>JAVSCE010017670.1:0-482763 GCA_032199065.1 Smutsia gigantea | reverse complement strand
AGCAGTTTGGGCCCAGTGTTGGACATGACTGCAGAGGACTCATGGCCATGAGACATGGTTTGAGCCTCTTTCCTGGAGCATACTTATTTTGACTTAATCTCAGAGCGGTGACTTTTAAACTTTTGGGGAGAAGGTTATAACTGTCCCCTTAGTTTGAGAATTTGATGACAACCATGGACTATCTCTCTAGAAAAATGCACCTCTGTGTATCATCAGCAAGCCCTGCATACAGTTTGAGGGCCCCAGGGGCCCACTGAAGCTAGACCCAGGGAAGCAAGCTAGTCACCCACATTTCAGCACTGGGAGTTCAATGTCTTCTTTCTTGTTATTTTCAAAGCCTCTTTTGAGTCAAAAAGTATAAAAGATTAGTTTTCTTGTTTCTCTCCTAAACACGACTTCCTAATGAGATTGTGAGTACCCTGTAGGGATTATGAATAGCATCTAATGGTTTACTTGTTTTGGCCTCCCTTGCGTTTGAGCTTTTTAAAAATACTGATGCCAGCGCCTGCTCCCCCAGACTCTGATTCCCAGGTACTGGGATCCTTTAAAGGCTTCCAGGTGAATCCAACACGCTGCTGGGGTGAGAATAGGTGGCTGGACCAGGAGGTTGGTGTGGACACAGAGTGACTGGAGGCAGTGTTCCTATTTGATTTGTATTATCACTGCAAATGTTTTAATTTACACTCAACATTTTTGTCCTCCTTCTTGCTTGCCGAGTTGGCCTTGTTTTTACTGATGCTGGGTCCTCTGCCCTGAAATGGCTTCAGGTCCTGACATGAAGTCTTGACCTTTCTGGGCCTCTGCTTCCTTATCTCTAACCATGAGTGGGGCTGCCAGCCCTGCTGTCCTAACTGGCATGAGCAGCAGCAATAAAGAAATAGGAAGAGAAGCAAGAAGCTTGTGTACTCAGGGTTCCTGGTTCTACGTGATGTTATTGGACGCTGGGTTGCTTTGCTCCAGAGCATGTTTCCTTAGAACTAGGCTAGTCTTTATAACTTTAATGCAAGGATTTCCCATTGTTCGGGTGTCTGGGGTACCAGCTTTCCTGTTTCATCCTGGTGTGCCTACATAGGAAAGAAACTGGCCGGGACGTCTGGGGATACTTGCCTTGTTTCTGGAAATGCATATGAGTGTGTTCACTTTCCTAGATGGGGCCTCAGACGTCATGGATACAAGACTAGCAGGCAAGGCTGCTTGCCCCGGAGCATGCCTGCGCTCCCTCCTTGAGGGTGTACTTTGCTTTACTAAACTACTCTTTGCTTGATAAAATAGAACAGCAGGCAGGCATCAGATTTGCTGTATGCTGATCCCTGGCCTCTATGTTAGATCTACGTTATCTCCCAACAACCCTATACAGCAAGGATCATTTTTTAGCCCTGTTTTAGGAGGAGGGAAATGAAGGATCCAGGAGCCTAAACTTTTCCTAGGGTCACATAGCTTGTAAACAATTTGGAAGCACAGGTATGTGGCAGAGAGGCAGAGAACACAAGTATTTGACTCCAAAATCTACTCTCTTTTTCTAAGAAATCATAGGAGACTTACATTCATTTTTTTCTAATTCTCCCTTATTTGCTTAGCTTTCTTTTTTGATGTGAGCACACGCGCGCGCACACACACACACACACACACACACACACACTATTGCCACTTTGATGTTTCACATGTTGGGAGCTTGTTCACATGATAGAATTGCTGGGGGCGAGTGTGCCTCCTGGATAGGGATTTCATGGAAACACAAAGGTTATTGACCTCAAACACAAATTGGCTTGGCCCTCTAGAGTCTGCCTGGCTGCCTCTCTCTTCCTGGAGTTTTGTTCTAACCCTCTCTCCTTAGCTACTGGGCCTCCTTCCATCCGGACAAAACAAACAGGGGCTGTCAGGGCAGAATTGCCTCTTCAACAGCACAATGAGGAGTAGGAGTGGAAACAATTACTCCAATAATTCAGACATGGATGTTAAAACACTCACAACACAACCCCAACGTTTACCTAAATTATCTGGGTAATTGCCTCCATTCTCAGCTTAGATTTGGGACCGTAAATCCTGGGGCTTCAAAATGGTAAATAGGGAGACTCTCATTTACGCCAAAGCGGAGAGGGAGGCAAGGCATTATAGAAAGGACACCAAAGGGGAAGCCCAGGGTCTTGTGATAAAGTGGTGCCTTATATGTAGAACCCTGGGCAAAAGGCTTATGTTCTCTAAGCCTCAGTTTCCTCCCCTGACCCTGAGAGTGAAGACTATTATCTGAAATAGGAAGGAAGGAAGAAAGGAAGGGAAGAAGGAAAGAAGGAAGGGAGGAAGGAAGGAAGAAAAAGAGAGAGAGAGACTAAGAGATGGAAATTGTGGTGGCCTCTTTTCTGTTTTGAATTGCTACAAGCATTAGAAAGGAATAAACATGACCTTATGTCTCTTCCATTCAGCCCAAAGAAAAGCAAATCACAAAATAAGCCATTGCCGGCAAGCCTCAGCTTTTGTCTTATAGCTGTAGGCTTTCTGCTTTTATTTCATTGAAAGCAGAATTGAGAACTAAGCTGATTTCACCTTGAGTCTGCACAAACTGCCACCATACACTCCCTTGACTCTCACAATCTGTTATTTTTAACCTTCGCTGGAGTCATTTAAAACTGAAACTGCCAGCCAGCGCTTTGTCTCCAAGATCCTGGGCTCCTGCCCTCTGGGGTTGACCTTTTGTGACCACAGAGCTCTTTTTGGGGGACCTACTAAGTGCAGGATGCCATGTGCTGGAACTTATTGCCCTTTCAAAGCAACTTTTCAATTATCATTAGCATCATTTAACCCATTTGGAGTCCAGCCTTCAAGTGACTGGGCTTCCGGTCTGCATTTTTTTTTTTGCCTTTTCAAAATTTTCATTAAAGTGTCATTAATACACAACCTTATGTTTCAGCAGTTACCCATGTTATTAAATCCTCTCCCCCTCTAGTGTGGTTACTATCTCTTAACAGAAAGATGTCACAGAATCATTGACGATACTCTCCATGCTGTACTGCCATCCCTGTGCCGGTCTGCATTTTTAAATACCCCTTCAATGTATCAGAAACTGGACTCCTGACTTTCTTGGGATTTTGTAACAGTTTTCCATTAAAAAAAATGGGTGTAGTAGCCCCCTTTCCTTTAGACATAGGGCTGGGAAACTTTCTCTGCAAAAGGCCAGATAATAAATATTTCTGTTTCTGCAGGTCATATTGTCTCTTTCAAAACAACTCACTTTGGCATTGTAGAGAGAAGGGTGCTGTAGGTAATATGTGCAGGAACTGGTGTGGCTGGATTCCAATAAAACTTTATTTATGAACACTAAAATTTGACTATCTGGTCATCTTCACAGTCATTAAGTATTCCTTTTCTGATTTTTTTCCCCCAACCATTTAAAAACATAAAACCTTTTCCTCGCTTACAGACTAGATGAAAACAGGTGACAGGCAGCATGGGGCCTGCAGGCCCTAGTTCATGGACACTGCTGACACCACCTCGAAGGGCATCTGAGAAAGGCTAGAGTGACAAACGGAAAAGGTTCCAATTGCCCTACAAGGTTCCAGCAGAAGAAACTCAGCTAAAACAAACTTTGAGGACAGTAGCACATAACTGTACCAGAAGCTTTTATTAACTGCCTATTATTTGCAAGGCCTCCTCCTGGGGAACTCTGTGAATGAAACCAACCAGGTCCTCACCCTCCGTTTGCTTACATTTTCTTAGGGGAGATAATTATTAAATGTCTCATCACACAATCTGTAATCTAATTACAACTGTTTTCTGCTCAGTGGAAGAGATATTAGGGGCTCTGAGAATCTATAAAAGGGGACCCAATCAGGTCTGGGAGGTCAAGAATCGCTTTATAGAAGAAGTGGTATAGGTACAGTTGTTGAAATGGACCCTAGGAGAAGGATGATAAAGATGTTTTGACTAAAGGTGGTGGTTGCCAACCAGGGGTGAATTTACTCCCTGTTCCCCCAGGACACTTAGCAATATCTGGGGACGTATTTGGTTTTCGCAACTGGTGGAGAAGATGCCACTGGAACCTAGTGGGTAGAGGCCAGAGGTGCTGCTAAACACCCTCCAGAGCACAGGGCAGCTCCTACCACAGAGAATTATCTGGTTCAAAAAGTCAGTGGTGCCAAGGCTGAAAAAAAAGTGGGCTAAGGGAACAGCATATGCAAAGACTTTGAGCAGGGTTGAAGGAGTGGTGACTTGGCCAACGTAGCTTGATTTTAGAGGACAGGGCGAGGCAAAGTGGGAGAGACAAGGGGGATTATATCAGGCATCCCTGATGGAATGCTTGGAGGCCACGGGAGTCATTGAAATTGTTGAAAGCTGAAGCGGACAAGGATCCTGGGATCAATCCTGCTGTGGTAAGACCATGGATTTGATGAGAGGCAGGCAGGCAGGCATGGATTTGGGCAACCCCATGAGAACAGGGTCACCACAGGTGACAAAGGGTGGTAACGGTACATGGGAGTGGCATAATCACTCAGGACTGCTCTCAGGACATATAAGACAAGCAGGAGGACCCAGAAAGAGCCAACTGCGAGACCAGCCTCACCTCATTCATCTGGGAGTCTTTTAAACCCATGCCTAGAATCCCCCGTCAATAAATATGAGTTAAATCCAATTGCTGGAGATTGTGCAGCTAAGGTGGGGAAACAGTATTTCCGGACACTCAGGAGGAAAGAAAATCTACCTGAATCAACTTTGCTTTTATGGCGATCTAGTCACGTAACTCCGCAAGGGGCAGAGAATGGAATACTGATGGAGCAGGTGCTTTGCAAATGTAAGTAGCCCTGCACAGCACACCTGCCTGTAGGTATCATCATTCCAGTTTCACTTTGTGAGGAATTGAGACCCACGAAAAAATAAAAATAAAAGACCCATCTGGCCAAAAGCATCCAGTGGGTAGTTGGCAAAGCCAGAATTCTAGTCCCACTTCTCTGCCTCTAAATTCCAGCAGTTTCCCCTGACACCTTGTCCCTCTGTATCTTACTTTCAGGGATGGCCATGAAGCTTGCTTTACTGGAATGCAAATCTCATGGGAACAGAGACCGTGTCACAGCCATAATGATCTGCTGAATAAAGGAATGAGTGACAGCCTCTCAGAAGTCTTGTAGAGAGTCCCATGAACTTCCCCAAACTACCAGCAGATGGCGGCAAAGGAACGGCCAAGCCACAGCACCCAGCCCACTTGGAGTAGAGCTGCCTTTATTGACTAACCTTCTGCTCCTGAGCTCTGCAGGACAGGTAGCTTGAATTTTTCACCGCTGGAGAAACCAAGAATTAGTGTTGACTGCGGTTCCCCCTTCCTATTTGAGGTCTCTCACTTAGGTCTCTGCTCCAACTTAAAGACCAGGATGTATCAAGAAGTCAGGGGAAATAACACCAGGAGGGCTTTTGGGCCAAATAAAACGAGCTCAGAAACGGTCTGTTGATCAGCAAGTAGAGAAAAAACCCTGTGTCCTCAGCTCCCTGCGGCAGACACAGGCTGTCGTCAAACGTCGGCCTCAGCATCCACACTTTTCTTGCGAGAAAGCTTGGGCAGAAATTTCCAGTGAAGCAGATTTCCAATGGGGGGATTTGTTCATTCGCTGGGCTGCAATGGTGGCAAGGGAGCAGTAGGCAGCCTTAGGTTACATCTTGTTTGAAATTAGCCTTGCCTTGACCAGGAGGAAATCCATCCCTGAGTGATCCAGTACCACCAAAAGGATTTATTTAGGCAGCACTTGGGGGGATGACCCCTGGGGCCCTATTTTATCAGCAGGGAGAGAGAGACGAGGGAAGCATTCCCTCTCCTCTTGAACACTGTGCCAAGTCTAGGATGTTTCTTTAAGTGCTTGTTGGTGTACTGGCCTGAACAAAAAGTGAAAGAAAGAGAGAGAGGCGGGCATCGTTTAAAAACATAGCCACTATAACCCCCGTCTTCCAAGGTAGTGGGGTCCCTGAACGTGTGTAGACTGGCGGCACATACCTTTTGCGCAAGGGCCTGCTTTGTTCTAGGCTTTCATGTGCAATAAAGATAAAGGCGATGATCTGTATTGGAAGAGGTCCCAGCCTTCACCTTGTTAGTTTTTGCCCAGAGGAAAGGCTCAGGGAACCCTCAGACCTCAAACGATACCTCTTCAACACATCACTTCTATTATCCAAAATGCAGGCCCTGTGGCTTTGAAAAAATTAAGTCTTTCTAAGATCTGGACAAAGATGGAAACTGCCCATATCACCATATTAGGGTGATTGAGTGGGGTGGTTAGGAGGGGGTGTAGAGGCTGGGGAACCCCCAACCTGGACCCCAAGAGTCTCTTCACAGAGGGGACTCCCCTAGCTCCCCTTGCCCTAGATCTTGAGGTGGGATATCTGTAGTAAAAAGTAGTCGTTTTATGAAAAGTGATTTCCTTTTATTACCTGTGATAGTTGAGTGGGGTGACCCTAGCAACAGGAAATTAACACAGAATTCATTAGGGGTGATAATGGTTGTTCATAATCACTTGGTTGATAAGCTAACATCATTTAATTAGTCAACTAATTAGGCAATGCCTGGGGCCTTCCGGATCTGGAGGCTTGGGTTCAAATGAGCAAGAAAATAGTGTCCTTGAAGAAGGTGAGAGAGATGAAGAGGAAGCGAGTCCCTAAAGCAAAATTCCACCTGGCCAAACCACATCTCTAGGGACCACCCTAAACCCTCTCCCCATTTCATTTCATCAGCAAACCAATGAGTGGGTCATAATTTGGTTGGGCTCACACACTTCTGAGAATCTAAGGAAGATTGTAGGGTTCCCCCCACCAACTGCATATACGCACAGTTAACAAATTCTGTGGATTCACTGAAGTCATGAACCTCCAGTAAAAAGTCCCCACCCTGGAGGATGCCCAGTTATCTGAAGGGTGCTGGCCTTCGAGAGAGTGGGCCCCAGGGAAGGACCAGGCGTGGTCTGGGGCTCGGCAGACACACCAACCCGTACTGACTCCTGTAACAGGCTCCCGCCTCCGCTCTGTACCCGGGTTGGGAGGACTGTGGGGGAGGGGCGACGAACGTGAGGACCCAAGACGGCTGGTGTTCCCCTGGAGCTGCTGCAAAAGAGGGGCGCCTGGTTCCAGCATAAAAAGAAAAAAGAGTGTTAGGTCAAAGATGCCCAGGCTGGGGCGTGGGGTGGACACAACGCACCAAAGTGGCAGGAAGGAAGTTCACCCACGTGTGTCAGTTCCATGCCTGGGTGTCCTTGAAGATTTGGGGATCTTGAAAGGGCAGGGGATGCACCCTCCAGGGCCTCAATGCTGGCGGGAAGAGCGCCTAGGCGAGGGTTGGCTGACACAGGCCTGGGGAAGCAGGTCGTCTCCCACAGGTGCCATTCCCCACCGAGAAACAGAGGCTGGGTTAGCAGGAAAGGAAGTGGCTCGGGGCATCGCATTTCAAAAGCTCAAATAGACTGGCTAACTGGGATCATGGGACTGGGATGGGGGGGTCATGTGGAGAGCCAGAGGCTCCAACGGTACCAATGTCCCCCCCCACTATGCCCCCACCAGCCCCCCACTCCAGGGATCGTACCCAACCTGCAGATCCAAGACGCAAAGGCAGCCTGACTTCACTCCAGCCATGGGGAGAAGCACTGAGCGTCTTGGACACACAGAAGAGGGGTACCTACATCCGTCTCAAGCACTGTGTTGTTTCACCCCTGGCCAACCCTCAGCTGGTCAGCTTTCCAGATGCGAGGGGCCTATAGGGAAACTGGGCTGTGTGGTTTCATCACCAAGCACCCCTTTTGCTCTGTGAGGCTGAGCCCTCCATACCCCTTCTCCCACTTTTCCGCAGAATCTGTCTCCCCATTAGCCAAGCCCTCAGCTCCCATCTGGGGCCAAAGAGTTGAGACTAAAGGGACAGGAAAAACTCAATTTGCTTAGATTCCTGGAAGCCAGGCAGGGTCAAAGCAGGAAAGAACAAACGGTCCTTGTGCCTCGGTGTCCCCACCTGCAGTCCCCGGCCTTCGCGCCTGGGCAGCTGGAGCCCAGCAAATGCTAGGGACACGGGGCAGGATCTGAGGTTGGTGGAGAGAACCCGAGACACCCCAAGCCCGAATCTCGGCTCTTCCACCTCACAGGAAAGGGAAACTTGGGTGAGCATGGTCGCCCTGCCCACCCTGCCTCACGCCGGCGCTATTATTTCTCTCTGCTCCGGGATTCAGATCCGAAAAGAACACGGTGACTGCTTCAGCGCTCCGCCGCAGGCATTTTAAAATGAGGTTTTGTCCCCAGCCTGGGAACCAAGGCCCCAAGCCTGTGGTCTTCTGCCCTTGAGTCCTGTGGCACACCAGGGAGAGAGGGCCAGGGAACGGAACGCTGAAATAGAAGCTACACTTTCATATTGCATGGCAGATGCCCGGAGAAATTAAAATGGTCTCCTATTAGCAGCTCTTGAGACACACACCAAAATTTGGAAAACACGCATAGATTTCTCTACAACCGGGACTTATGCACTGCAGGTATGTACACCTACATTTAAATTAGAAATAGTGATTAAAGTGGATTCTGGTGCCTTCTTAGGCTGGAATTCTGGCTCCAGTTCCCCAGGTAATCTTGGGTAAGTAACTTAATTGTCCTGTGCCTCAGTTTCCTCCTTTGTAAAATAGGGATAACATCCTACACACGTTATAGAGTTAATTGTGAAGATTAAAGGCGATTCCTTTTGTGAGGTGCTTACTCCAGTGCCTGGAACACACACACGCCCCTTGTATGCCAGCTAGTTTTATTATTGTTGTTACGTGTACTTTGAACGCCATCTGCAACATATACATCTTGATTATACGCATCTTGATTGTAAAACAACCAAATGCATCTACATCCGGAACTGTCTTGTGCATGCACTTCTAAACCCAAATTGGAAGGGACATCTACAGATGGAGCACGCACAAGCACACGCACACACGCATCTACTCCTAACACCTGTAGTTCCTAGCCCTAGAGCGCAACCCCCCAAAGAGCTACCCATAGATACGAATACCTACAGTTACGTGTATAAGAGGTCACGTCGTGGCGTCTTGGCCTGCACACACCCCAGCAGCCACTCTCTTGGCTGGTCGCCGGGAGGTCAAATTTGGAAACCAGCGAGGCAGAAAGCGCGCAGACGCGAAGCGTTTCAAGCCTCTTTGCAGCGCCCGAAGGCGGCTGCCTGTCTGCTGGCTTAGGGGAAAGGTCAGAACGAGGGTTTTCCTTCTTGGATGGAATTTTTGTAATGGCCTATGCGCCACCGGGAGCTTTCCCTACAAAGGGTGGGTTCCGGGACAGCGCAGATCCAGATTGACGCTCTGCACACACGCACGCACACACACACAGACACACGCATGCCGGCGTGCACACGCCCGGGCTCCTTCGGGGTTGCCGGGACCTGGGAGGAGGGAGCACAGGGTCGTGACCCCTGCTTCTGCCGGAGCGCGCCCTTCGGCCCCTGCAATTAGCGCCCGGAGGTCAGCAGGAACCCGGACGCCTTTACCCGCGGCTCAAAGCACAGCGAAAGGCGACCCCACTCCTCCCCCACGCCGGTCTCAGACGCCAGGGCGCAGCCTGGCTTGGAGCCGAACTTCCCAGGGGATGGGTCCAGAGGGCTAATGCCTGCACCCGCCTTTGTCACCTTAAATCTACAAATCACAAAGTCGCTGGGCCCTGTAGGCTTCGGTAGCTGGCCCCCACCGGGCCGGACTGCTGCTCAGGACAGCCATGGCCTTTGTCCCTGTAGACGCGGCCAGTGTAAAATCTGAAAAATTCCAGAGGCATAAAACAAGAAAGAGAGAGCGCATCCAGGGTGTAATTTGAATTTTGTATATTGGGGAAGGGAAAATCCTTTCTCTCTCCATCTATCAGGAGCTCAGGTTTTTCCGTGCTCGGCAGAGTCGGGGTAACTGCCGGAGATTTCTGCATCGAGTATCAGGGTACTTGGTAAGAAAATTATGATGGAGGGTTCCCTCCAACCCCGACACACACCCTGAGTTTCCTTAAGCTCTGTGTAAACCCAGAGACGGGAAGGGCTGTTTTTCTCATCTGAGGCCCAAACAGGAGTGAAAGTGATATCCAAGACAGAGACCGCGGCTGCTTCTTTTGACACTGGGGGCGGGTGGGGGGGGGGGGCAGCGGAGGAGGGGGGCGCAGCCTGGGGGTGGCGAGGCTGACAAGTGGCAATGGTGAAACGCCCAAGTTCCGGGCCCCGGGAGGCTCTGGGGCGCCGAGCCAGCGGCGACGACCGGGGACGCATTCGTGGGCCACACAGATAGGTGGCACTCGAAGCCAGGAAAAAAAGCCAAAGGCGCCGGCCCCGAGTGGCCTCCGCGGCGGCCGCCGCCACCATAAAGCCTGCGGCGAGATTGCGACCGGCGCCAGGTGAGTAATAGGCAACGAAATCCAGAGAGATTGCGAGCTGTTCACCCCCACGTCCATCAGCGCCACAGGAGTTACTCATTAACATCGCTAAATACAAATAAGATACACAGGAGTTAAAAAAAAAAAAAGCCCAGCTTGGGAGAGGCTGGACACAGGTCTGAGCACTGCTCGAGAATTTTGGGGGTGAGGAGGTGGGGAGGGGGTGAGCCAACCTGGCCTGAGAAAGAAAAGCATGCCTTCCAAGCTCTTCCGTCCAGGCTGTTTGCTGCCCCACTTGGGACAGCGCCGTTGGGCACAGCCGGCCGGCCACCACCTTCCGGGGGCGCAGGCACTGCGTTGGGCCCAGACTCGCCCAGGTCCGCTGCAGCCGCTGTGATTGAAGCGCGCGCCTTGGAAATCTGCGGGCCCTCGGGGGAGCTAGCGCCCCAAAGGTCCCCGGGCCCCTCAAGCCCCCACCTCCGACCCTCGTTGTTTTTCCTCCTAGCCAGGGAGACAGCACCGGAGAGGCTGTGAGCCTCCCCACGTGCCTGGCTGGAGCTGGAAGGAGCTTTGCCCCCTCTCCGAAAGGTCTCGACCTCGGTCCCCTTCCAAGTACAGGATGAGGGAGGGGGGTGCTCCTCGCCGGCCATTCAAGGCCCGTAGGTGACAGGGACTTGGGGCCGGGCTGGCGGGCTCCAGGGAGGCGGAGGGAGGCAGCCGCCAGGCAGGCTCCGGCTGGTCCTCACGTCATGGCCCCCAGGCAAGAAAACGCCTAGAGACTCTTCCCGTGGCGCCCCCACCAGCACAGACACACACCACGGAGGCGAGGCTGGGGATGGGAACGCTATGAGACCAAAAGACAGTCATGGCCTCACGGTTTTTAAGTGAATGTTTCAAAGATAAATTGAACTTCAAAAGGCAACTCCCCCACAGACCCTGGAGGCTGGTTAGAGGGGAGAACTGGAGGAGGGTGTCAGCCTCCTGGGGGACTTTTCCCCTGGAGGGGGTCAACTATGCGCCCTGGATACCTTTTCCTTGCAGGGAAAACGTGCCTTCTCCCTCGCGTGCCACAGCTAAGTGTGTGGGAGCTGCTGGTCGTGCTTCGCTCTGGGGATTGGACCTCGTCGGGGCGCCTGGGGTCAGCAAAGGACCCCGGAGACGAATGGGAACCTTTAGTCCCCCTCCGCTTCCGCACCCCAGAGGATCGCTGCTCTATCTGGCTGCGAGATCCTACTGGCTTTTTTGGCACGCTGGTACAGAGATATTTTGGACTTGTAGTTTCCAGATCAACGTGAAAAGGGAAAGCAAGCCTGAAACGAAAACGTTTGCAGTCCTCCAACATATTTTTGGTCGGACTCGTGTGGGAAACGGACTTAGGGAGCCGAGCATTCTTTTCCCATTATAATTTAAGCATCTGAAGTTGCTATTCTATCCAATTCTAATCAGTCTGCCTTCCGTCTCTCGTTTTGCTCCCTAATGTAAAGGAAAAGTAATTTCAGATTGAAGCGGCTCCCTTCGCCCTAGTAAGGAACTTTTGTTTTTAGCTTTGTAACTTGAGTGACATCTCATTTTGGTTCAGTGGGGGCGGTCTTAATTACTTAAAGGCAAAGGGAAGGGAATAGAGGAAGCCAGGAAAAAAACACTCCACTTTCAGGGCAGTTCCCTGAAGAAAGCACTTAACAGGAGGCCCCGAGACATTTCAATAAAAATTTATTGAAATTTCAATGATGTTTTAAAGAGAGGGGAAAAAAATACAGAAAAACCAAAGAACTCATCAACAATTATAACACAAAATATACCTTCATGAATTTGTCTTTAAACCATCTCTCAGCACCTGACTTTTGAACTGTGAATATATCTCTACAGGCACCAATTTCAAAAACACCATCAATATTGAAGACAGTAGTCAATTCCACTTCGTTATGAAGAAATCAGAGACTAGCAAATAACAAAAGAAAAATTACAAAGTCAAACCACAGCCTCTGCACTCCCCACCCCCCAACCCCCCCCCAAGCAATCTCAGAACCGCTCCTTAGTTTTAAGGAATTTAAGGTGGAGCCGGAGTGGCACCACCTTCCCGATTTTGGGTGAAACAGACAATAGCACTTTCCCCCACTCCTGGACATTAAAAAAGAAAAAAAAAATTTTTTTTTTGCAGGCGACTCTTTTTAAAGTGTTACTGTTGGTGCGTGTGTTTCCTAGTGTTAAAAGCGATCGTGTGACCTTGAAATAAAACGGAAAAAGAAAAATACCTGACAGCTGCAATCCTATTTACATAGAGCTATGTACAATGTCAATAAATTAAAGTTTAATTTCTGAGCATTCATATTCCACCTATTTACAAGTTATCAAATAATTACATAAATACTTTGTCTAATAGTCTCGCTTCTTTTTTATTATTTTTTTTAAACCTTGTTATTGCATATACAGGAAAGAGAAAGAATGACCAAAGAGAGCCGGGAATCCTGCCACAGAGCTTAGATAAAATAAATTCATTTTCTGTGTCTTCCTCACCCCTTCCCTTGAAATCCTCCCCCTGGGTGTTGCCATTCGGAGAGTAGAGAACGGGGGAAGGGTATGAGTTATGTTCTTTTCTCTCTAAAAGCAAGCATCCAAAATAAAGACCACACATACTATTCCTGTGGAGCATGCAAGAAGAGACCTATAACATCACAAGAATATTAAAAAGACACAGATTTCCTTAATAGAGACTAAACAAGGATGGCAGCGACTTCCCTCCCCCAAACAATGCTGTTCAGTCATTTATTTAGAACTGATACACAAGTCACTATAAAGTTTTTAATCTTCACATTAAATCATGTAAATGTATTCATCTGTCCCGGGTATTTTTTTTAATTTTATTTGTCTTGTTTTTGTTTCTACTTGACACGGTAAAGAAAAAAAATTATATATATATATATATAAATCTGCACTGGGGGAGAAGCCTTCCAACACCTCCCTCCTACTGGGCCAGGCTACCTTTTTCTTCCCACAGCAACCAGACCAGCCTGGCTGGAGATGCTCTGGACGTACATGCTCTAACTCCCACCGCCAGTAAGCTCAATGCAACAGATATTTCCGAGCCCCAGAATCTGAGCCAGATCCGAGATATATAAACCCCTCCAAGAAGACAAGAGCCTGATTCTAGCACAAGCACATTCTCTTGAGGGAGTCCGGCACCCCTTCCCAGACGTAAAGAAGGGCTCATCTCACTGCACGCCGGTGGTTTATTTTACATCCAACAAAGTGCACTGCAGACTTGAGTAGAATGGAATGAAGAGACTTTTCTGGGGAGGGACTTATGGGGACGCGCTGCGGGACCTGTCTGGCTTGGCTTCCAAGCCGCTGACCAACCGCTGGATGCTCTGCAGTTCGCTGGTGGCCGCCTCCTTCTCAGGGCAGAGTTTGGGCGACAAGGACACAGAGCTGGAGGACAGCGTGGAGGAGCGGCTGTTGAGTTCCGAGCCAGAGTCCACAGCCACCGAGGCCGGGCTGGCGGCCAGGGCGGCGGCTTTGCCGTCCAGGGGCCCCGCGGCCGCGGCCACGGACGGCAGGGCGGTGGTGAGCAGGCTGCTGCTGTCCGGGACCGGCATGGGGATGGAGTAGGGGCTGTAGCGCAGCCGCGGGCGCACGGCGTTCAGGTTGAGGAAGGGGTGGCGGTGCACGGAGCTGGAGGCCGCTGCAGAGGAGGCAGCCGCTGCCGCAGCCATGTACGTGTAGGGGTAAGGGAACAGGCTTCCGAAAGGCGACATGGCCAGGCCCTGGGGAAGGAATACGACGGGCAACGAGTCAGCCGAGGAGGGGCTGTGCAGTGGGAGGAGCTCCCCATCCCCCATCCTGGGACCCTGGGTAAGTCTTAAATCTCTCTCCCGGGGTGGTGGGGGGGGGGGGGAGGAAGGACACTCAGACTTCTCTCTCTAGGTCCAAATCTTAGCTGTCTCTCTGGGCCCAGACCTCACCGCCCACCCCCCGCCCCCACCCCTGGTCCTCAGCTTTCTTACGGGAAAAAAAAAAGGCAAATGTTACATAATTCATACACTTTTTGCGGACTTTGTGCCTATTAACTGCGTTAATAACTTGCAGTATGTTACCCAGGGCAGGTGGTCAATAGGGCTGTTAGAGGTCTCATCAGGTCAGTTGTGGCACCTGTAAATGGGGCTACAGAGTCATTCTACCCCACAAAAGTAGCTGAGTGAAAACCAGAGGGCATCAATGAGTGGATATAAAATTTTTTTCATGCTTGCCTCACCCTCATCCAGCCCCTCCCACTCCAATTCTAGAAGCTTCTCAAATGGAAAAATATCCTTAAGAAAAAAGTAAGCAGAGAGAATGGGGGACATAGGCAGAGAAAAAGAAATAATCTAGCCTGATATGCTGGTGTTACAGGTGGAGAAACCCAGGTAGGCCCCAGGGGTATAGGAAGTCACTCTGAATTTGAAATCCAGGGGCCCTGGCCTGGGCCAGTTCTCTCTGTCCCTTGCCTTGGGTACTATTAGTACTTGTTGCCCAGGGAGCCCCTTGCCCACCTAGAACCTGCTCACCTATGACAGGGTCTCCAGAAGGGGCCAGCAGAGGACATGGGAGGAAAGAGAAAGGCCAGAAGCCAACCCTTTTCTCAGTTCCCTCCTCCTCCCAGAGGGGAAGGCCTATTCTGCCTCTTGGCTCAGGGAAGGGAGACAAATGTGCTCAGACAAAACAAAAGGCAAGGACGTGCAGAAAACCCCATGGAACCTTCGGCCTTGTTCAGAGTGTTTCCAGGGGTCTGAGACTTCTCCCCAGCTGCCCCATGCCCCAGTCCAGCTGTCTGAACCATACATCGGCCACCAGGGCTGCCCCAGACCCAGCCTGTCCCATTCCTCTGACATTTTCCACGTGTGCACAAGCCACTAACCCTTTGGGGACAGGCTGGCCAGCCTGGGGTGCGGGCCAGGGGAAAAGCTTCAAGTGGGGAGGAAAGGCTCAAGACTCCACTCCCACCCAGGGGTCTCCTTGCCTCCCCAGGGCACCATCTTCCCCTAGCCTAATTCCTGGGGGAGGAGATATTTAAGAGACATTCAGTTCTGAAGTTAAAGTCACAGACTGAAAGAAGGCCCTGAAGTCAGACTGCCTGCGGCTAGGGTCCCTGCTCCACCACTTCCCAGCTGTGTGACCTTGGACCTGGCTCAACATTTTGGGGCCAATGCCCCTTCAGCTGTAAAGTGGAATAATAGTACCATCAAAGCCAGACTAGATTGAGTACTTAGGCGAGTGCCTGGCCTAACATAGCGCTGTATAGTTACTATGATTGCTACAGACCTACTTGGCTGGAAACATCCCTTAACTTAGAAAAAAAAAAAGTGAAGTTTTTTGGGGAATGTGAGGTGATGATAAATCAATGATTTAAGCTTAGCACCTAGTAATTATGACGATGAAGATTTAAAGCTAGTAGGCAGGGGGGCTGGGTGAGGGTCTGGCATCAGAGGGAGGGAAGCTAGGTGCATGGAGGGAGGGGCAGGGAGGCCGCGGAAGGACAACAAATACCTGAGAGGCCAGGACGTGCTGCTGGAGGTGGAAGGGCAGGGTGGCCGCCGACGCCCCGGACAGTCCCTGCGCCGCGGCGGCAGACGCCATGGCAGTGGAATCCAGGCCCGAGACACCGGTGGAGGCCCCGGACACGGTGGCCAGCAGGGGCCCCATGCCTGCTGCCATGCTGGAGAAGGCGCCCCCCATGGCGAACTGGCCGGGGTGCAGGAAGAGAGGGTGCCCATTGAAGAACTGCTGGCCGGCCAGACCCGGGGCGAAGCCGAGGCCCGGCAGAGGACCCTGGCCCAGGTGCGCGGTGGCCACGTCCGTCTGGACGGTGAGCGGCGCGAAGGCCTCCTTGCCCGGCAGCGTGCGCGCCTCCTCGGCCTTGGACGTGGCCGCGCCATCGCGGCCCGGGCTCCGGCGCTCCTCGGAACCCAGGCCGCGGGTGCTGGACGAGATGGTGGCCGGGCTGTGGCGCGAGTCGGGCGAGGCCTTGTCCAGTCGCCCGCTGTCCCGGGACCGGCCGCCGGGATCGGCAGCAAAGAGGTGCGACTTGACCGCCGGGCTGCCCTTGTCGCGGCACGGCTCCTCCGACGTGGTGGTGGAGATCTTGGCCGCGTCGCAGGCCTCCGGGCCGTGCTCCTCTTTGCTCTCGGCCTCCGCGTCGCTCTCACCCTCGCTAGGACACAGATCTACGTGGAAGGGGAATAAAAGCGGTGTGGAAGGGTTTAGCTCCGAACTGGGCCCGTGGAACTCCAGTGGCCAGCCTGAATCTCAACTCTGCCGCTTATGAGCTGTGCAACCCCTGGCCAGCGCCTCAGCCTCTCTGTGCCTCGGTTTTCTCATTTGCGAAGTGGGAGTGACCATACCTTACAACTTTGTGGAAGGATTCAAAAGGACAGCAATGACTCTAAAGCATTTAGACAGAGCTGAACCCCTCTTCCAAAAGACCCTTTCTCCCTATTCGGTGGTGAATTTTTTTTTACCATTTTTTACAAGCTTCCTACTGTGTCAGACAAAGTCTGTACTCGCCTTTTCCCATTTGATTGAAAATTCACTTAAAAAATAGAACTAGCTACCCTGAAATTCACTGTGGGAACACTGTCTAGTTACTACCGGAGTCTTTGTTCAGGGAGCAGTGGTTGAGATCAGCGCCTTCAGCAAATTTGTGAATTCGTTCCGAAGGATCTGTCTGGAGGTAACTCTGACATCTGAACTGGTAGCCGCAGAAGTGAGCACCCCTCCCCCAACACACACACACTCAACTGAGTCCCGTCTGTTGCCCCTGTCCCTACAGACAGTGACAGGAGCAGCGGCTCACTGCCCCAAGACAATCATACATTCTCTTCTGCTTTCACCCCACCCTCTGTGGGTGTCCCACCAGAAAAGGAAGAAAAAGGTATCCTATCTTATGTTTAAAGCTTAAACGGATTGAACACATAAAGGACGTGCCTTTTAATTCACTTAAAAACAGGTTTCTTCCCGATGAGAGAGTGTGCGTGTTTCCAAATAGTTCTTGCTCTTTAAACACAGGAAAACCAACTGGGGATTTGAATCCTGTCATGCCCTCCCAAGTCTGCTCCCCAGGGTTCCGTCTCCTCGCAGGTCAACTGTTGCTCTATGGCTGCATGTTTTCTCAACCACCCTCCCTTTTCCAGGTGACAGAGAATCAATCCTATGCCTCCCCAGCCCAGGAGCATTTTAACCTAGAGTTCAAAGATGGTCAAAAGCCAGCAGTTGCTTGGTAGGCTGTCTTGGTTGGAGGGTGAGAAAGAAGCGCTCCAGGCCTGTTTTCAAAGCTGTCCCCACTGAGAGGAAATATGAGGGGATGTACAAACAGACACCCTAGCCCCAGCCAAATCAAGGCTTGGAGGAAGGGGTTCAGAGTTCTCCTTTATACTAGCTTAGGGAGGGCAATACACCTGACCACCCTTGTCTCAACTTTGGTTCCCATTTATGGACTTCTAGAAGCCTCTCGAGTTTTTGAAGGGTAAGTTACCTGGCGCATGCCCCCAACCCCAATGCTTGCAGGCCTCCAAGACCTGGAGTGGAGACCTTAGAGGTGACCAGGCTTACCTTTGAGGTTCGATGTTCCTACAGTGGAGACAGCTGGAGACGAGGACTGAGCAAAGCAGTTGAAGGCTGCCTGTTCACTTGAGGACTCATCAGAAGTGCCATTCTCCTTTTTGTGCCTGTCATCGAACACCCTCATGGACTGCAGGGTGAGCTGTTTTCTGTGGCAGAAGCCCACACCCAGCCTTACAGAGCAGAACATACATGTCCCCCCTTTGTTTGCCTCACCCTCTCTGAAGAGGCACACACACACCTCACCCTGCCTGCCGCCCAAGGACAACACTAATTCTCTGAAACTTGCTTGCCCCAGGGCAGCCACACAGACCCAAGCATTGTTCTTGACCCTGTAACGGGGCTGAAGAGTGTGGCACAGGGGTTAGGGAGGAAGGAAGAAGGCTTCGGTTGCATTTATTCAAGATCAGGGTTTTATTAGGGGAAGAGCACTGGCTTGGTCTGTGAAATTTTGCCCAAAAGCAAAAAGCAAGAGGGAAGCCTGAGGTGGCCAGAGACAGCTGAATAGCCAGCCTTAGAGAGAAGAGAACTGGGTACCCAAACCAGGGAACACAAACAGCCTGCAAAGTCCTGTCTGGTTGCTAAGATTGGGAGGAAGTGGTTATTTCATGGTGCACTTGACTCTAATTGTTTCACCAACACATTAATCATAATCAGAGTAAAAAAATCTATTATTTTTTAATTCCCCCCACTCCTCACCCCCAGGAACAGGTTAAAAATTTGGACTGATTTTCTGGATTTTAGAGATTCTTTGAAAGCGAGAGGGGGAGGGGAGAGCTTCTTTCATATACTATCCAGCTGTCTGCTTAATGCAAAATGATACATGTATCCGTGAAGGAGGGGGCCATAGATTTCTCAAGGGGCCTCAGTTCTGTCTGATGGTATTTGCAAGACAAGATTGCAAAAATTCCACAGCATTTTGTGAATGGCTTAGTCCTTTCTTGGGACCTGCCCAGGATGAACTTAAATTAATTAGGAAATAATAAGCTTCTGTATATAATCTGTTATCCTTGATACTTTTCTTCCAGAGACCACTACGGTGTGGCCTAGTTAATTTCCTTTAAGGTAACATGTAGGAGGTAGAAAAAGTACAGTGTACTGAAATTGGCAAGTGTGTGGCAGAGGGGGAGTAAGTTATTTCCCACCCTCCCCACCCTTCTCTAGGGCTTCCATCTCACTTCTAACAGTTAAAATTTGGGACCTAGACAAGCGATTTTTCTAAATCATCTGTTAAATAAACAATAACTGTCTCTGCTCACCTTTTTTCTCTCCTGCCATTTCCAGTGTCCCGGAAACCTTTTGCAAAAGGGTTGTTGTCTATTTTTAACTGAGTTATCTAGAGGAGGAGACACAAACAAGAAAGAGACATTGGCCTCATTTTATAGAATGTTTTGGGGGATGTTCCCCCCAACTCAACAGTCTACTGGGAATTCGGCTGCCAACAGAAGTCATTTGGATATGCCAGGTTAAAGAGTAAGGGAGAGGAGACAATAGCAGTAGTTTGGAGGGGCCTGGGTCAGAGAAAAATCAAAGGAAGCTGTACCGTAGCTTGCATCTCCCAGAGGAGGCCAAGCCAGGGATTCCAGGTTGAAATAATCCCTCCTGGGAAATGCCTCATTCTTTTTTGGGAGTAGCCAAGAGTTTGAGCTTAGAAATGGAAAAGTTGTCAAACTTGTCCATAGGCACAACCTGTACATCTTAAAATTATGCTTTCATTTTGATGTTTTTATACAAGGCAGCTAATCATTAAAAAAAAGGTTATAGCATATTTCCTGCCCCCACCCCCAACACACAACATACACTCCAACCTTTTCTGTAAATCTAATAAAATGATTTATGGGATTTCACCACTACTCTTGTGAGGGAGTGGGTTTGATTTTTTTGCTGGGCAGGGGGCAGTTTTGAGGAATTAAAATACTGACAATTACAGATGTAAAAGGCCTGAATAACCACTGGAAACATTTATTTTCATTCATATGCTCTGCTACCACCATTAGAGAAGGCCCATGGCTGCTTTGATCAAAAGTGTTACATTTTATTATTACATTAACAACTTGGATTCACAGGCTTCTGGGTCTAGAAAGAGCATGCATTTTGCATGCTGAGGAAAAAGGCCATAGTATGTAATCTTTCAAATCTCTTCCCTTTGGGGGAAAGAATGATATATATCGATTTCTCCAGAGGTGGAAAAAGGCCCCTTGTTCGGATTCTTTTTCTTGCAATAAATTCCTCTATGTAAGATTGCAGAGAGAAAAGGTGCCGATGGTGCAGTCCAAGGAAACATACCTGGAACCCCCCTCCAGCCAGCTGGAGGACCCACCCACAGCAGTAGCGAATTCAGAATGCAGGATGTTGAATGGTGAACTGGACTCTCATTGAGATCCAGGGTTCAGAAGTTGAAGAGCAGGGGTCCTGGGTTGCTCCCACCCCATAACTACCTGCTGACAGCCCAGGGGACTGGTCAGCCAGTGGAGAGACACTTTGTATATCTCTGTGCAAATGCCCATGACCTTCAGGCCATCATAGTTTTACCTACCAGGTGTAGCCTGCTGTTCCACTTGGGAGTATTCCTAATTCCCAGCCTCAGACCCAAGGGAGGAAAAAACTTCAAATGAAGTAGTGACTTTGGTCACCTCATCTCAAAAACCTCAGACAACTCGATTAACATGACCCTGTGATCAGAGTAGATTTTTCCAAACACACACACACACACACACACACACACACGCACGCACACACCATAAAAAACAGAGCAGCATAGAAGGTAATAAAAACCAGACCAGCTACTCGGGATTTCTGGCTACAGGAGAAAAGCCGGTCTCTACTAGGATCCTCCTCCCAGGATCTTGAATGGTTTTTGCCTTAAATTTTTAGCTGGTTCCTTTCAAACCTCAAATCTCATTTCTTAATCATGGAAGAGGCTGAACCTCCAAACAAACAAGAGAAAGCCCGAGGAAGGGTGGGGTTGGGGGGCTTCCTGTGTCAGTGGTTATAGGAGCTTTTCCCTTCGTTTGACATTTTTGCGCTCAGTACTGGATTCCTAGCTGGTCAGTTTGTTTTTCTCCCTGCCTCTGCGATGTCCCCTTTCCCCAAAACCTCCAAGGAAGGTCAAGTCACAAAGAAAACTCAGATTCCCATCCCAATTCTCTCAATTCTCTCACAACTTTCTCATCCTCACCCCAAACAGCTTAAAGTGGAGGAAAAAATATATTCCCATTAAAAAGAAAACCTTCTTTAGTCACCTTATCATTCTGGTACGCCGTCACAGCGATGAATTCGGTTTCAGGGAACAAATATGTCCGAAATGTACTATAAGGAAGTTTCAAGATGTCATTGGCTCTCACAATGTGGAACCGGGGCTGGTATTTGTGCATGGAGTTCAATATAGTCTGCGGGGGGCAAGGAAGGGGGAGACACACGTCAAGAAGGGTTTAGGAGGACCAACGGGATCTTAGGACCCCTGCCAGGCTAATGTCTACCCCACCGATGGGTACCACTCTTGTACCAAGCCCACCTCCTTGGAGTACCTCTTTGGGTACACTCCGCTCCACATGTTATCTTCTGGAGAATCCAAATGGCTCCTCAATTTCCAAAAGGGTCCCCCCACCCTCACCATCTAAGGTTCATTCGTACCTTGAACCCTAGCCTACCTGAGTACCAAAACTATAATTCCCCTGCCACGTTGCGTGATCACTTGGGAAGGCCAAAGTCTTAAAAGATAGAGAAAAACATGCATTTTAATTTACAAAATGATCCAGTCCTTTAAGCGCCCACTAATTGACGAGCCCAATCCACTTAAAGCCCTAAAAGGCTGAACTCTAGAGAGGAATATTTATGCCTTAATCAAATCAAGGGCTTCAAATGCAATTCCTGCCCGCTGAAGATATTTCCGCGCCATTCACGTCTTCCTGGGCCTAATCTTTCTGCTTATTCCTCGCTTATCACTCTGTTTATTTTATTGAAATGCTGGGGAGGGGTAAAGGCGGGGCGGGGGAGGCCCTTTGCTTGACTTTTACAAGCAATCCAAGCCTCCTAAAGTTTCTAAGTACTCTCACACTGACTCCATATATGCCCTCCCAGCGCACACAATCGAAGTCTTATTTCTAGTAAACTTGACATTCACCCAAGCCTGATTCTTTTTTAGTAAAAGATTTTTTTTAAATCTCTAAAAAAAAAAAGGTATCACACCCTTTAACCAAGATAGTCAAGACTTGAAACCTTAAAACTCTCCCCAGAAATAATATGGCCGGTTTCAAAACAGATGCGTGATATCTTAAAACAAGTCCTTTACAAACACATAACTTTAAAGCTGATTTGACATCTAAACGATTGGTTTTTAACGTCACTATCAGGATCAGGCATTTACCATGACCTGGAATTGCCATAGAACAGGAGCCAGTAAGTTTTCTTGCTCTCATTTCTTTTAGAATGCCAGGTCTTTCATTATCCAAAGTGAAACACCCCAAATCCTCTCTCCAGCTCTGTTGCGGATTGAACGAGTTTGCTACACTTAGCAACAGAGAGCAAGAGCGAAGTCTGAACAAAAATCACGGTTTTTCATGGAATGGGGGAAACACTGCCTTTGCTAGAGTGAAGAAAAAGAACATTTTATTGAAGGGAGCAATGGAACTTACAAATCCGTGTTTGTCCGAGATGTTGTTGGTGAGTTTCAGTTTGTGGAAAGTGACAACTTTGGACATCCACTGTTCCCCGGTAGCAGGGCTGTCTGGGTGAATGTACATTCTCTTTGGCATTTCAGGGTCAGCCTTACCGGCCACCATCCACCGAGAATTGTGAAATTTATATCGACAGTCATCAGCAGCTATAATGTCCATCAGCAAAATGTATTTGGCTTTTTTATCCAGCCCAGAACATCTTACTTTAAATGGAGGAAACATTCGCCTACAATAGGAGAGAAAAGAACAGAAAAAAGAGAAGTAAATCACTCAAAATCCTGGGTTGGGTTCTCTATGTACCCTGTTTAAACCAGATTTAAAACTCTCTATTGTGACTGATGAGCCTGTTATGTTTCAAAGTAAAACCACTGGATGCAAAATTATTTACTTCCACGACAGAAGTGTTAAATATGCTCAATTTCTCTATCTTTAAATGTATTAACATTCAAAACAAGTGAATTGTGGCACTGCCTTTTTCTATATTGGCTAATAATTTCTTTATAAGTTTTCCCCTGCATGACTTTATAGATTGCGCTTTCTATACAAAAATTTCTATGCCTTTTCCTGTGGGTGTCTAGTTCTGAACAGCTCAGGATAGGATTTTACTTAAAATGTGGTCAGTCAAGGCTAGAATTTTCCACCACACATTGATGAGAAAATGTTAAACTTATCAAGGAAATAAACATCAAGTTGCACGCGGAACAGCAATCCCGCTGCTGGCGAAATGAAACTGGACTTAGATGAGTTCTCAAAGTGAAATCTGTAGATTGGGAAGGACTCCCGGGCCTGATAATCAATCTGCCTAGCGCATTGCTAACTAACTACATTCCCCCAACTCCTCAGGCCAGTCCAAAACTGCAAGACTGTACCATCAAATTGCTTTTTATTTTCCAGAAGTGTTGGCACCCTATACTCGTGATTTAAAAGGAAGAACTTCACTCTGGGTCTTCTGGGTTTGAGGAAATTATGCCAAACTTTGGTCTCATTTAGCTTGGAAAGCTGAAGACACCGAGAGAGAGGGATTTCACTTTTATTCTTTCAACTTGATGCTTTGGAAGACTTCAATGCCATAAAAGAAATCACTGATTTTAAATGACAGGCAGGTCTCAGTAAGGGAAGGACCTTTGAACATTATATAAAAAAATAGTTGATAAATACCAACACATAAAAAAGCAGCATGTGTCTTCCCACTGCCACTTGGGTCTGCAAACATAATCTTAATTATCCAAGATTGTCTCTGAACTCCGGGATTACAGACACGTGAAGCAGTGTGGACAAATAGACCCAACACCCTTCGATTTCTATCTGACCCTGGCAGTCACAGGCTCAGGCCCCCTCCAGACCCAGAGGCTAGGCTGGAGGGCAGAAAGGCAAGGGAACTAAAGTCAGGTCTCCCAGTACCACACAAAAGAAAAGGGCTTTAAGTTTTTCACTATGCAAACAAAATGAAACAGACAAAAACACAAATCAACAAAGACATGATGATGTTCCAGCGAGGTTTGAGCAGTTCCTGCAGTGTGTTTTTCTTTCTTCCAGCAGAGATGTCTGTGCTCCACTGAAAAATTCTATCTATCCTGCAGAGAACCCAGGATGCACACTTAGGTAGGAAAAGCTGCCCGCCAGGTAACTGAAATTTCCTGCCACAGGGGTAGTGACGGGGAGTCTCTGTACACAGCTTTTGGGGAGCTAAGTTTTCCTCTAAGCTCAAATAACTGGTGAACCGACTGTTCTGGGGAGAAGAAAGATAAAGGGAGGGGAGAAGCCCTCAGTAGCTTGGGGGAAGGGGCCTGCTGTCTGCTTACCTTCCGGACTTGGTAATGACCATCTCGGTGCCCCGCTTGTGGAACTGATCCCAAAGTTCTTTGGCCTCCAGATGCACCTTGGGGTCATCCTCCACCTCTTCTTCGGGCTCCATGGTCTTCAGAGGCCTCAGATGCGCCTGGGGCCCCAGGGACGAGAAAGGGATGCCGGTCTCGGCCGCCCCCACCAATTGATCCATGATCGGCTTGGCCAGGGCGCCCGGCAGCGAAAGCGCCGCGGCGCCGTTGGGAGGCAGCGTCAGCGCGGGGAAGAAGGGCGGCTGGTGACCCAGCACCGCGCTCATGGCGAAGTCCGGCGCCCGGTGAGGTAGGAACGGATGGTAGGCCATGCTTGTCCCAGGAATGACCGGATCTCTCATGGAGAAGCTCATCCACTCCAGGCGGGGCGCTGGGCTCCAGCCGGGGACAAGTCCGCAGCTGCTGTTTTGTTTTGTTTTGTTTCAACAGCAGCACATAATTTAAAAAAGAAAAGAAAAGAAAAAAATGTGGGGGAGAATCACAGCTAAAGCACTTCTAAGGTGGGGGGGAGTGTCTTTTGGGGAGGGGAATGCCGCTTTAAAGAGGGCAATGCCGCTTTAAAGAGGACAAGGCGAGAAATCAGGAGACATAGTCGCTTGGGTGACCGTCCTGGAGCCTGGCGTTTCTAACAGGCGCTCCTGGAAGTCAGTTTCCGAGGCGAGGGGAACGAACGGGGTCTCCACTCGCGCCCAAGCCCTGCCGCTTCGCTCGGAATAGACACTCCAGACCTTGGTCCCCGGAATCGCTCCAGCCCCCAGTTCTTTGTTGCAAATGCGAACGGTTCTCCGAGGAGACTTTTCGCCTTCTCTTCTTCTTCCCGCGTTCCCCTATCTCCCGTCCTCTCCCTCTTTCTCAAAGGAGACGTCTGAAACTGCGCTAGACCCGGCTTTAACAGTGAGCAGAGCGCGGAAAAAGTCTCTCCTCAAAAAAAAAAAAAAAAATCTCCGATTGAAGCCCTCTTCTACCAGTGCTATCAAAACTTGAACTGCAAACTGGCTTCCGTCCGCCCTCCTCCTCCTTCCTCTGCGCCTCCGGAGGGTGTCTGGGTTTCAGTCCGAATCTTGCCGTCCTCTTCTCCCGCGCCTGCCTTCCTTGTCCTAAAACGTGAGCGAATTTGCTTCCTAAATTTGCGTCCAGACGCGCAGGGCAGGGAGGATTTAGGGGAGAAAAGTGAGAAGGGAGAGAGAGATGGAATGGGAGCGGGAGCGAGTAGAGGGAGGGAGCGAGAGAAAGCGAACCAGAGCTCCTCGCCACCCTCCTCCGCCTCTAGAATTCCCCGGGCGTCTGCTCGGCGGCTCTAGAAGGTCGGGCTCTGCTGTGGGCTGCGGGGAGCCGGAGGCCTCTTGATTGGCTCTTTGACGCTTTCGGACCAATTGTGTGGCTGCATAGGCGTGGTTTTCACAGGTCGAGTGCTGTGGGATAGAGCCGAGTTATAAAAAGAAGGTGTCGGAAACTGTAACGTCGTAGCACCGCATCGGTACTACTGCCTGTCCTGTGAATATGTCAACATGATCAGAGGGAGGGCGGGGAGCCACTGGGGAGCGCGCGCACAGAGTCGCCTCTAGGTGGCTTATCGAGAGATCGCCTCAGCCGAGCTCTCGCTCAGCCCGCGTCTGAAATACCTCAGTCATCCAGCCGGGGAACATGGGTGGAGGCGAGGCCAGCGAGAAAGGGGGAGGCGGAGGGAGCGAGTCAGCTGGGCCAGGAAGGCGGAGAGAGCTCCGGGTGTGCCGGGCAGGGGCGCTCGCCTCTCGCGGGCTCGGCTCGCTTCTCCGGCCGCCGCCGAGGCCGTTTCTTTCTCCCGATCGCCCTGTAACCCCGACCCCGCGAGAGCAAGGCGGACGGCAGAGTAATCTGCGAGCTGCCCTTCGGCCGCTGGGCGCCACGAAAGCCGGCAGCGGCGACAGAGAGGCGATCGCTGAGGCTCCAGGCTTGCGCGCTCTGCAGCCCCACGTGGAGCCAAGCTCCGCCCGGCAGCCGCTCCAGAGCTCCAGAGCTCGGGTGTCTCTCGGTGCCGGTCACCCCAGCTTCTGGGCTCGCGGGCTCAAGAGCACACGGATGCGGCCGGATCTCAGTCCACGCGTGCGGGGGCTCCCTCTCCACGGTGCCCCACACGAAACCGTGCGCGGAGACCCAAACTAACCCCGCACACCAGTACGCCAACACGCACACTGGGAAAACACGTACACGCAAACACGTACACAGCCTGCGCGGCCCGCCCCGCCTGCACTCACTCGCCGAGGAGGACTCGTGAGGTTTGGAAATGCACTTATCAGCCCTTTTCGATCTCGTTTTCCATCAGGATTCGGGCTCTCGGGATTACACCTGGATGTGTGCGAAAGTGTATAGGGGAAAATGGAAATTTGGACATAGTGAGCGCCGCGAGGCACTAGGTTCTGGGCCCGTCCCCGCCAAGCCGCTGCCCTAGCCTCGGCTCGGTGAGGAGCTTCGGGTAACGGGTGGGCGCTTGTAGGGGGAGGTGCGCCCGTCTTATATCTTCTCCTGGCATCGCACTTATCTCTCGGTGCCTCAGTTCTTTCTCCACCCGGGGACTTATCTCGCCAGAAGTCGGGGGTGAATTTGTAAAACAGACCGTGAAACGCCCCCACCCCAGAAGCGAGGTGACTGGTTCCAGTTCCGAGGGGGAGGCTCAGTGAGGATGAAGGCGTGGGGGGGAACCCGATCTTAAGGTTGCTGAATTGGTAACTTTTACCGCAGGACCCTGTCGGGATCAGAGGATTCCCCAAAGCCACGTTTCTCGTTTCTGGGGGGGGCAATGAGTTGGGCTGACCCTGCTTAAGTTGGGGGGACATCTTGGAGAGAATGTTCTTTTAGCCTTACTGGGTTGAGACCTTTCTCGAATGGAAAGGGCTGACTTTGGGGCCTAGGGAGTTAAGAAACCCCAGGCTTGAGATGTGTGTGCGTCTGTGGGTGTAGGCAGCTAGCGCAATCCTCTCGTACATTTTGCCTTGTGGACCCCCTAAACCCCCCAGCTCCCAGACTCCGAGGTGTGATCAAGTGGAGGATAAAAACGCAGTTCTCTTGTGGGCCAACCGCGCCAAGATAGGGGGCGGAACTTTCGAGGCGACAATTTTTTCCAGCCTCGCATTTTTGACGCACATGGTTAAGAGCGGTTGGCGCCAGCGCGGAGAATTCACTGAAGTCACCAGAGAGTAGAGTGCTTCTGCGAACTCCGTCTGACTCGCCATCTCTCCCCTTTCTTTCCCTTTCGGTCTTTCTCTGGCGTTCTCTTGGTCTCTCTGCCTGTGGTTGAGAGGAGAGAAAGAGGGAGAGAAAATAAAGAGGCGGCGGGGGCCCAGGGTGTTGGCTTCCGACGCCCCCGCCCCGATGCTGAGGGTGCCAGAGGCCTCCTTACACGGACGACCGAGGTCACTGCGGGGTTTCACAGGTCTCTGGACGCAAAACCCACCCCTCCCCCACAGTGCTCCCCGCCTGAGCCTGGGCAGCTCCGCTGCGCTCTCAGGACGGCCCCTCAGCCCCGCGATCTGGTTTTGCCAGCCCCGGAGGGCCAATCTCTGCCCGGCCGCTCGGAGTAGCAGGAAAGCAATTCCACAACTACAGCGTGACTGACCCCCTCCTCACCCACTTGGTGCCCCAAGCGTCCAGATGTACCCAAAGGCCCCTGGGCATTCTGGTCTCCCTTATGTTTCGGACGTGGGAGGCAAGCTTGCTGAATTTGCTTGTAAAATTTCTCGACTGGCTTGTGGCCTCATTGTGGACGCAGCGTGGATGATTTCTGCCCCTCACACTGCCCCCTCCTTCAAGTGTCAATTTTTGCCCGTAACTTGAACTTAATTTAACTCTGGGGTCACCCCACTTGCCACTCCTGACCCCCATTCCTACTCTAGCGCGCAAGAGAGAGGCGAAGAGGAAAGTTTGCAGGGTTTTGAATCGAAAATGTCGACATGTTGCTAATGGTCTGCAAACTTCTGCCAATTATGACTGACCTCCCAGACTCGGCCTCAGGAGGCTCGTATTCTGTAGGGAGGCCGCGGTAACGGGATCAAAAGCGGGAAGGTGCGAACTCCTCTTTGTCTCTGCGGGGCCGCCGCGCCCCCCTCCCGGTGGGTGATAAACCCACTCTGGCGCCGGCCGTGCGCTGGGTGATTAATTTGCGATCAAACAAAAGCGGCCTGGTGGCCACCGCACTCGAGTTAAACATTGGCTAGCGAGTTCCGAAGACCTACGCCAGGCCTGGCAGCCGGGGGAACCGAGAGGCTAGCGCACCCCAGGCCCGGGCTTTAGGCTCCAGGCGTAGGCTCCACACGGGCTTTTTTTTCCTTCCTCTCTTTGCAGACCCCTTGGTCGTCTCTCTCTCTTTGCCTCACTGCTCAACAAAGGACACACGGGAAACACTGAATGAGCCTGCCCCTCGGGAGAGTCTGAAAAGTGGTGCGTTTAAGGGCAGGAGAAGGGAGAAGAGGCCCACCTTTTGGATCTTAGAAGACCCACGGAAATTTTGATGTCCTCCAAATATTCCTCTACCTTTTGCAGAAAAAGAGTTTTCACTTAATTGTAGGCCTGATTTTTTTTTAATTAAAAAAACCCACTTCTCTGTGTCTGTAACGCAGCCTTTAAGGTGAAGTAGCGTGTGTGTGTGTGTGTGTGTGTGTGTGTGTGTGTGTGTGTGGTAAAGCAGGGAAGGGTCAGAGGAGCCTCAGAACAAATTTCGTATTTACACACTCCGGACGCACACAAATGCGAAACCAAATCACCTACCCTCGGCTCAGGCCACGGGTTCGGCAGAGAAGCCAGTGTTGCCAAAGAGCTGCATGGGGAACCTCTTCCAGATCCCACTGTCCCCCATGCAATGCCTGCCTCAGACTATCAAGGGGAAAAACCGACCCTTTTGTGACCGAATCGTGTTTATCTGAAGTTTACAAAAAAAGGGGGTGGGGTGGGGGAAAGGATGGTGGGTAGGCGGGGTGGTTTACTTTGGCAAGTTTGCTGTAAATATTCTCTTCAGCATGTGTGAGGTCTGGCGAGGGACTACGAGACACGCTTATTCCCTCTTAAACTTTCACCCCCGTTTGCCGCTGAACTTCTTTCAGTCTGAGGTGTTGCCGAATTGGGAACTCTGTTGACATAAGGACATCCTTGTTTCTCCAGGGGTCTGAGGCCTAATTAAGAAGTTTCCTACGGGGTAGGTCAATACATAAACTTTTATTGGGGAGGGGCTTTCTGGTCTCCTGGCAGTGTAGACAGGACTCCCTATTTCTCCCCAATGCCCCTGTGCACTGGATGCGGGCTGCCTTTAGGGCTCTGGCTTCCCCTACCTTGGGAAGTGGTTTCCTTGTGGTAGATCCCAGGGAAGCAGCTCCCTGGCAGGGGTGGTAGAGGGTGGCTAGCTTACTGTTGGTGGTTCCTCCCCCAACTCGCAGACCGCCCCCCTCTCCCCACATTAGCACTCCTATGCTACCCCAAAACCCTGACTCTCCTGCATATAGAGGGCTTCGGCCCAGAACTGGGAGGCTTGATTTGTTTTATCTCCTGGAGCTTCAAATTCACCCCCCACCCAAAAGTTTGCCTTAAGAGCTTTGTTCCTCGCAGGCCAGGAGTCTGTGGGTCAGTCTCTTTGATAGAGAATCAACTTGTTCATCTTTCCTCCCTCCAGGGGCAGACGCAAGCCTCAGGGCTGGCCCACATAGGGCACCCACCTTCTGTCTCTGTCTCCCTGTTCATCTCCTTTCAGGATTCTGTGACTACAGACCTGTGATCATTCTTCCTCTGTTTCCTTCTGCTTTTTCTCCTCTCCCTCGTATCTACCTTGTTCTTGGATTTATTTGTCCTTATCTGTCTCTATGCCCCAGCCTTTAACTTCCCTTGTTCTTTCTGTTTTTGATTTTCTCTCTCTTCTAGTCTTTCTCCCTCTTCTCCCCTTCTGTTTTCTCTGGCTTTCTTTGTCCTTTCTAAATTCTCTCCTGCCTTTCTGGATTTCTGGATGGCCTTTGTGTCACCCCCCCCCCCCCAATACACACGTTTTCCAGTAACTATGGTAAGCTGGAGATTCCTCTCCCTGGGGATTCAAGCAAACATTTACTCCTCATGCCCTTGGCTTGGAAGACAGGGTGTCCTGAAAGATAGAAAAGAGTTAGGTTCATTTGTGTAGGTTGGAACTAGCATCTTCTCCGTTTGGTATCCCCAAACTCACCCTTTACCCTGAGCTGACTATCACCCCTGTTCCAATGCTTTTATCTCTCTTCTCTGTCTCTCTCTCCTTTCCAAGGCAGGAGTCCAGGCTGATGGGCAGCATGTTGGGCCCTAAAGCCCCAGATCCTGACCTCTGCCTTGTCCTAGCAGCATAGGGCTTTCCTGTAAGGCACATTTCCCTGCCCTCTGACAGCCCTCTGAATTATTGATCAGGACGATTCAGTACAAGAGTCTGAAGCCTGTGTGTGTGAGAGAAGATTGTCAAAGTTGTCTAGCTTAGGGAAGCTGTATTTTTAGTACAGAGGCTCACTTTGGCGCCAGCTAGTTTATGCTGTTTCTAGAGCTTCATTCGTTATACACTTAATCCATGCTTATTATACCTCCTTTAAATGTAAATATGTTTTTGGCAGAGGCAAAATGAAACGATTTCACCCTCTGCATTATTCTTATTAGCACCTACCTTTCATTAGAGCTGATCGCCCTACAAAATGGCAAATTTGTACATGGGTAATGATTTAGATAAGTTGAAAGGAAACGAGGTGGGAGGGAGAAATGAAGGAAGTATGTGTGTGTGTGTTGGGGAGAGTACCTTTGATACATTTGTGAAGGCTTTTTTCCTCTCTCTCAGGAAAAGAACTAATTGTGGTTTCCTAATTTCAAACCAATCTGTATCTTCAATGCTCACTTTGTGTGTTTTACCCAATTACTTAAAAAAAAGATAATGCAGTGGACGTTTCTTAGTCCAGCAGAAATGAATTCAGGAGGAAGAAGCCAGGAATTTTTCCCCTCCTCTTATCTAACCTAGAATCAGCACAACGCGGGCCAGAGCTGACTTGGGCCTCAGGCAGTTTTGAGCACACAACACCTTTTTTCCAACATCCTCTTGCCAGAGTTTCAGTCAAGACAGGTAAGGGTGTAAATGGTCCCGCAGAGATTTGTGCCAGGAATCTGGCTTGGGGGGTGGGGGTCTAGAGACAAAATACTTAAAATGGGGGGAAAGAGAAATATAAAGACATACTCACCAATCCCTGACTGCAGATTGAGGGTTTCATTTGAATGGGAGAATTTACTTACATCCATGGATTCCTGCTTTTGCTTCTTTGCATTATTACTGGTGTTGTTAGGTGCCAGGGGTATGGGGGCAGCGGGATCTCACCCTGTGAGGGCAGCTGGGGCAGAGGGAAGTGGGCACTCTGTAAGTGAGAGGGCATGGCAAATTAAATGGCCGCTACCGTCAAGAAAGTTGACAGGCAAAGAAAGATCGGCTCCTCCAGATCTGCTGAACTAACTGTCCCCTCATAGCCGCAGACACGTTTGCTCAATTTGAGTACAATATCCATTACTATTTCCCGTACTGGGTTTCAATTAAGGAGGGTGAGAGCAGAGAGGGAAGGCAGGAGATAAATGGAAGGAACACTGGGCACAGAAGTTGTGTGTGTGTGTGTGTGTGTGTGTGTGTGTGTGTGTGTGTGTGTGTGTGTGTGTGTTTCCTTGCTCGTCTTTCCATTTCCTTCTTGCCAGCCATCCAGTCTGCCTGTCTTCCAGAAGGTAATGTTTTCCTGTCTCCTAAATCCAGTAGAAGATAACATACTCTGTAATTCTTTCCTAGCCAGTGAAGCCCCCAAGAGATATAGCTGTGCCTGTGGCAGCTATGGCTTTGGGGGAGGGGGGTTTGCCTGCCCTAGGTAGGCTTGGGGTTTGCAGGATTGGGAGCATGTGAACATATAAGGGTCCAGGTTTAATGTTATATTGAAAACTGATGAAGTCCCTTCTCCCTTGTGCAATTCTATGGAAAATATAACCCCGTGTGGTTCTAGGACACAGGGTGGTGGTGGTGGTGGTGGTGGGGGGAGTGGTTTCACCTGCTTCTCTGGCATTGCTGGTAGGTAGGGAACTCGGAAGCCTGCTGCCAAGGCCAGAACTCAGGTCCTGCAGATCCTGACTTCGGGCCTTGCCTGTCGCTAAGCAGCTGCCCCTCGGGCCCAGGCAAACCCTCTGGCCAAACTTGCTTCTCACAATTTGGAACTAAGCACTGGTTTCTCCATGGGCTCTACCCTCTGTGGTTACTGACCCTGCACCGTTGCCGCGCAGGTAACTGGGGAGGAGGAAGGGGGTCTGCTCCTCAGTGTCACTCTCAATTACCCGATGACCTGGATTGCCTCCTTTTCCATGTCAGCAAAGGAAACTTGGGGCCTCAACAATGTGGCTTTCAGTTGCTCCCAACCCAATCATCCTGCCTCCACATAATACATAACAAATCCTGCATGAGTCTTGTGGAATATCCAGGGAGGAATCTGTGCCGGCTGGAGGGAATGTTCTCTCCCTACCAACCTGAGCTAAAGGCTTGATTGGAAGTTGTGGCCCTAGAGATCCCAGGAGCCTTTTAAAGCCTCCAGCTTGGTATTTGAACACCTGAGGGCAAGAGAAGTTTCTCTCTTCTTTCTTTTTATATTTTTATTTACGTTTTAGAGGAGGGAGAGAGAGGGAGGTAGAGACGCACACACACAGAGAAAGACAATGTTTTGGAATTATAAGAGCGATTTTCCTAAGAGTTGCTTTTGCTGGCGCCCAGGCCTCAGTTCATTTCAGCTCCAAGCCAAATATTAAAATCCTGGCGGGCGGAGAGGAACCGCCTTCCCGGTCTAGCAACCTGCCTTTGCCTTTGTTCCAATGTCCTTTCCTCCTTTTCTTTGGAAAAGGAAAACGTCGGGTCCCAGGAAGGAGTGGGAGACAGCGGCAGCCCAGAGCGCCCCACAAGGTTCTTTTGGGGGCGGTAGTTTCTGCCCCAGGAGATTTCACCTACCGCCGCTCCGCCTTACCCCGGTTCCAAATACGGAAGCTGGACGTGTCTCTGAGCGGCTGCAGGCCTGGCCCAGCGCGGAACCGGGGAAGACGCTCGCTGCCTCGGGCTACACTCGCACCCGGGGATGGAGGGGGCCGGGGCGGGGATCGGGCCCCAAACCCCGCACCAGCAGGCAGGGGAACAAAGGGGGCTCCAGCAGGCCAGCCTGCCCCGGCCCTCGATGGCCACAAGGTCCCGCCAGGCCCCGGAACCCGCGACCGGCGGGCATCGCCTCTCTGCGCTGGTTACCTGCCTACTCTCTATAGCTACCGGGCGGGGGCGAGGCGGGCTCCCGGATGGGAAGGAAGATAGCGCAGCCGGCTCTGTCCGCGGGGCGCGGCTGTTTTCTCTTAGAAAACCAAAACTAAGGTTGCAGGGATTCAGTTAGGAGCCCCTCGCCCCACCCCTCAACTTCCCATTTGTCCGAATCGTCTCCTTGCAGCATTGATTCCTACCCACCCCTCTGCTGCGCTGGCACAGGACAAATGGGGGTGGATAGTAGAGACCTTCAGTGCGGGGCAGGGGTGGGCATGGGGATTACCAGACTAAAAGAGATTCTAGCACTCTCGTCTCAAAGTGACGGAAACAGCAATTTTGGGGAGATAGCCTCCTGAGAGAAAAACAAGGCTCAGAGGGAACCAAGCTGAGTCCGGGGAGAATCTTCAGACGGAGAGAGGGTGGGGTGGGAGGGAGCCTTCTCTTCTCCCACCGCTGGGGTGTGTTTTTACATGTTTTCTCAGCAGCAAGTTCTATAAACGGGTCAACCCATGCTGCCAGACCAGGGACTTTGAGGCTTCTAATGTAGATGCCTCTCTTTCCTACTCGCCCCCCTGCAAGCCAAACGCTCAGGGGGCAAGGGGCGGGGAGGAAAAACGCTACCTCCCACTTCTGAATTGGGGGGTGCATTTGCTTTTGAAATAGCTCCTCTTGTCTTCAGACGGTAAAATATGAGTTCCCCACATGTCTGAGTCTGGTCTTCTGGTACCTCAAGCAGAGTTTGGTTATGGGGTAGGCGGGGGTGAGGGTGCTGCTCTAATTACCTCTGAGCTGAGTGGGGGTGGGGTAGGGGATTCTCTTTTCAGCCCGGCCCTGCTGGGGTGCCGGGCCGCATTATTAAACCCAGACGCTCCATCCAGGAATCGGGGCCATGCGGAAAAGATTTACAATTAAGCCAATTGGGGCTGAATACAGCCATCCAGAGTTTGCAGGTGTAAATAATGCCTTCCTTTTTTTCCCCCTCTCTTTCCAAGCGACTTCATTTCACCTTCCCACCCCCCCACCCCCAACCAGGACTCCAGTCCTTTTGAGAGAAGGACTTGTCTATCAGACAAGTTAAAATATGATGTCGCACCCACTTTTATGTCTGCATATTAATGCCGCGAATAACCAAGACAGGCTCCTCTATTAAATTTCCCTGTCTAGAATTCGAGAATTTTTGGAGTCAATGAAAGGCCTTTTGAGTGTGGGCTATGAATCCCTTTTTTTTTAAGGAATGGGACATATTTCTGTAAAACAGGGATATTGGAGTTGAATTATTATATAAAGTTTTTTTTTTAGTCGTAGAGATTGGGTGAGGGAAAGTTTAGAGGCAAAGGAAAGTCCCTTTAGTTGGGATATCAGAAGATTGCCCCAAGCTGAATCTGAATTATAGGTGGGCCTGGCTTTCTGAGAGCAGAGCCAGGACCCTTTCTAGAGCTTCAGTTTAGATCGTCCGAATGTTTGGAGAGCTTGCTGAGCCGAGCATGGGTCCATCTTTAAGGCTATATTTCACTGCATTATTTAAATGTAATATAATATATATGTGTGTTTTTAAAATGTTCTATGTGGGTACAAATGTGTACATATGGACATTCCAAGTAGCCCTGATATGAAATTAAATCTCAGATTAAAAATGCATGGTGATCACACCCCACAGGCAGACTCCCATTTGATCAATATAGACAGAGTTAAATTTGTTTTGCAGCTACACAGTTACTCCTTTTCTCTAGGAGCAATAAAGTCTGCCTGTTACAAATTACTAGGGAGTTGGAGAATATGTCCAACCCGCCACCCCCAACTGTTGTTCACTGTTTTTAGTCTTGCACTAACCCGCTCAATAATATATGTAATATGTGTGTACACAGGCACTTTTCCAAAAAATTAGCGATAACATTCCGGTGTTAGAAGAGTGCTGTTTTTCTCCCTCTGCGCTGAGGATTCAGTGCCCACTAAATTGCCACCCTGGAGACCCATCATGGGGGACTGACACCCATGGGGATCTCGCGGAGGAGGTTTTCCAGCCTGTGTTGCATGCAAGGGCAGGGAGTCAAAGCGCCTGACTCCAGCCGGGGGAAGGTTATAGATGTAGAATTAGGAAGGCAGGACTTGACATGTCCGCCGCTCAGGGAGAGCAAGCGTCACCCAGCCCCGGATGAACTCCCCCTAGAGCCAAAGGAAAGTTTCCTCAGTGACGGCGCAAACGTTTAAATAAAAGAACGACCTTTTCCTTTCTTTTTCTCCCTCCTTTAAAAAATTCCCTGTCCAGTGCATATGTTGGGCATAAATAAAAAGAGGGGCGGGTTGAACGCTGGGTGAACCCGAATCGGCCTTAAGCAGGGCGGGGAGGACGTGGGGAGGCGTGGGACATAGATGTACCTGATTTCAGGAGGTGGGTGGGTGGAGGGACTGCTTCCCACTTGGAAACCTCCGCACCTCGCTTCTGGAGAGGCTCTGCGGAGGGCGCCCTGGTAGTGTCGCCGCTGGATGGCGCTCGGGGGAGAAGTGGCTGGTGGACAGACGTCTCCGCGTGCCCCGAAGGGCCTGAGCGAACCTCGGCCAACGCGTGGAGAGAGGACCTCGCTTTTGAGCTTCCTTAGTGGCAGCTCCAGATGCACCAGGATGCTGAAACTGCTCCTGGAGGCATGAGAGGGAGAGGGTCACCCAGAGTTCTGCCAGATCTGGAAGCTGGACCCAGAGAGACTGGGCAAGACCGGGTATATGGGAAAGAAGGTTCTCAGGGCAAACTTGAGCCTCATTCCTTAGGCACGACTGCACGAGCTCCTGTTTACCAGGAAAAGTGTGCTTGTGTGTGTTCTGGAGGAGTGATCTGGGTGTGGAGATAGGAAAAGGGTACACGGTTTACAGAACCTCATGGTTTCTTGACGCCATATACAAAGGCCAGTCGGATGCACCCAGCCCACGCGAAATCGGAGTGGCTGGCCTCACCAGCCTGAATTGTACCTGAACTGGGAAACTCAGGGTTGGATTGTACTCCAATCTAGTGTGTGTCCAGGACACCTTGGGGACACTGCACATGGCCAGATCCACCCAAGTCCTCATTTGGAAGTGTCTTTGCTGAAGGAGCTTACGACCTCAGACTGGCTGTCCCGCTGTGTGAGGAGCTGTGGGCTACAGCACTAGGAAAGATAAATTCACACAACATTTACTGATCTCATACCACGAAGCAGGCAATGCATTAGACTTTGCAATCTTGTCCAAAGTTAAAGAGCTAAGAAAGGAAAAAGAAAAAAAAATAACCAAAGATGTTAATAGGCTCCTTGGTCTGGGTAGGAATGTCTAACGTTATGTCTCTATTTGGCAAGCTCCTGGAGGGATGGGACTCATCATATCTCCAACTCTGATCACAGTGCTTGGTTACTAGTAGTGCTCAATAAATAGCCTTTCCATACAGGAATGAAAGTCAACGAGGAAAGGAAGACGAATGAACCAAAGCAGATTCATCATGCATTTGAAAACAATGACTGCTGTCAAAGTGCATTAAAAACCCCCAGCATCAAACAGAGCTGCTTCCCCAGACAGATTCTGATGTGTAAAATGGTATAGTGAGAAGAGAGGTTTGGCATAATAGATAGAAACATCTATTCAGTCATTCCACAAATACTGATCACTGGGTTCTCTGTCCAGGTACTCTGCTAAGCACGGGAGACACATAGGCAGACATGATATTGGTCCTTCCCGGCATGTTGCTTGCTGTCCTGAATGTTATTCACTGCCATGAACAATAAATATATGCTATATAATTCACATTTTAAAGATGAGGACAATGGAGGCCCAGGAAGGGTGGGTTGGGAGGGGGCTTATGTGTAAGGTCTCAGGGCAGAAAGGCCAGGCTCAGTCCGGTGCCCGCTCTTCTGTGTGCTGGGGACAGGGAAAAAGTAGCATCTGGGAGTCCTGGAAATTCTGATGGGGCTGCTGTACAGACCGGGATCCAGTGGTCATCGCAAATGCCCAGCGTAGGAGGGAGCTGTCTACACCCTGCCGCAGTTGTGTGCAGGGCTTCCGCAGATATGCTCTCCTCAGCTCCGAGCTCGGGGTTGTGATGTAGGATTTAACCTCTAGACTCTACTGTCTTCTGAGCAGCGTGTGCACCTTGCCTAGGGTTGGGCATTACTGCCTCTCTTCGCAGACAGGATACTGCGGGAAAGATAGCCTGGAGTCTCAAGCCCAGGTCCCTTTGCTAAAAAGTAACATCAAAGAAGCCTCTACTGTCCCTCCATAGCTTGGAGTTTATGTTTTTGTGCAGACTTCTTGCCTCCAGTGCTGAGTGGTCTGACACACGCGGAGCGTTGTCAAATGTTTGTTGATTGAATAAACTAATTCGTGGGAATTTTTTTTGGTTTGTTTTAAAAGTAGAACAGAACTAAAAAACGAATCAATGATCGAATAACGAACGGGCAGTGGGGTGAGAAGCTCGTTTTCCCGATGTGTTGCGTGAGTGTGGGACCGGCTTGGACTATCGTGTGTCCTTGCTCACTTCCCACTAGCTTTACAAAGATGGCTGTGATTCCCTTCCGGCTATATTTTTGTCCTAGACTTCGTTTGGTTAATCCATGGAGGAGAGAAGCTGACCCACCCACATTATTGTGAGGTCGATATAACTGATGCGGTCTTTCACGACCGCTGGGAAACTACACTTGTCTCTGCGGTCTGCACCCAAAAGGTTTCAGGATTTAGAGTTTCTCGCTCAGCGCTGTCGTTACTCAACTGGTGGGAAGATGGCGGTAGGTGGGCTCGAAGAAGCCTCCAGCTCAACCGGGTGAACCACTGGATACACCAGGCCGGGAGAGCGCTCTCCTCTCTCACCCAGCCCGCGATGTCTCCAGGCTCACTGGCAGATTTCGTTTGGAAACGCCACGGAGACAAACACCTGGATTACTGGGCTGCAGGCCCGCTCTTCTCAACGCTGGGTTTCTCATTTGCTAAATGGGTTTGTTATAAAATGCTATTTATTAGAGAACATTTGTGAATATCGCAGGAGAAAGGTAATGTTCTGAGAACCTTCCCACCCATCAGCTCATCAAACACAACGATCCGAGGAGGCTGGCTTTCCCATTTTCCAGATGAGGACACTAGGATACAAAGAGGTCCCGAGGTTCCACTGCTAGTTTGTCTCTCGTAGAGCTGGGATTCAATCTAGGGACTGTCTAACTCATTGTGTGGCTTTTAACGACAACACAGTAGGTGCCCTGAGCGCACACCCTGAAGGCCTAAGGTGGCGGTGCGTTTCCTTTACTTCTTTGCCCTTTATGGGGAAGAAATTCCATTTAACCCTTTCCCATGCAGATCTTGGAACTGCGTTGGTCCAGAGGGTTCCTTCTTCTGGAAGCAAACGCGATTGCTGATGGTGGGAGCAGGGGTGCGAGTCTAACAAACCTTCTTAAACTCTGGAAATAGAGAGCTTCCAAGACTTCTTTGTAAGAAGAAAGGAGGAAGACGTGCGTCCGCGCGTGCGTGCGTGCGTGTGCGTGTGTGTGTAGAATCAATATGGTCCAGACAGCCCTTCACAAAGGGGCTCCAGGCGGGCGCCTCCGCCGCACAGCCCCGCCCCACCGCCCGCGGCGAATTAATTGGGCCCTGAAAGAAGGGGCGAGTAGCTTCCAGTTAATTGGTCAAGAACTGAATCAAGTCCCAGAGGCCTGGCAAAGGCCCCTGGGGCGCGGGTTTTGTACGAGCCAAATTGGTCGGTGGGGCGCGCCCCTTGGGCGGAGTGGGGCGCGGCGGTGAGCACAGCTTGGGCGCCTCTGTCTGTCCTGCGCCCCGAGCCTCACGCCCCGAGCCGGCTCGCGCGCTCCCATGGGTTCTCGCTTTTTCCCTTTTCCCGTCTCTCTCCCCTCGCTTCTCTTTCCCCTTTTGGGGCTTGGCTTTTTCCCCCTCCGGTTTTCTCCGGCTTCCCAAACTTTGCTCGGGTTTCCCTCTCCTCCCCCCGTTGCATCTCCGTCTCTCTCCAAGTTCTCCTCAGACTTTACTCTAAAGCCCCAGCCTCAGCCTAGCATGATCCGGTCGCTTGGAGACAGCCCTGGGGACGTCAAGAAACCCTGGTTTAGGGGGACAGGGGAAATGAGGACTGTCTTTGGAGCCCTGAGGCCTGTCTGTCGCGGGGTACAGGACTCCTCCTCCTTGGGCCACCTTGGGTCCAGACTCCTGAGGCGGTTAGGAGACCTCTCAGCTGGTTTTGAAAGGGTTCGGTAATCGGTGACCTGTGTCCCGTGTAATGAGGACTTGGAATTAAGGCAGACTGCCCCAGAGGAGGAACTATTGGGCACCTGCAGTGTGCCTGCCTCACATTCTTCCTCCAGCATCTTCCTTAGTCCTTCCGAGTCAACCCAGGCAGCAAAGAATCTGGTATTTTCGTCAAAAGCAGCTTTGTTGGAAGGAAGGTCGGAAGATACAAAACGTAAACCCCAGTTATTTGGTGGCCTTCTTGGGTGATGGGCCAGTGCTCTTCTCTGATCTAAAGGTATAGAACTTGGGGCTCAGAGAAGTGGAGTAATTTTCCTGAAATCACACAGCAAAGGGGAGGACATGCTGAGGGTTCCACTCTCTAAGGAGGCATTATGTGCCCTCCAGTTGGTCCCATGAGAATGTCAGGGACCTTTTGTCCTTCTCGCCTGCCTGGCGATGTTTATGGATAAGATGAGCGTTGCTGGTATGCCTTGTCACCTCCAGCTTGACGCGAGGCCAAATCTCTTCTACTCTTTCTCTACCAGTTTTCTGTCTTTTGAGCTCTGTTTCTGCTTTGGTCTCCCTCTGAACTGTCTTTTCTTCTCTCTCTCCCCTAATGCACATGAAGTCTGGACTTGAAAGTTGAGGTCAGAATCTACCCCTCCTCCAATTATCCAGGAAGCTGCCCACATCCTGGGTCTTGGGGCTGGGTAGAAGTCCATGTGTCACCAACTGCCAAGATTTGAGGTGCAGAAGCAAATCTCATTCGATTCCATGATCTTCCTGCTCTGCTGACTGCTCAGACTCTCCCCAAGCCGCATGCACGAAGTCCTAGTATAGACTCTAGCGGACGATTCGGTGAACGCGTGCATTCCAAAGAGCAGCCTGGAATCGTGTTTTTTCTTTCTTCCTTTGCCAACTTGGCCGATTTTGGCTTCGCGCAAGGCCCAGAGGTGTCTGCACCGTGCTTGGCTTTGCTTCCCGCCTCTTGCAGGAGGCCCAGGACCTGGTTTCCGCTCACCACATTCCTGCTGGCATACATGCAAGATCTTGGCGAGTTTCCCGCGCGTGCTTGGAGCCAACCGCTTTGGGGTTCAGTTTCCCCGCTCTTTTCGCTCAGAGTAGCGACCTACAAAATGGTTGGGGGAGGAGGAATGGCTAATGATTGGTTGGTGGCAGGGCACAGTTCCTGTGTGTGGAGGGGGCGTGCAGACTGGAACCACAGCTGCCTTCCCCTTTCCCCCTCTCCGCGGATGCCAGGCACAGAAGTGGAGATGAAACGCTGCAGCCATCTTGCTTCCCGATTTAGGAATGGAGCCCACCAACCTCCTTGTCGCCAGTCTCCCGGAAGTGCGCCCCACAGCCTGGTGGAATGCAGCTGGCAGCTTGTTGCATGTAGGCCAGGACAAGACAGGTCCTAGCCAGCAGGTGCACACGGGGGTGTAGGGCAGGCTGGTTCCTTATGGGGCTACCTGCTCCGTTGTGATTGCTGCTGGCCTTGGTACCTTTGCAGACTCCGACCATGCATTCCAGCGGGGTTGGCACACCTCCTGCTGAGCGTTAAGGGATGGCCTTGGAAATTTGAATGAATCCATTAGCGCCCCCTTTGCCTACTCTGGAAAATGAGGATAACAGGTCTTGCCACTGGGGACCATGGCAAGGACTAAATGAGATCAAGCGTGTACATTGCTCAGCCCAACTCCTGGCACATCAGAAATACTCATTAAGTGTTAGTTGTTTGGGTACTCTAAACTCTCTGTGCCCATTTCTTTATGTATGTATGTGTGTGTGTATATATATACACATATATTCTCTTAGTATATTCATTAAAAGTACATACTCTTAATATGTACTTAGCATATATTATATATTTTACTAAAGGCATATCCCATATATATTTAGACTATACCTAAGAGTATATATACACTCTTAGAAGACTATCTAGCATATATTCAGCTTTCTATCAGTATTTCTCTCCTGCCCAGTTCTGTTCCCAGCTGAGCCTGAAGGTCCATTTCTTGTCCTCTTCCCAAGTTGATACTTCCTCAATCTTCCCACTTGAGGCTTATGTCCCTGTAGGCCCCTTTCCTGAATCCTGGGATCCCCAAACTGCGTGCAGTTGCAGAGATAAAGTGCCCCTTCCTCCCTTGCACTGGAGTTAGGGTTCCAGTTGGGCTCAGAGGGCAGGTGTCCTTACTCAGAATCCCCTGCCCTTTCTACCACCTGCCCCGCTCTGCTCAGGGTCTTCTTCATCCTGAGGCGAGGAAGAAAGCTTCCCAGATCTCTTGGGGAAAAAGAACTTGTGGAGAAGGAAAGAAGGAACATTGTTGGGGTGCCTGGAGGGTCACTGGGCACAGCCTCCAGTGGTTGCGAGCTCTGTGCCTGAGGTGACTGCATGTGACCAGGACCAGGAGAAACTTCAGGCTCAAGGCAGAGAGAGACTGAGAGAGAGAGAAGCACAGTGAGGCAGAGAAAAGGGGCACCAGACAGAAGTGTGGGAAATGCAGAAGGAGCATGGGAAAGGAATGCTCCAAGGAGACAGGAGAGTCAGTGGGGAAGTGGACGGCCCAGTGAGGCCTGACGCAGCCCGGCCACGCCTCCAGCCCACCCTCCTGCTGAATTACTTAACATTCATAGCAGATTATCTAGCACAGTATAAATGCCTCCATTAAATCATGACTGAGCTACTTCAACTGACCAATTCCCGAAGTAGCCTCAGTCCTCAGGGAATATGGTTTTCAAGACCATATAAAGCATCCGATACCAGCAACTTAGGAGATAAGTTATCATTCATTAGGGGTTTCCAGGGGCCCCCTACAAGGCCTTAGAGGTGGGGGTGGGGGAGTGTGTGGCTGACAGCTTGCAAGTCAGTGTGGAAACAGACCCTGGGTTTCTCCCATTGCCTTCCCTTGGCATAGAAGCCTCTCCCCTCCAGTGCACTGGTATTTGAACCAGGGAAGGTTTGGCTTGTAGGGTCTATTTGTCCAGGAAGAGGAAACATCCCTCAGAGTTCTCTAGATTTCCAGAATACATTTGGTGAGATGGAAGGGACACTGCAATTTCCTAAATGCTCCCTCAGCAGAGTGATGGTGGGGAGCCACTGGTACTCCTGGGCAAGCAGGTCTTTACTCAACCAGTAGAGACTGGGGAGAGATGGGGAGGAGGGTTGGGTGCCAGAGAGGAGCCTGGTTAAGGCGAAGCTCCTCCTCCCCAACTCACCACTCCAACTAGTTCAGATAAACTACCACTCATCTTCCCTCTTACCCTACCTCCTCCCTTACTTGTCTCCCAGTGTGCTGAGAGAAGTATTTTGGAAGGACATTTTAATGGGAACAAATAAAAGGATTTCTTTTCCTTCCTTCCTTCCTTCCTTCCTTCCTTCCTTCCTTCCTTTCTTCTTTCCTTCCTTCCTTCCTTCCTCCCTCGCTCCCCCCTCCCTCCCTTCCTTCTCTCTCTCTTTCTTTCCTTTCCATCACAAAGGCCTATGTTTGTTTTGCTTTAACAAACAGCTGAAAGAGTTTGCTTTAAAGGAGCACTAAAAAAAATACCCACAGGGCAGGCCTAATGTTAACTGTGAACATGTACATTCGTGTGTGTGTGTGTGTGTGTGTGTGTGTGTGTGTGTGTTTAGGCCTCCCGAGCGGGCTTGCAGTAATAAAAGGGACCTGCTTCAGGTACAGAAAGCTGGGAGGGGTAGTGGGGAGGAATGCATGGACAGATTTACACCTGTCCCTACAGCTGCCTTTGACAACACTTACAGCCTCCAGAAATGACCCTTGGTGCCGACTTGTCTGGAAGCCATCAGGGTTAGTTTTGAAGCAGGAATCTTCAAGTGGACCAGAGGGCAAGCTTTGCCCACCCCCACCTTCCCTGTTGCTGTCCTCAAGTGCTGCCCAGTGAACGAGTCTGGCTGCCTTTCCTCTCTGCCCACCGACCCCTCCCTCTCCATTTGGTCTGTCAGATAAATATCATCACTGACTTTCAGCTCCCTTTGGTGCGGCCGACCAATAAGTGCTGGCAAGGCGTGGGGTCTGTGGTCAGCTCATCATGACCACCCTCCTCCCTCCCCTCAAGAGCCAGGTCTGGCCCCAGGAATCCATTTGGGATTCCTAACTCTACCCTCCAGCCAGTTTCTGCCCCCTGCCACTGGCCCCACCCCACCCCAATGGCCAGACAGTTGAGTGACTGATAATAACCAGATGCCTCTGGAATCCTGCTTCTAGTCCTCCCAGCACTCTGCCTGTCTGCAGAAGTGGGGGCAGTGGGCAGCAGGCATCCTGCCCTGAAACTTGTTACCACCTCTCAGAGGCTGATGAAAGCCCCACTCAGCTGGGCCCTTCAGGACGGGGGACCCTGGAGCCAGGACACTCAGAAGGCATGTTTGACACCCGTGCTGGGAACTTTGAGTCCCTGGCTTTCTACCCCTGGCCCCAAAGAGGTCTAGGAGGCTGAGAGGGGGCAGATTGCAGGCCACCAGCTACTAGAGAAGCCACACGAAAAGTCCCCTCACTTTTCTTGGCAATTAACAGGCACTGGGTGAGTATCTGGCCTCAGGTCTCCTAGTAAAACTGGGGGCAGGTGGGTCGGGAGGGCACTGTGGTATAGCACACTCACATTTTTATATCTTAGTATCACCTTCACAATGATTTCCTTAACATATAGACAATCCACTCGCTTTTTCAAAACACATATTTGTTGAAAATGAAAATTTATCTAGGTGGTATAAACAAATTCTGTCTCACTTCCCAGACGTAGAAGGAAATTGTAAAGTGAGAAGCGATGAAAATGAAGCAGTGTTACAAGGCTCTGAGCTGGAGGCCCGCTCTCCCCTGGCTTGTGATGGAGGTCTGCAATTGTCCAAAGCATGTTCAGGACAGGTTAGCACTAATCTGGGACTTATCAGAAGGTTGGGGAATAATTGAAAAGAGAATGGTTTCCTTCCTCTGCAATTCAGTGCCATAAAGCATGTTTTCCTCAAGCTTTTAAACAGTAATAGCATTAATGGTCGTGTGCTTAGATTTTGGGTTTCTAGGCTCTGCTACCCTTTTAGTCTCAATCATGCTGGAGCCTTTGCTACATTTTCTCCATCACCAAGAAGAGCTGATTCACCACCTTTTTGGGCCACACACTCCTTGGGCAATCTATGAAACCTATGGATACCTCCGCAGAGTTAGACTTTTAAAAGACATAGGATACCACTGTAATGTAAAAGCACTGTGAAAAATGCGGAAGTATGGTAATGTATACACTCATTATGAACGCATCAAATAACCCAATCTAATATTGCACTTTTGAAGTTGGAATGAGCTAAACAACATTTTGAGGTCTCAGTCGCACCTGTAATGTGATAAGAAAACATCTGTGATTCTATCGGTGACCAAGCCACAGCCTCTGCTAATCCTCCTGTGGGTTGTCACATATTTGTAATGGAAGGAAATACTAATGTCACTGTGAGTTTAGAAAAAATGCAACTGTTGTATTTTTGTTTCCATTCAGGTTCGCATATCCCTGAATTCCACCTATGGATTCCCACGCTCCTGTAAGTGTCCACTGGGAGACACGAGGGTAAGAAGCCCTCAGGTATAAAGGGAATGGGGATTGAGCTCTTGGTTTGTGCAGGGACAGAAGCAGGTTCTCATGAGAAACAAGTACAGCTTTGAAAGCTGGTGCAACCTGCTGATACCGTGAGCAAGGAAGAGAGGAAAACCGTTATAAACAACAAGAGATATTTCTCAAGGGGCCCAGGGGGTGAGAGGTCTGGCATGGGGTGGTTTTGACTCAGAGAGGGAACCTGGGGAAGGAAGGTGCTCCTAAAAGTGTCCACCAGTAGCTCCACCCCAACGCACCCACATTCCATTCTGGGTGATTCTGATTCCTCTAAAATGTCGGTTTTCCTACCCAGATAAAGAATTCCTTGCTTGCCTCTCCGCCTCTGCCAACACCATGACACCTTTATAGCTCTTTCGTCCCAAAGGATTTGTGGACAAGTCCTACCTTTGCATTGGATAATCCCTTGATAAAGATTAAGTTGGGAGCTGATACATTTTCTGCCTTTAAACAAAACACTTACTCAGACATCTGTGCTCAGGGAAGGAAAGATGCAAATGGCCTCGGGACAGCGGCACTCACTGTCTTTGGAGAAATAATAACCTCAAGAACTCTGAGCTACTGCGACGGGCACTTGGAGGCCAATTTAAGGGATAGCCAGAATTAAGAAAGCTGGAAACCATCAAAATACCCTTTGGTAAATCGAGTGTAGCTTAAAGTTGAAATGGGGTGTCCTCAGTGCATTCTGGGATTCTGGCAAAATGAGAACAAAAGCATTTGTGGAGCAGCTACTCTGTGCAAGACCTATGCCTGATTTTTCTTTGCTTGTGTTATCTACAGGTACCACGACTGTTCATTCATTCCTTCATTAACTCATTCATTCATTCAACAAACCTTTACCAAGTGCCTACTGTGTGTCTCAGGCTAAGGACATAGGAGGGAGCTAAATGCATAAAAATGATTATCTCCAAAGATCTGCCAGTGGGGGAAGAAAATGATGAGGAACAAAATCAGCAGGTAAAATAAATGTTCTATGGTGATCATCATGTGGAAAAAATAAATCAGGAAAGGGTTCTGTGAGTAGGAGTGGTCCCAAGAAGGGTGGTCAGGGAAGCCCTTACTGCAAAGGTAACATTTCAACCAAGACCTGGGAGAGATGCGAATAAGCCATGGTGATGGCTGGGGAAGTGTGAGAGGAGAAGTAAATGCAGGAGACACATCCTAACTTGAACATCTGCTTTATAGTGACTGAGCTGGACACTCTCCCTCCATTGTCTTAACTTTTCCAGTGCTAGCCAAAGGTTGTTATTATTTTCTTCGCTATTTTATTGTTTGGGAGGGTGAGGGTCAGAGAGATTAAATGACTTGCCCAAGGCCATTCAAATAACATAAGGCTGAACTAGAATTTGAACCCAGGACTCAATTTCTTTTTCTTTTATCCCAGCCTGCCTCTGACACGTTCCCAGGAAGACAGAAGAGAGGAAGAAATGGGAAGGGAATGGAGAAGGGGACAAAGAAGACATATAAGTAAAATGTATCCTTATGAATTATGAGCTCAGTCTCATAGCTAGGGAAACGGAGGCACAGGGAGGCAAAGAATTGCCCAAAGTCACAAAGAAAAAATCATAGTGGCTAGATGTCTTAGCTCATCAGCAGCTCTTGTCTTGGCACCATATGGCAAGTCACTTTGGCTTTCTGGGCCTCAGTTTCCTTATCTATAAAATGGGATGACTAACTATACCAATCTCCCACAATTGCTGAAAAGACAAGAGCTCTCATGAGAGAGAATTTATTCTAGTGCTCGACACAGATAGATTTCTTCATTCCTCTTCAGCTAATCTGCTTCTTGGTGACATTTGATTCAGAGTAGGGGTGAAGTGTCTGCTGATTTTTGTGGTCTATGCTAGTGGTCTCCAAAAGTTTTTATTTTTTAATGACACGTTTCCAACATAAAATGTAGAGAGCCAGGTAGAATGTACTCTCATATACCCACCACCTTGCTTCAATAATTATCAATGAAGCCCATCTTGCTTCATTCACACCCACAGTGGGTTGTTTTAATGCAAATTCAGACACCGTATCATCTCATTTGTAAATACTCCAGTATTTATTGCTGAAAGGTGAGTGTACATTTTTTTTAAGAAAAAAAGCACAGTGATAATGCTGTTATCACACACACTCTCACAACAGGCAATGATTGCATCATCTTGCAAAATAGTCAGTGACTACTCCATTGTACCCTGGTTGTCTTCATTCTTATTTCATTACACTTGGCTTGTTCCAGTCAGGGTACAGACAAGGTATCTACACTGTGTTTGATTACAGATCTCTGACATCCCCTTCCCACTTTTTTTTTTCCATGAAAAAAATTTAAATTGAAGTAATGGGATCATTCAGGCTCTTACCGTTTGTATCCCTGTGGTGTCATTTGTTATGTTGCTCTGTCCCCTGTATTTCCTGTAAAGTAGTGGTTTGAAAGAGATTCGGCATTGGATTTTTTGGCAAACCAGCTTTATAGACTGCTGTCTGAACTCATATGAAAAGATGCACAGCATTACTTTTCTTTTTTCTTGGTTTGTTAGCAGATGCTGATGACCATTGTCTGGCTGGAGCTGTTATTTCATTAAGGGTTTGCAAAAGAGTGATATTTCACTTTTCATTTCTTCTTCACTCATCATGTGGGATGCTCCCAAATTTCTCTGGAGGATACCCCATCATTAAAGGCTAAGATTTAAGTAGACGGTGTCCAATATCTCTGTATTTTCACATTTCTTTATTAGGTTATCTCTTCTGCCGAATTGACATCTATATGATGGAGCTGCACGAAAGTGGAAATTAAAATAGATAACATTTAAAAATAAATAAGCAATACTTACCTGGCAGGGGAGATACCATGATCACGAAGGTGGTTTTCCCAGGGCGAGGCTGATCCATTGCACTCCGGATGTGCTGACCCCTGCGATTTCCCCAAATGTGGGAAACTCTACTGCATAATTTGTGGTAGTGGGGGACTGTGTCGCTCTTTCCCCTTAAAAAAAAAAGCATTGGAATTCCTCCTGCACTCAGTTGTCAGTCCATGGCACGATGCAGGGTTGTACACAATTTCACTTCTTAAATCCTTCAGGATGCCTCTTGCAAACCAAATGGACTCTGTAAAGCTCTGAAAATGTTCATTCATGGGATCCCTGCACTGTTCACTGATGTTGAGAGAATGAAAAGAAGATTCTGCCAAAACTGCATGCATCTGGGGGTCCTGTGCGATGAGTTTTACAAACCAGAAGCTGCTTTGGGGAAAGGGGTGCTTTTTTTTTTTTCAGTTTGAAAGTCCTCTCTCCCTCAGAGCAAATGGGAAGCAGGTCAACTCGCTCAGCAGGGACTTTAAACAAACCACATTGCCTGCAGGTCTGCTTTGTGAAGGAGAGGATTTACTCTTCACCCCTCCACCTAAGCAGTGTTAACAGCAGAATTAAGGCTGGGGAATCTGGCAGGGGCTTGCTTGCTGCAGGGGAGGTGTGTGTGTGCCTTTCTGCAAGGCATTAATCACTTGTTTATAGAGGGTAAAGGGAAAAAAACAACAGAAGGAAGATAGTGTGGGTCACTCAGTCTTGGGCTCCCTCCATGGGAAGCCCCCCACTCCCACCCACCCTTTAGTCCACGGGGATCAGCTCGACCTGCCTTTCTTCTGGTTCCAGAGCAATGTGCAATGCAGACAAACCCTCAGGAGGTGAGAGCACCGGGGGTTGTTACCTGCAGAGCTGGGCACGGAGTGGCTGTCCCCACGTGCAAATCTGCCATTCTGAGCCACCTTGAGGTAGTCACAGTACAAAGTGCTCTCTCTTCTCTTCCTCCCTCTTGCACATGAACACTGCTTTTCATATACATGTCTAGTCGCCATATTTCCCAAGCTCATGTTCTGAAGCAAAACAAAACAAAAAGCAACTATTATTTATATATATTTATCTGGAAACCAGACTTAGAGGTAACCCACTTTCAGTTACAATCTATTTGGAATTGTCTAACATGTGGGTGCACTACTCATGAATAAAGAAGCAAATCAGCACATTTCTTTCAGACCAAAAAAAAATGAAGTATGCCCATGGTATAAATCTGAAATCTATAGAAAAGCTTAGTCACAATTCTAATGATAATCATTTCCCTTTTCTTCCTCCTATGCATATAGTTAAAAAGATTCTGTTTCCTCTTGAGAAGGAAGAGGAAATGCACAGGGTATCAAATCTAAGAGGTACAAAATGGCAGAGTGAAAAATAATGCTTTCATATATTTGTGTGTGTGTGTATTTTTTTTACTGATGCATCACTTTCTTTTATTTTTTGAAATACATTACTTATGCCAGAATGTATATTTTTTATATAAAGGATTACTTTTTATTGTGAGTTCATATACATGGAATGCCTTTTAATAATTCATATTTAATTCCACACTTAAAGAATCATCCTTATTTTTAAAAAGGGACTAAATTAGACAAAATGGGAGCTCTGCAGGGAAATGGCAGCTCATGGCGGCAAGGGGTAAATTACAAATGTCTGCTACATAAACAGTAAGTCTGTTGGGCCAGGTGTTATCCAGACACAAGCCATTTTTCCTTCGCCTTTATCAATAATAAATGTACTACCCCATCAAATGGACCTCAAGACTTTTGCCTACACTGCAAGCGATCTTGCTAAATGGACAGAAAGTGCCAGGCTGAGCAAGTGTACTGAAAACATTTACATCTTGAAACCCTCAGCAATTTGGCCATGTGTTTAGGAGCGCTGGCCCCCAAAGGTTCCAGCTGAATCCTCATGCTCTTCTCTGGCAAGAACCACTCCTTTATGGTGCCCATGATGGTGGACAGGTCTTAAAATGAGCCTTCTACAGGCCCTCCGTGGTCAGTTTAGCCTGTTACTCTGCTGTCTCAAATCCATTTGCAATGGCTGTAAAAGGCTGTCAGCGACCCTAGCAGTAAATCTTCCCCTCCCATTCAAAAGGGCTGACAAGAGAGAAGCAGCTTGAGTTTTCACCCAAGCTTGCAAATTTGCGGTCCTGCTGTGCCTGACTTGTTTCTCCTGTTTGACAATGCCTGCTCCTTTTTCTCTCTGAGTTTCTCCCACATGGTGGCCTAGTGTGAACTTGAACCATTGTGTCTGATGTGTGCTTTTATGGTGATGGAAGAGTGAGGTTCCGATGGTATTCCTTGCTCCTTACGGCTGATGGCTGTTCAAATCACAGGGCCCCTCTCTTTCTGTGTCTTTGTGAAAAATGGTGAAATTTTGCTGGCAAACAGGTTTTTCTGGCTGATTACCTTTAAGATGGATGTTTCCCTTGACTGAGGGAAGCCAGGGGCTTTCAGGAATGTTTGCAGGCTAAGAAGGCTCAGTGGTGTTTGGAGGAGCTCTGAGACTTGAGTATAGACTCCTTTCTGAACCTACTTCTTAGGGTAGTCACTGTCCCGCCTGGTCAAATAGTTCTAGAAAAACAGAGCATCAGCTGGAATATGCCAATGGGAATTTCATGACCAGGTCAGACAGGCAAGCTAGCAGAAAAGCTAGTTATGGGTTTTGAGTGCAAATAACTGACTTCCGACTCATCTATTCCTGACATGGTGAACAAAGTCAGCCAGACGACCTCTCCAGGCCTCAGTATATATCAAAAGGGGCTGAAGCCTCAGGCTCCACCTCCTGGGGCCAGTGGATAATATCCTCTGCAAACTTGAAAATACAGTATGTTTGGAAGCTGTTACTGTTATGATGGCAATTGTGACAGAAAGGAAAACACGTCTTGGAAGTGAAATTAACTGACATTTGTAAAACATGCGGAAATCTTCCTGCTCTCCATGCTGGAAAAATGTGACTCCTTGGGAGCTTGAGATGGAGCAATAGAATTGTTATTGCTCCAGTTGATGTACAGATAAGCTGCTCTTCAGATGTGTGGAAAGATAAATCCTAGGGCACCACATTTTCTGAGGAAGAACTGGGTGTGTAAGTGTGGAGGTATGAACACACACACCCCCACTCACACACATTCAAACATGCACAGAATCAAAAGCTATAGGGCATGGGGAGTTTCGATCATTTCTTGTCTGTGTCCAATCTGCTCCCCAACAGCAACCAGATGATGATTTTTAGAATCCAAATCAAGTCATTATTCACCATCATGCTGTATATCTTCAATGGCTTCGCCTTGCTCTTAAGAGAAAGACCAAAAGTTTTCAAAAGACCTGGGAGGCCTCGTAGGACCTAATTCTGCCCTGTTCTCGGACCCAGTTTGTCTAGTAGTTGAATTACAGAACTCAAAGCTTCAGAGCCCCCTGTCTATGGTTTTTTGCCTTGTGTCTTGGCATTCGTCTCACTTAAGATGAAGATAACCTCTCTGGCCTTTGCCGTTGGGTTTGGTCACGTGACCCGCTCCAGCCAATCAAAAGTGGGCCGAAATGACAGTGACCCTTTCCGAACCCAGGACTTAAGAGGCATCCCGTGTTTCTACTTGTTCTCTTGTGTCTGTGCTACTGCTCTCCAAAGAGGTTTCCCTGAACAGCTGTTGCCCCTTCAGCCTGGGCCCCATCCAGAATGAACACACATGGGGCACAGTGGACCCTGATTTGCATCTGGGGCCTAAGCCCTGTTGGAGCTGCAGCTCAAAGCAGAGAAGCCTTGTTGAGCCCAGCCGAGATCAGCCAAACTGGAAACACATGAGACACAAATGCTTCTTGCTGACAGCACTGAGGTTAGGTGGTGGTTTGTTTCCTAGCAGGAGCTGACTGATACAAGACCCCTAGGTTTTCTTTTCATCACTCATTTTTGCCACACTTCCTCTGCCATAGGACCCAGGATGCTGTCTGGGTGGCCTTTTCCTCCTTATCACCTGAGTAACTCCTATGTACGCTTTAGATCTCAGCTCATGGCTCGCTTCTCTTGAGAAGCCTTTCCTGACTCTTCAGGCTGGGTGTAAGACCTCTATTATACTCCCTTGACAGAATCATGACTCTCCTTCATGGCACTTATCAGGGCTGTACCTTTACGTGATCATTTCATGATTATCTGTCTTCCTCCCCGAAGCCCTAGGAGGTCAGTGTCTTTTGTTTGGTCCACATCACTTCCCCAGTCCCTTGAACAGGGCCTTTCCAAGCATTTAGGTGATACTCAAAACATTTTGTTAAATAGATCAATGAATGAATGGGTCAAACATAATTTCTCTGGGTTAAAGATACTGTAAGTCTAAAATGAACTGCTTGTATGGTCTAAAAGACTGGTACAGAGAGAGAGAAAAGAGACATGAAACAAAGAAAACTTGGTACACAGAAGCTTACCGACAAAGGTGACTAAATTCAGGTTGAGGAGACTCCAGGGTGGAGAACAAAAGAAGACTGGGTTGTTTACATTCATCACTCACTCATTCAAGTACATGCCAAACCCTTGGTGTCCACCATACCAGCCAGGGAAGCCTTCTAGAGTGGGTGATCCTTGAAGATTCTAGAGTGAGATGAATCTTGAAGATTCTAATGTTAGGGCATGAAAAGGGCTGTAGCCAGCTCTGGCTGTGGAGACTTGGAGGAGGGATTGGTTACTTTTGGAGGCGTTGAGGAATACTTCACAGAAGGGAGGGCTTTTGACTGGGGCCATATAGATGAGTCAAATTCACCAGGTGTTATGGGAAGGAAGGGGAGATATTCAGGACAGAGGGAACTGCACACAGAAAGATGGATAGGGACAGAGTGTTTATGGGATGGCAAGTTGTTCCAGGGAGGGTAAGGGCGTGAATGCCTGGTGGTTAGCAAAACAACAGGGGTTACTATGACCGTGCACTTATGCCTTGTGTTAAATACTTGACACGTAGTATGAGGCTAATCCTAGCCTCACCCACCTCCCACCACCAAGGAAGTTGGTACTCTTGTCTCTCCATTTTACAGACCAGGGAACTAAAGCATGGAGAGGTCAAGTAACTTTCCCAAGATCACAAGGTCAGGAAGTTATGGCATCAAGATTCAAACTCAGCCAGGCTGGCTGCAGACCTCACATCTTAGCCATTACACAATTCCATCAGCAGCCTATGGAATGCTGGGCTGACAGTCAGGACATTGTTCTTGAGAGAAGGCAAATCATGATGATTTTGCTCAGGGGAGTTCCTTGGCCAGCTGCAGTGCTCATGGGAGCACAGGAGGAGCAGTAGCTCAGGGCGTACAGTGGCTAAACCATAACAAAAGACAGAGGTTTGGAAGCGGCTGATGAGTCAACCAAGTTACAGGTCAATTTAACAAGCAGCCACAGCCCTACTGAGTTCTCGGAAGCAGGAGAGGAGAGGTTGGCAGCTTGTGGGAGAAAATGAAAGATACAGTAAGATGCTTGGGCAAAGATAAGGAGGATCTAAGTAAATACTTCAATGCAGGGGTGACAGGGGTGTTTGGGGAGCCCAGTGATTCTTTATGCAGGAGCTAATGGGAAAATTTGTAACCCAAAGCTCTGGAGCATGGGTGAGGAGAAGTGAGATGGAAAAGGTGGAGGTATCTGAAGGAAAGGCTAATGGAGCCACCTGGGAGACATTAAAAGGCAATAAATTGGGCAGCCTGGATGGTATTTACATGAGAATTCTGCAGAAACGGTTAACTTGTAGACCCCAGCTCACCTGGGGCTGGGCTGAGCATGGAGGGGGTCCCACTGTGACCTTCTCACAAGGGGCTTATATTCATCTTGAGAAAATGGGTTTCTAGGCTTGGAGCAGCCCAGGCAGTCTTTGGAGACAGAAGGGAGCCCCAGATTGTGGGAGGCTGGGCTGGCAAATGGGCTCCAACCCCTCAGTCACTGGGGAACATTCTCTGGAAGAGTCAATCAGCCCACCGGGGAAAGACAACCACAGGATATAATTTATTTACCTACCCCCTGACAAAATTCTTCCCAGAAGGCTGTGGATGGTAATTCTCTGTAATTATCTCTCATTCGAGGTTCTGCAGGCTTTTAGACACTCGTTAGAGCTCACAGCACACCTGGGAGAAGGGTTGGGGGAGGTGATGACCAACCAGATGGCAGATACCAAGGCACCGATAATGGGATGAGCAGTCAGAGCTGTGATTTCTCGAATATCATGTGCTTAAAGGGAGGAGAGAAAGAGATCAGGCATCTGGGCCTGCGTTCAATCTCTCTTCTTCCTGTGTGCTCTGTGTGACCTTAGAAAAGCCATTTGACCTCTCTGGGCCATCTTTTTCTGATCTACAAATGAAGAGGGCTGGTTGCAATGGAATGCCTTGGTCCCTGACTCCGGAGCCAGTTTGGAAGCTTAACCTTGGACTGAGTTATGGAGAAATACCAAGTTCGCTGTGTGATGATGTGGGTGACTATAGGTGGAACTTGACCACATGGTCCGTATAAGACACTGTGATGAATGCCTCATGACCTTCAGAGGTGCCTACATCTAAGACTAGACTCTCCAGTGAGCCGAAGCTAACAGTGAGGGATGCAGAGCTCAGACACCAGCCTTATGTCACACAGCCAATTACTTATGGGAAGGCAGGGAGACAAATTGGTGGATTTCCATGATGGTTGCAAAATTCCTCCCATGTTCCTCTGTACTGTGTTTTTGCCTCTCCTCCCATTGAGAGGTAGGGTTTGTTTCCCCTCTCCTTGAACCTGGGCTGATCCTGTGACTGCTTTGACCAGTAGGACCTGGTGGAAATGATTCAGCATGCTGTCTGAGATCCTGCAGTTTTAGAAGCACCCTGCTGTGGCCCGGGTGCCATGGAAAGAAGCACCAAGTGGACTCCAGATTGATGGGAACACATGAGAAGAACAGGTTCCGGCCTTCTGACATTGCTGCCAAGCTCCAGAGGTATGGGGAAGGCTGTCTGGGGGATGCTCATGTCTAAGACTCCAGCACCATCCCACACACTGGAGATGATACACCATAGTTCTTTAAAGCCATTACATTTAGAGTGGTTTGTTTCAGAGCAATCAGCAACTGAGATAGTGGATAACTGAGGTTTCTAGTTTCTAAGAATGCTGATTTTTCTCAATTTTTTAATCTAAGTGCTAATGCCTTCTGCTCTTGATCCAGTCGGCTGGAGACACCTGTAAACTTTATCCTTTCACCTCTAAGAGTTTCAACTTTCCTGAGCAATGAAATAACAGCCTCAAAAGGCCTTTGAGGACAATGAAACAATCCTAATGTGTTGATTGTTGTATTTTCTTCTTGCCTCCTTACTTAGTGGGCTAAGGACAGGAATTTAGGTAGAGAAAGAGGGAAGTTAGAGATGGAAAGGGGGAGAGAAATGAGAAGGAGAACAAAAATTTACAGATCACCTGCTATGGAGTTAGGTACTCTGTGATTTGCTTTCTGTCCGCTAGCCCGTCCACTCAACAATCCTATGAGGTGGGTATTACTCCCATTGCACAGATGAGCAGCTCGAGGCTCAGGAAAGTTAAGTGGCGTATGCAGTGCCTCAGAGCCAGGCCACGACAGAGTCAGGACTTGAACCAAGGTCCGTCTGGATACAATGAACAGACTTGGCCCATTCTTCACGCTGGTCCGAGCTTGTATGAAGAGAGACGGAGAGAGGCAGTATCTGAGGCCATCAAGATCTTTTGACTTCTACTTTACCTTTGCCTGAAACTGGTTTTGGAGAGACGATTAGAAACCAAGACTTTTTTTCTCTCGTTCCATCTCAGGCAAGGTCCTAGCAGGGAACAGATTTCGCTCCAGACTATTCATCCAGGAAGAGTTTAATGCAGGGCTGTTTACAGGGTGGGAGGCAGGATGAAGAGGCTCCGTGGGAATGCGGAAGCTCTCAGGGACCTGCATCGGTGGGAGCTGTTACCCCTTAGGTCTGCAGGGGTTGGGGTGGGCTGTATGGAGGCAGTGAAGGCTGGCCCCATGGAGACAGCTGCCCAGCATGAGCCACTGTCACGGAAGGTTGCTTTCAGGGAAGGGTGGGGGGGGGGATAGACACTGTGATGCGATCTCTCATCCACCCTCCCTCCTAGCTGCCTCCAGTGTCTTCCTTAAGCTCAGTCCAATCAGAAGCCAGAGGGCAAGAGACTGGTGCTGTGTCTTGAGGGGTTGACTCCCTGGGTGCCTGGCAGAGCATAGAGGGTGGAGCAAAGGTCTGTGTGTGTGCTGGGAGGGCTGGGGGGCTAGAGAATCAGCAGCACAGACTTGACCCTGTCCCCTGTCCTCGCTGAGCCTCTGACTGGGAACATAACCGGTGACCTTGAGGCTGTTTTCTGCAAAGAAAGGGGACTCTTGGGTGTGCTTCAGTAGGTGCGCTGGGAATTTCCTGGAACAGCGGTGTGCTCACCACATCCTGGGCGAAACACTCTCTTCACCTGTCAGCGCCCAGATAGGCTCAAGTGCATGGCTGTCGCACTTGGAGAGGAATTTGGAGCGTGTGTCTCCCGGCCACTCTCCAGCCCCTTTTTATCAGGAGTCTTATTTTAAAGGTAATGTTTATTCGCTTAATTAGTTGATTTTATTATTTACCAGCTGCTGGGTATGGTCTGTCACTTCTCTGGGTCTTGGTCTCCTCATCTGTAAAATGGAGAATTATGAGAATCAACAGCGCCAGACACCTATTATGCACACCCTGATTGGCAGTTCTTTTCCTCTCCATCTCCTCCTCCTTTTTCCCTTTTTGTTTTGGAGAATGGACCCTATGTATCAGAGACAGCAACAGAGAGGCCCTAGGGTGCACATTCCTTCGCCCAGTTAGACAAACACAAAATAAAAAATAATGGACTTCCTAATCCATTGACTACTTTCCATGTGCCACACACTGTCATGGGCCCTTGGTATATCGGTTTCTACCTTTCACAGAACCTTGGTGGGTAGGTATTTCCGTGCCTTCTGTACTGATCAAGAAACTGAGGTTCAGAGATTCAACTTGCCCAAGGCCACTCACTGAGGAAATGGGAGGGCCGAGGTGGAAACTCAAGTCTTGGTGGTGGAGGTGATCCCTATTGACTACCTATGGTGTGTGAGGCGAAAGGATGCAAGGCCGCAGACCCTGCTCTTTGGATTGGAACGTGTCTGTTGCAGGGCAGGCATCACCAACACCAAGCCACGATCTCCATTCTCCACGTGGCTGAAAATGAGTCCCAGTAACCTTTTTCTTGCTTGTGATACTCCACATCACTGCTTGGGGTTGTGGAGGGACCAGGAGCTGAGAGGTGACACAAGGAAAAGGAGGAGTTAGGAGTGGGGGCCTGGCGTGCTGGCGTGTGGTGAAGGGAGGCCATTTGCAGTACTCCTTTTTAGAACGTATTACTTAAAAAAAAATTGTACTCGTGTGCTTGCACTGCCTTATCAAAATGCCATAGACCGAATGGCTTAGATGACAGACATTTATTTTCCCGCAGTCCTGGAGGCTGGAAATCCAAGATCAGGGTGCTGCAGGATTGGTGTCCCCTGAGGCCTCTCTCCTGGGCTCACAGGTGGTCCCCTGCTTGTCTTACCACACGGTCGTCCTTCTGTGAACACACAGTCTGGTGTCCCTCCGGGTGCCCTAATCTCTTCTTCTGGGACACCAGTCAGATTGGGCTAGGGTACACCCTAAAGACCTCATCTAACTTAATCACCTCTTCCAAGGCCTCGTCTCCAAATACAGTCACATTCTGAAGTTGAGATGATGGTCGATTGTGTTCGGTCTACAGGATGCTGACTTCACTGGAAGCCCATCCTGCCTTCCTTGTGGAGCACAAACCGCATTGCCCCTTCTGACTATCTCACTCTGTCGCCGTGTGAACACCAGTGGCGCATGCACAAGAAGTGTGGCATGCGGGCAGAAACCCAGTGAGGACCTCTCAGGTTTAGAAAAGGATCTCTTGCTATCATATATGCTGTTTTTTTCAGGCAGTAGATCTTCCTTGTACTTCACTCACACCGCAGGCTGTAGATAGCGGACATCCAACCTGTGTTTCTTGCCTCACAGGATTTCACTTTCTTGTTACTTCCTTCTTCTCCTCCATCCTGGATGATCTTTGTTCCAAAGAGGATCTTGTTATGGGAAGAGCAGGCAAGTTGACCCACATAGCTGTGGCTATGAGGGTCTGAGCATCTTACAAATACAAATAACTTCATCCTTAGGCCAGCCCCAGAAAGGAGGTGACCCCACTTTACAGATGGAACAAATAAGGCATCGTGAGATTACATAATTTCCCTAGAGACATAAATGCTAGTAAGTGGCCATGCTGGGCTTTGACCCCAGGCAGAATGGTTCTAGGTGCTATACTCTTAGCCTCTATGCTCTACTGCCTTTTGCAGGACAGATGAGTCCAGAAGGGGATGTCAGAGTGAGAACGTGATGTGCTGCAGCTCAGACAGCTCCCTGGGGACAGCAAAAGGATTTTTTTTCTGGTGTCTCTCCAAGGGACAGAATTCTATATCTTAAACCAGGGTTTTCTGCAGTTCTTTCAGTCTCTTGGACAACCTGCCTACCTGTGGCCTCTTTTCCAGGGGACTGGAAGTGACATCTGAGACCTGCATTGTGACCTGACATCATGGGAATTTGAGAGTATAGAGGCTTTGAGGTTGGTGCAGGGATGATAATTACTGGCCTCAAGCATGACAGGGAAGATGGATGAGATAGTATGTGGTAAGCGGTTGGCACAGTGCTGGGCACTTAGAAGTCATCTGGTGTGGCAGTTATGGTTGGCCTGTCTGCTGGTTGCTAGGACGAGAATACAGACTTTAGGTTTGGGAGTACCTGATGGAACTTATTTATGCAGGAGGGGATTTGAGATTTGCAGAGCACTTGCTGTAAGCAGGCACCCTGGAAGCCCTTGACATATATCGTCTCATAATCTTCATAAATAGGTCTAGGGACATGATACCCACTTTAAAGATGAGGAGACTGAGGCCCAGAGATGAACTTGCTCAAGGTCACTCAGCTAGTCAGTGGCAGAATCAGACTATCAATGATCTCTTTTGCTTAATCCTTTCTCTTGGTGTGCAAACATATTCAAATAGCTCCAGAACTTTTTTTTAATTGAAATCATCGATATACAATCTTATGTTGGTTTCAAATGTACACCACAGTGTTTCAATAGTAACCCACATTATCAAATCCTCACCCCCTCTAGTGTGGTTACTATCTATCAATGTAGAAAGATGTTACAGAATCATTAACTGTATTCTCCACCCCCGTAGCCAATGAATATTGTGATTTTGAATTATTGTGCCCCTTTATCCCCTTCACCCTCCCCACTCACCCACCCAAAACCCTCCCACTTGGTAACCTATGTGTTTATGAGTCTACTGCTGTTTTGTTTCTTCTATTTTGCTTTGTTTTTATATTCCACAAATAAGTGAAACCATATGGTATTTGTCTTTCTGAGTATAATACCCTCTAGATCCATCCATGTTGTTGTAAATTGCAGGATTTCTTTTCTTTTTATGGCTGAATAACATTCCATTGTGTATATGTACCACATCTTCTTTATCCGGTCATCTATTGATGGACATTTAGGTTGCTTCCATATCTTGGCTATTGCAAAGAGTGTGGCAATAAACATAGGGGTGCATCTGTCTTTTCAAATCAGGGATTTTGTTGTCTTCAGGTAACTTACTAGAAGTGGAATTACTGGGTCAAATGATATTTCTATTTTTAGTTTTTTGAGGTACATCCATACTGCTTCCCATAGCAGTTACACCAATTTACATTCCCTTCAAGATGGTAGGAGGGTTTCTATTTCTCTGCATCCTAACCAAACATTTGTTATTTCTTGTCTTTTGGATAGTGGTCATTCTGACTGATGTGAAGTGATATCTCATTGTGGTTTTGATTTACATTTCTCTGATGATTAGTGGTATGGAGCATCTTTTCATGTGCCTGTTTGGCCATTTATATTTCTCTTTTGAAGAAATGTCTGTTCAGGTCCACTGCCCATTTTTTAATCAGGTTATTTGTTTTTTGGGTGTTGAGGTGTATGAGTTCTTTATATATTTTGGATGTTAACCCCTTATCAGATGAGTCATTTATGAATATATTCCCCCATACGGTAAGATGCCTTGGAACTTTTTTTTTTAATTGAGGGATAAACTGGGATAATTTGTGTAAGGTGACATTCAGCTTTTTAGTGCACATTCCTATGAGTTTGATAAACACGCCATCATTTTTTGCAATATCCTGTTAGTTAGGCAAGCCGGCCCTACCTGATATGACAGCAGGAGGCAGGAATCACCAGGCCCGCCCTCTGCTTGGTCTAACCTCTTCTCCCCGCAGCTACCTTTGCCACTCTCAGCATCACCAGGTTTTAACGGAACTTCTGAGTGACACTGTCCCTGCTATATATAGGCTCTCTCAACAACAGTGAGGGATCCTCCTAAAGCCCGTCAGATCACACCCCTCCTCTGCTCTAAGCCCTCGCATGGCTCCCATCTCACTTAAACACCAACGTCCTTACATCAGCCTGACTGGGCCGCTTAGTACTCTGACCTTTGTGTCTACTTTCAAGCCTTGACTCCCATGCTCCCCTCTCACCCCGGCCTTTGCTGTCCTTCCTCCCAAACTTCCCTCTCCCCACCCTTCTTACCTGCCTCTTGTTTTTATCCATAGCCCTTCTTGCCTTGCAAGAAGCCCTTTAATGCCCTTCTGTAGTGTGTTTATTTGTGAAATTATATTTCTCTTCATATTAAAATGTAAGCTCCAGGGGCATTTTTGTTTCTTTTGCTCAAAGATGTATTCCCAGAACCTTGTGTCTCACACATGTAACTGGTTTTCAAAATAGTCATGGAACAGTGACTGTAATGGGGTTGGTGGGGGGGACCTGATGAAGGAGTAGTTTAATAATCGTAATATTGCACATGTAATTGTAAATTAATGATAATAAAATAAATTATATTAAAAATAAAAAAAAAAGAAAAAAAAATAGTCATGGAATACATGAACACATCAACTTCTCCTGCCCATCTGGGGGGCTCCTTACATCACACTGGAATGCTTTTCTGAGTGCCACTTCCTATATCTGCTCAACGGGAATGGATTATATCATCTCTATCAGCATCTCATACTTTCTTGGAAGAACAAACGCAGTGATGGATGTCAGAGCATTGTGTAACGGTGTTGTGCCGGTGACCGTGAAGATGGCTGTTATTCGTTCCCCCAGTTCAAGAGAGGACCACCTCCCTTTTTATGCTTCTCAGTATGTCCTCCTTGCTGGTTTACATCTCCTTTCCCAAAGCTTTCCACCTTCCTGCCCAGGGATGCCTTGTGGTTGCTTCATCATTTATAGTAGTGGCTAAATAATTGAATTGTTATTGGTTTCGGTGAGGCGGGGGGGGATTTTTGCCAAATTGTTTCTCTGGATAATGTTCATCTCCTGCCCAGTTGTGATTTATTTCTGCTGTTGGCTGTTGTCTTGCTTTCTGGAAATTAATTCTTTAATTGGAATGGAAAGGAAAGTTGATAGTAGTGGGATACGTGTAGGCTGTGGGGTTTCTTTGGAACATGAGATACAGATGAAGTGTTGTTTTTAATGTCTCTGGGTATGGTGAGGTGGAGTAGGTAATGTGGGTGTTGAGAATCTCAGGGTGTCCAGTCTGCTCCGGGCCTCTCTCTGAGCTGCATAGCATGTTCTCACCTCTTGACTCCAGTGTCCCCTTCCCATTCCCCCAAACAGGATGAGAAGTGCTGTATGGGAGGGAGGCCTTTGGGATAGATAATCAGTGTCGTATGCTAGAAAAGATCTATGGATAGTGAATCCTAAAGTTTTTGGTAAGTTTCTATCCTCTCTGGCCAGAACACTGCATTGTGGGCCCAAGTTCATTTTCCTGGCTATGAAATGATAATAGGTAATGCTTATGTAGGGCTCAGTGTGTGCTGGGCACGGTGATGAGCACTTTGCACATATTAACTCATTTGATCCCCAGAATAAGGCTGTGAGATGGGTCCTCGTTTTATAGATGAGGAGTATGAAGTAGAGCCTGAGGTAGCTTGGCTAGTAAGTGCAGTCTGTCCCCACAGTCCTTGCTGAAGGCACCATGCTCCATCTCTCTCACTTAGGAAGGGGAATGAGGGGCAGGAAAGAGAAATAACCCCCTGCTTTGGGCAGAGGGAAAGGGAATCTGGTATGGCTAGGCATAGCGCTGGCCCCTGACAGGTGCCTTTTATAGCTGTATCGGCTAAGCTCAGAGAGGTAAAGTGGCAAGCCCAAGGTCGCAAAGTGCTAAGTGGCCGCACCAGGATTTACACCCAAGTTCCAATTAGTGGACTTTTCCTGTCATGTTTAGTCTGTCCATTTGTATTAGGCTTCTCTAGAGAAACTGAAACAATAGGATACATAGAGATATATGTAGAAAGAGATTTATTACAGGAATGGACTCATGCAATCAGGAAGGCTGAGAAGTTCCATGATGTGCCATCTGCAAGTGGGAGACTCAGGACAGCTGGTGGTATAATTCAAGCCAAGTCTGAAGACCTAAGAATTAGGGGCTTATGATGTAAACCCAAACTCCAGTCAGTGTCCCAGGCTCCAAGAGCCAGAGGCACTGATGCCTGAGGGCAGGAAAAGATGGATGTTACAGCTTAAGCAAAGAGCAAATTTGCCCTTCCTCAGCATTTTTGTTCTATTTGGGCTCACATGGCTGGGATGATGCCCACCGCATTGGGGAGGGCCATCTGTTATACTCAGTCTACCAACTCAAATGCTAATCTTTTCTAGAAACACCCCCAGAGATACACCCAGAAATAATGTTTTTCCAGCTATCTGGGCATCTGTCAAAACTTAAACATTGCACCACCTAACACAGGATCATCATCCTACCTTTTTAACTTTAACTTCCTGAAATGAAGGGGAAAATATCTGCTGAGGGAGAGGGATGTAGAATAAACAGTTCTGAATGGCTCTGAGTTGCTGTTGGATACCCAGATATGAGGAAGGCAGGTTGCATGTTCTGATGTCCAGTGGATTCCTTGGGCCTGATGACAGTGGGTTTGTTCCAGGGTTGTGTCTGGTGATGGGCCCCCAGGTAGCTGGCCCAGAGAGGGCCAAGCCAGAGGCCTCCAGTTGGGATCTGAAGAGGTCCTAATGAGGGGTGCAGGTCTCAGGCAGGACCAGCCTCTCCGGCAGCATATAGAGTTGTCTGCAGCACACAGAGAGGAGGAGGGAGAGATGAAGACATCCTCCCCTCCTATTCCCCACTGATTGCCCAAAGCAGAGAAAGAGGTCAGTGGGTGGTTCTCTTCTATAGGCAGTCCCCAGGCAGGGGCATGTCTTTCCGTGTCCTGGTTGGCTGAGAGGGCCACACACAGAAAGACAGAGTTTTCTCTGAAATGAATGGTTAATTGTCTCCAGGTCAGGGAGACCTGCAGAATTAGGGCTTTCCGGACTGGACCAGGTTACATGGGAGGCAGAGGCCCTGCCCCCATCCCTTGGCCACTATTATTTCCTTGCCAGCTTTCCAGAAATCCAGGTCAGTTTCAGAGCCTGGGGCTGCAGGCTGCCTAAGCATGGGGTCGCTTCCGAGGTCACTGGCTGGACAAGCAGGTCAATTTTAGCAGGAAACCTAAATGTAAGTGATGCTGGCTAAGTCCAGATTCCAATCAAGGGGGCTCTGGCCTCTAGAGAAGCCCGGTTTTTCCACTTCGTTTTATACCTGGGGAGCCTGAGTCCTCCAGAAACTAATACTTATCATTTATTAAACAAGCATATGCTTAATAAGTGTGTGTATTAAATAAACATGTGTTTAATAAATGCCTCCTGGCACAGTGGGAGGTGCTTACATATAATTATCATTTGCAATCCTTACAACCTGAGAAGGACTCATTTTTTTAACACTTTCCAATTTGAATAGATTTTTACACATCCTCATTAAATAGATTCCCATTTAATAGATGAGGATACTGAGGCACAGAGCGGTTAAGAGGCTTGTTCAGAGTCACTCCACTGGGAACTGTCCAGTGGAACTGGGGCCTGAACTCTCCTCCTCTGGCCCCCATGCTCAGTCCTCCTCCATTTAACCTTGAATCTCTGAACCCCCAGGGCTGCCGGACAGCAGGTCCCCTCTCTCACCTGGGTTCCTGGCCAGGAGAGGAGGATGCATGGGCCCTCCCTCTGATCCACCCAGCCACCCACTCTAGGTGCCATTAAAGTTAATTGTTTTTACTGCCAGTTTAACCAAGTCTTGTAAATCTTTTTACGATGTGGCCCAGGAACATCGAGCTGTTTGCAGAACAGAACTCAGGGATGGAGTACAGTTTGAACATAGAAGTTTGGGCCCCACAACTACCAAGAGTTGTAAGATGGGGCGCCCTCTGCTCTCTAGAGGCACCCTCTTCTTTCTCTAACCCTGTATCACCTGGGTGAGTTTTCTTGCAGGTGAGGCCTTAGGGTTGTCAGGAGTGCACATTCCAGGGGACAGGGACCTTGCTTTTCTTACCATTACCTGCCTGGGAGCCCAGCCTCCCCAGACTGTCCCTTTAAGATGGTTTGCCTCAGGTTGGTGGAGTGGAATTCAGTGGCTGCTGGGCCTTGGGCTGACCTTGGCTTCCCCATTGTGAGCTCTGTTTTGGCATTGGCCAGACAGGAATATTAACTTCCCAGGTTGTTGCCAGTATCAAACACCCTGCTATTCCTACTTTGTGCACAGAAAAGTGCGAGGCACATGCTAAACATCTGTAATCTGTGACATCTTCAGCTTTCACCCTTACACCCAGGTATTTATTAGGCAAACTGGCGCAGAGCCTTCTGGTAGGTGCTGTGGATATACAGAGGAGCCTGGTGCCCTTGCTTTTAAGGGGCTTTTAGTCTGGGAGCATGCGAACTATTTAGATGGTCATGAACAGAGGAATTTACCATTAGCTCAGCACATGGAGCAGTCGTTCTCAAAATGTATTATGAGACCAGAAGCACCAATGGCTCCTGGGAACCTGTTAGAAATGCAAATTATCCAGGCCATCGGCCCGACCCCAGGGAATCCCGAGCTCTGAGGGTGCAGCCGGCAATCTGGTTGTTAACAAGCCCCCCAGGTGACTGTGATGCCGCCAAGGGTCAGAATGAGTGATCTAATGCATATGAGGCACAGGCTTTGGAGAAAAGAGGCTTAGGTTTGAATTCCCTTGTGGCCAAGAAATTGTAGGAAGCTCAGAGGGGGTTGAGTGGATGGGAAGGGATGGAGAAGGAGTGTAGTGGTGGTCGGGAAATCGGCCCCAATCCCGTGACGATGACACCGAGGGGAATCACCAGCCCTCTGCCCTAAAGTCCTGGGTCAGAGGCCGAATTTCTCGGCGGGATGGACCCCTGGGCTCGATCCAGTTCGGGAGGTTAGAAAGGCGTTTTAGAACGCGCCCACCCCGCTGGAAACGTGATCCTGGGTTCAGGCCAATTCCATCTCTCCCAGGTGGCCTGCCTTTGGGGCACCGTGACCTTTCCCAGACTCGATTTCGCGATCTTGCAGGATCACTGAGGCTCAGTGGGGCCAGAGGCCGCGGAAGCACCTAGCGAGCTGCAGAGTCCCGCGTCAGGACCAATTTCCGGCACTGCCCAGGTCAGTGGTTTAGGGAAAGCCTCTCACAGGGACCACCGGGCGCGAGCGAGAGAAGCACCCGGGCTCACCCCGGCGAGGGGCTGCGGGGATTCGGGAGCCGGCGCTTCTGCCTTTTCCGAGAATACTCCACTTGCCAGGACACTGGCAGTGCAGGCGCGCCGCAAGGCTAAGGTCCAAGCTTTTTCCTTCAGCGCGTCCGAGAACACCCGGCGGATAACACAGCGTCTGTAGCACTCGGGGATTGCACATGGGCCGAGCGTGGGACTCCGAGCAGGGGAGCGGCGTGTGGCGGGGACCTGGCGGGGCGCAGGGCTGCCCGGCATCAGCACCGGGGCGCTCAGCGAGGGGTGAACCCTACTCATCTGCTTCCCAAGTGGAAGGAAACTGCAACCAAGGGAGAACTGCGGGGACGAGGGCTCGGAGGGGGCTGTCTTGCTCCTACGCCGGCGGGTTCACTTGGCTTTCCAAGTGTTCTTTGACTGAAACCCTGTGCCCCGACCTCCAAGGAAGGATCCAGAGGGGGAATGAAAGGTCTAGCCCCTGCCTACCTTTCAGGACCCGCCTACCAAGTTCCCGCCCGCGACATCCAGCTGGGAACGTGCTCGCCAAACCCCAGGCCCTGCTTGTGTTCCAGCTGGGACGCCTGTCCCCAGCCCCTCTCATTCCTGAGGGCGCCGCACGTCGCAGGAGGGGACGAGAGGGGCGCTGAGCAACCCGGTTAGAGGAGGCGAGGCCGGGCCAATTTCCCGCTCCCAGGCCCTGAATCGGAACAGCCCGGGGGCAGCGGCCTTCCCCGAGGCCCCTGCCCACCCTTCCCCCCCACCCTGGCCAGGCTTTGAAGAGCACGTTTTACGAACTTTTCCATTTTCCTTCTGGAGGCGTGTTTGTTCTTCTCAGTCACCTCGTGCGCTTTTTTTTTTTTATGAGCTTCAGAGCTGCTCTGCACGTCCTTCCCTCCGTGTAATTTCAATTTAAACTCTCCCCGGAGCGGCCTTTTCCCTCTTCTTCCCTGCCAAGTCGTTTGAAGGCTGCGCAAACATTCTTCCTCCCTCCTGTCCCCGCGAATCTCGGTCTACACCCGCGAGGGGAGGCGGGGGCGGTTTCTGTGGATTGGAGCCTCTCAGCGGCTGCTTCAGATCCTTTGGGAAGACGAATTTTGGGAGGGGAGGTGAAACACCGTATTAAGTGCCCCCCATGTCCCTCCTTTAAGGATATGGAGTGTGCGTGTGTGAGGGAGAGAGAGAGTCTGTAAACAACTCCCTAACCCATACTAGAAGCCTTGGGAATGAAGATAGTGGAGACACACAAGGATTAGGGCTCAGCTGATTCTTCCCATGGATCAGGCAGTTTCCTGGCTAGGACGTGTTATCCCTATTTTACAGAAGAGGGAAACTGAGGCCGAGCTATGAGTTCAGTTTCTCAGCCATTGTTGGGATTCAAATCCAATTTCCAGTGATTGCTTTTAATAATTGTATTAAGTATGGCTTAATGTAACATTACTAAATACAACTGCCCTTTGTTAAGCACCTATTATGTGCCAGACACTGTTCTAAACCTTCTACTCATTTATTTCTCACAAATATTTCTCATAGTGTCTTCATGAATTATGTACTTTCTATGTGACAGATAGGAAGATTGAAGCACAGAGAAGTTGTCACCTGCCTAAAGTCACATAGCAAGAAGAGCTGGAGTCAGTACTGGAACTCAGGCAGAGGCTTACCTCATCACCAGTATTCTGGGCTTCTGGGAGAGTGTTTCCTAGCTCTTTCCTGAGTTACATGAAAGAAACCCCAGGCTTACTGACCCTGGGCTGCATTTTCTCCCCCGAGGTCACTCTGGGGACAAACAGGAAGATGGGGGGTGGAGGACTAGGGGTTACATAAGGCGGTGACTTCAAAGGCTCCACCACTGGGGTGCATAGCCTTGGCTCTGGGCGGCTAGCCAGGGGCACCAATCTGCAAGCAGAGGGCTGTCCACCTTCCATCTTCAGAGTGAGCCTACCTCCTGAGGATAAGGGCTGCACTGGTTGGGGAGACTGAAGGCAGAACTGGGGTGGGGGTGGGGGTCTGGAAATTGGAGGCCAGGAATGCAGAGAATCAGATGTTGATAATAAGAATAAAAATAATAGTTAGCATTTACTGAATGCTTGCTATGCTTTCCATGGTGGGTAGTTCTTTTCTTATGTTAATGCCCTGTAGAGACAGGCCATTCTTAAATGAATTATTCCTTTTAAAGGGCACAGAGAGGTTAAGCTACTTGTTCAGAGTCACAGAGCCGGTAAAGTAGTGGGTCCAGAACTCCTGTAGAGAGGAGGCTGGTGGTTGGGAGCTCACTTCCTGTAAATGTGGCACATGCTGGTAGAAGTGGGTTCTGATGTTCTCTGATACAAGCTGCAAAATAGAACGAGTGGATCTCAGGACGGTCAGTCTAGCCGCCCTGCAGATGGGGAAACTGAGGCCTGATGAGGTGGAGCATGACCTACAGTCTCACATCAAACCAGGAGGGGAAGCAAAAGGGGAACACAGAGGTTAGCGCCTCACCATGCCCCTCCCAGGCCAGGGTGCCTGCCACAGTGGTGGGGAAGGAGCAAGGAAGGGAGTGGTCTGAGTTTGAGACAGACTCTGCTTTTCCTCTGTCCTTAACTTACTGTGTGACTTTGTGCAAATCCAGCAGCTCTCTAGGCCTCAGTTTCTCTAACTGCAAAATCATGGTGGTACAGGGGTTAGGTTATTTCGTTGCTAAGGCACTTGGTGATCATATTGTTCTGAGAAGCTCATGAGGCCACAGCCAGAAAGCTGATTGAGAGCCAAGCAGAACTTGTCCCCAGTCTTGGGGTTCCTTGAAATCAGGGTTCCAGACTTCTGGAGGGTGGGTGGCAGTGTAAGGCCCACTGGACCGCTGAAGAAGTGCCTTGTCTTTGGTGTGCACTCCAAAGGCCTCTTGATCCTAGCCCAGGGATGGGTTAGATGGGCTTCTTCACAGGAAGTGGGTTCTAACCTCATCACTGAGATTCCTCTGAAGCGTCCTTTTCTTGGAACCACTGAGGTCAAGGTAGGGAGCTGGAGGGTAAAGGGCTTGGCTGGAGTGATAAGGCTTGGCCTGGGGTCTCCAAGACCCTGAAGACTTGCATGCTCATGTCTGCATAAATATTCAACCAGACCAGTTTATGTGAGTACCAGTTTTAGACCCACATAGGACACACCCCTACTCAACCTACCCTCTTCCTTCTCATAATAATATTAATTCTTCCTCCTCTCCTCCACCTCCTCCTTCCTGCTATAATTTAAGGGCCACGCTTTCTCTAGCTCCTACTGTAAGCCAGCATATATAATTTACAATATAAGGTCTGAGAGTTAGAGAGGTGAAAACACTTGCCCAAGCTCCTCAGCCAGTAAGTGGCCCAGAGACAGTAAGACAGATAAAGAAAAAGAGACAGGGAGGAAGGGGAGTGTGTAGAGGCAATGTGACACAGAGAAGAAACTTCTGTCTCCCTGCCTTGAACCTGGCACTGAGCCGGACCGTCCTTGACATGAGCGCCCGAAGCCAGCATCCCAGGAAGAGGGTTGTTCCTGCAGCTATTGGTATCATCTGTGCTGTGATCGATAGGTCCAGAAGTACGCTGAGAAGTGCTCTGGGGCTGACTTATCCAGATATTTCCCTTCCTGGTGATTCCGTGAGGAGTAGACCTCTTCACTACAGAAATTCCAAGCTTTCCTTATGTGCCTAGGAAATGGGGATGTGGTGGGGTAAAGGATGCCAAGCCTCAGGGCAGCAGATGAAGATGGCCTGGGGTCCCTGCAGGGTGGAGCCTCCTGGGAGAGCTACTGTGGACTCCAGTGAAGGCACTGACTGCACTGGGGGGTCTCCTGACTGGGTGTTGGAAGGTGGGGCCCACCACTGTGGACAAACCATTGTCCCTCAGTTAGAGATGGATGAGACCTTGCGTATTATTTTACAGATCCAGGGAGGGGTGCTTACTGGTGGAGGGCCACTATGGATCAGGGATGGGGTAGGGCCTCCGAAGGCCCTGAACTTGCCCTTTGTGAAGATGCTGGCTCCCCATGGGGGCTTTGAGCAGCAGGGGGTCGGGATGGTGGGGTGGAGGAAGTGCAGTGGAGGTGTCTCCTTAATGGCCCCAGGAGTGGAGAAAGGCTTGTCCAGCCCTGTCGCTCATCCTGGGCCTTGGGTGCTCATGTGCTGGCATGGTACACATTCTTCCCCATTATGGGCTGGAGAGACAGGTCATACTGGGGAGGGAGCTGTGAACAAAGGCTGGATCAGGCAGGTCTGCCGAGTGACAATCTGCAGGCTCTCACAGTGGGACGGCTGCAGGGGAGGTGCGGGCAGGTAGGGAGAGCTGGAAAAACAGCTCACCCAGAAAGACCCGGACTGAGCTTCAGAGGGATACCAAGAGGGAAATGGAGGGGAAAACACACAGGAGAGAGATGGGGGTGAAAGATGGAGGAGAAACACAGAGACCCGGGAAGATTGAAGACAGAGACAAGAGAGACTCAGAGAGAAATAGACACAACCAAGTAAGTATAAACCCACCAGCAGTGGGGAGAAAGCAAAATGAGAGAAAATAAAGGCCCAGAAATGACAGACAGAAAGACATTGTACAAGGGAGAAGCAGAAAGAGGGAGAGACAGAGGCAGAGAGATAAAGTGAGGGGGCAGAGATGGATAAGTGGGGAGAACCAGCCACTGTGGTTTGTAGCTGGTGGTGGGCAGAAAACCAAATTGATGCAAATTCATTTCGGAGTCAGGGGTCTGAGGTTCTCGGTGCTGTGGGTCCTTAACTGTCCCAGCCCAGTTGGTCCTGGGTCAGGGGACATGTGCCCTTCAGAACCCAGCATAAGGGACTTTGGCCACAATTTGTAATGGAGTTAGTTTCCTTTCCAGATAAAGTGGCTTTTATAAGTGGTTTTTAATGACCTCTCAACCCCGGCGCATCCCATCTTCAATTTTTAAATTTCATTCTGCCAGCTTTGAGCATGCCCTACCCTGGGTTGTCTGCTGCTGGGCCACCAATAGACACTCAGTGGGCACGTCCAGCTGCAGGGATGTGCATGTGTGCACACATGTTTGTGCACAGGTCACACAACCTCTACAAGATACAAGCATCCTCACCACCCGTGTGTGCCCACCCTCATGCAAGTCCACCAACCCACACCCGCTTCACTCACCTCTGCACACTCACACACGCATTCCACATTTGCTGGGCATCTACCACATGTGGGGGCTGGGCTGGGGATTAAAGAAGAAAGTGTGGGTGCATTCTCAGTCTACCCCTAGAGGTGGGGTGCCAGGGTGCACTGCAGATGGGGTAAGCCAGAGGGAGGCTGCCAGGGCACTGGTCTTAGGGACTTGGCACATCTCAGGATCCAGGGCACAGAGCCTGCCTGTCTGTCTTTGTGAATGTCCAAGCTCAGGGTCTGGCATGGTCGTGAGGTCCAGCCCCCTGCTGTGGTTACAACCAAGAGAAACCACCTTAGCGCAGGGGAGTTTGGGGCATGTCTGGGGCCTCCCAAAGTTTAGATTCTGTCTTTTCACCCCCTAAATCCTCCCCCTTGCTATGAGAAATCAAAAGGTTTGAGGTCCTGTCCTTCCAGCAAGTCTCAGAACTGCCCCCCCATATCTGTTTCTTTGGAGAGTCAGGCATAGGAGCCTGCCTGTCTCCTACTCCAAGTTGGGGAATGCATCCCATCCTCTACCCCAAGGTCTCCTGTGGGGAGTGGGGAAAAAGGTTCCATGTCCTTTTGTGTTTGCCCAGCATGATTTAAGGACCTGCATTTCCTTCACTCTGGGCTGAGGATAATGACAGTATGCAGTTGCTGCTCAGAAGGTCAGGTGGTCTTTCTTTTCATTTCAAACATCCTAATGATTGTAATAACAGCTAATGTTTATTGAGTGCATACCACATATACATGGTGCTGTGCTAAGTTCCCTGCAGAGACTGCCTAGTGGAAAGCTCAACATAGCCCTGTAACATGGGAGGAATTGTTGTGAATCCCATTTTACAGATGAAGAAACTGAGGCCCAGGGAGGTGAAGGCATTTGTTCCAAATCATATGTATATATGGCAAGAATTCACACCCAGGTGGGCTGACTCCAGAAGTCAAGCTTTTAACTAACATCTATCCTTGTAGCAAATAGTTCTGCTCTCTCTCTGCAGGGTCCTGAAATGGACAAGATGTGCATGTGTGTGTGCATGCGTGCACACGTGCGCGAGTGTGTGTGCGCCTGGATGTGTGTGCATCATGGGTCTTGTGGATGGTGTAGATTCCAGAGGTCAGCCAGGAGCTGCCCTGGGATTCCAACAGCAGAGGCCCAGGCCAGGGAGAACTTTCCAGAAGAGCAGCCATTTCCTCTAACTGCAAAAGAGGCCTTGCCCAATCCCACCAGCTAATTTAAGCTCTGCTTTGGTCCTGCTGCAGCATTGCAGAGTGGCCCGGCTCTGCGCCCAGCCTGCCTGCCGTGTAACCAGATAGTTTATATTACACTGCCGAGCAGAAATAAAACTACTGAGTCAAACATTGCAAACAGATGCCGCCAGCCAGAGCCCAGGGTCTGCAGCCAGATGCTCCTGTGAGCACCCTGGGAGGGTGGAAGCTGACGGTCTGGTCCCTCCAGACCCTGCAGGTTGGGGAAGGGGAGACACTAGAACTGGAGGTTTGGGGGCTGCTAAGGGCCTTTCAGAAATGGAGGGGTAGGAAATAAAAGAAGGAAAGGGGGCACATCTTTCCTTTCTTTCACTGACTCCCTACGTACATTCCAACCTTGCAACCTGCCAGTTTTTTGATGTTAATGACCCTGCTTTCCATGAAGAAGTGAAGCCCAGGAAACCTCCCTGAAATCCCCATTAGTTCTCCTAAAATGCCCCCTAAGTCTTGTAAACCCCCTTCTAGGAAGTTTCTGCCTCTAAGGCTCAGAAGAGTTCTGGAACTTCAACCTTATATGGCCTCCTGACTCCTCCCCTGCCTGCCCACTTCATCCGCTTCATCTAGACTGCAGCCAGCATGACTTTTGTTGAACCTTGTACTGATAAAGTCATGCTCTTGTTTTCACACCTTCAGTGACTCCCTATTGTCTACAGTAGAGCTTCTTAAAGAGTAGTCTGGGGAGTGTACATATCTGAATCCCCTGCATGGCTGCTAAAATGCAGATTCCAACGCACACCCCTGATTTACTGAACCCTCTCCTTTGAGGCCTAAGAATCTGCATCATAAAGGATCTGAAAACTTTTTGGAAGGAGGAGCACATGGCAGAGTCATCAGGGTGATGGGAAACTGAACATTTGTGCAGCATCTTCATTTAGTTATTCAGCAGATATTTGGAGCACCTACTATGTGCTGGGCGCCGTGCTAGGGGCTGGAGATTCTCCATGGACAAAGTAAATATGCTTCTGGCAGTCTCGTATTTTCCAGTGACTACAGAGGAGGAAGAGGGATGATGGCTGGATGGTTTGGAGGCATCTCAGGATTGATGGACAGGTGGATGAAAAAGTAGATTATCCACAAGGATTCAGGGTTGGTGCTCCAAATGGAAGGCTAGTGCTAGCAGAGGCTCTGAGGTCAGGAATTGCCGAACAGGCTAGAAGGTGCTGATAATTCAGCAGCATCACAGACTCACAAGTAGGTGGGAAAGGGGTCGGAGGGGGAATCCCTGCTTTCTCATTCTGCTTATCTTTCCTGGAAATGCAGAGTGTCAGGACCTCCTTTCTTTCCTGGAAGCTCCTGGAGGTGCTGGCAGCACTCTGGGCATGTTTATTGAATGAATGAAAGAAGGGAGGCTGGAGAGGAAGGGGAAGATAAAAGACACAAAAGAGAGAAAAGAACAGAAAGAACAAACAAATAGAGATTGAAGGAGCAGGAGGAAAGAGACAGCCAGGCTACGCACATCTGATCAGCTCCAGAAGCCATTTGGAGTAGGGCAGAAACAATGTATGTGTGTGTGCATGGACAAGGATGGTGCCTAGGAGAATACTTAGGGTCTGTTCTTAGAAACCACGGCATCATTGGAGCGCAGAAGTGGTCCCTACCCTGCCTTCCATTCTCTCCTGGAGAAGGAAGGAAGCAAGGGAGGCTGATATAAAAAATGCAGGTGGTGGGGGAGAGGAGCTGACCTGGCAGGAGGGGGCAGGCAAGGAGGCTGCCAGAAGAAGGTGGTGGTGTATGCGTGTGTGCTGTGCAACAGGCAGAGACGTTCAAAGCAGTCAAAATAACTGATAAACACGCTCTTCCAGTCTGACTGCAACCCTAAGAGACAGGGAAGCCTGAGCAATAACTTTTACACACACACACAAGCCCCAGCTGAGTGCTTTGAGACTTGGAGGAGGCCCTCACGGCTGCCTCTCTGAGGTCTTCTCTCCCAGTCTCCATATGGTCTGGCCTCTATCTTTTGCCTGCGTGTGACAGACAGGCCAGGCCAGGCACCCCCAGAGACCACCCCCTCCCCAGCCGCGGGCCTGTCCTCTCTGAAACTGATCACGGGCCTTTGGATCTAATTTGTTTCTCTGTCTGCTGGGGTTGGGGGTTGGGGGTCCCGCCTGGAGACGTGGCGGTCACAGGGGACATCAATCATCCTTGCATCTTCCAAGGAATGGGGATAGGATATCAGAGAGGTGACCAAGCATTGGCCACATGATTCAAATCATCTCAGCATTGATTAATTGGGTTCATCCTGAGTTTCTGAATCATAACAACTGTTTTTCTCCTTCACCTAACGTTAACAGGCCCTTAAAGGGGAAGGATCCATTTACCCAAAGCATGTGCTGCATTAAGTTGATCAGCTCCTATTAAATGTTAAATGCTGGATGCGTTTTAGACAAACTCGATTTGCTCAAGATACTTTTCAAAGGTTTTGTGATGATTAGACATCTCTCTCCCCGCCTCGCCCCTTCCTCTCTGGCTTTTGCTGGGATGTGTTTTGGCTTCAGCCTCTGACAGATGGGATGAGGGAGCATGTAGGCTAATCGAGAGGGTCCTTTGCAGAGGGGATTTGGTGGGGGGAGAGCCCCCACAGTCTGTTTAAAAGAGATACAATTTCTGAAAAGTTTAATAAGGCAGAAAACAGTCCCGGATGCCAAATCTGCCTTCCCCAAAGCAAAATATCCAGAATGTCCCATGCCCCTCAATGGAGGAGAAAACAGCACTTCCAAGCCAAAAAAAAAAAAAAAAAAAACCCAAAAAAAACCCAGTTTTCTAGAGAAGAGAAATTCTATTTCTGCTCTGGTGTGGGTTCTGGAAGCTGAATGATTGAATATCTTGGTATGGAAACAAAACCCAGTTCTATTGCAGATCACTGAGTGGAGGATCAGAGGAAAAGAAGAAAACAAAGCTCAGGCTACTTTCCTGTTCTCTCTGTCCTGCCTATGAAGAGATGCTGAGTAGGGCTCCCACCATACTGTATTCATGACCTTGGACAAGTCACTATATCCGAATCTTGATTTTTTTGGTTTCAAATAATAGGATAAGACTCACCAGCCTATCAAGAAGTAAACCCAGAGAAAGAAGGTTAGTTAAATAGCTTAGCAAATGCTGGATTCTTGGTTGACCGGTTATACAATAATGTGTGTTGTTGGGTGGGTGGGTTGGGGTGGTGGTACCCAGCAGGGAGACCCTGGTCCTCTGTATGTGTGGATTTATTTGGTTCATAAAGCTCCAAAATGTAGATGAACTCTAAGATTTAGCTAAGGACACTTTTGGCTGTGAAAAGTGATGGCAAACATACCACACTTGGTTAATCGTCAAGAGAGAGTGGAGGCTTCACCCCCCATATAGCAAACCGCTCAGGAATCCCCATCAGAAGGGGTTTCTCTTCTAACAATGTGTTCAGATACTTGAAATGACCTTGGTCCTCCTCTGTGAGCCCAGACTTATTCTCACCGATGGATAGAAGGTGACTGAGGTGTTGGACAGGTTCACCCAAATCCTGCATGCTCTGGGTGGGCTCTGGATTGGGGTGAATCTCACCAACCCGAGCCCCATGTCCATGGCTTCTGCTGTTGCCTGGGCTACGTTGCTGTGGTGCCACTGGGCTTCCCTGGTGCCCTGGGAGACAGAGAAGGAGACAGACAGGTCTCATGGGGAGAGAGGTAGAGATGGGGTGAGAGGAGCCCAAAGAGAGACAGAGGGAAACAGTGTAGAGAAGGAGAGACAGAGAAAGAAAAGCAGGAGAGAAAGGAAGAGGGAAGAAAGGAGATAAAGCCAAAAGGCGAGAGATAAAGAGGGAAAGGGACAGAGTAGGACTGAGGAGAGAGAATAAAGCAGAGACAGAATTAGCCATGCACGGAAATGTGGCGAAGGGAGCCAGGAGAGGGTCAGTAATACCAGACCACAGAAAGCCAAGACACAGTCACACTAAAGTCGACAGAGCAAGAAATCCAGAGCAAATGAAGGGACAGGTATGAGCCTTGACAGGAGGGATGCTTCCCATCCCCCTGGAGCATGGAATTCCCTGGCAGCCTCACCAGGTCTGCAAAGTCCCCTGCGAGCCCAGCACCCTCACCCTCGGGGACACTGCTGGGATATCACAAATTAGACATCAGTGCTGCGAGGCCGGATTACATCAGGGGAGGGATGGCCTGCAGGAGGATGAAAGGGAGCCGGCTCTGGGTTCCTCAGCAGGACTCCCAGGGGGGCCCATAGGCCTGGCTTCCTGGCTGAGCCCCCAGGAAACATGCCGATGGGCAGATAGAGACGCCCCATGCACAAGGCTGGATGGTGAAAGAGACAGCAAGGCAAGCTCTTCCAAGGCCACCGGCCCCCTTCTTGGGTCTCAGTTCCCTTACGGATGAAACGAATGTTCTAGCTGTTGTCTCAGTTGGGGGCTGCCTTCGTGAGTCGTCCCAAGACCCAAAGAAATCACATAAAGTGCTCAGGAGGCGGCAGAACGGGCTGGTTTGGAGTGAGATCCACTTGCAATTGAATCAAGCTGCGTTTCTGGCAACTTAGTCTTCCCATACATAGAATGGGGGTGAGAGAGATGCCCCTCTCGCTGCATCACTGTGGGTGCATCCCGGGTGCTAAAGCTGAGAGCCCTGTGCCTGAGGCATGGTAAGCACGGAACACATGGCAGCTCTAGGGTGCCTATAAGACAAAAGCCAGATCACTGTCCTGGACGGGGGTAATATATGGCATCCAGCTCTGGCCGAGAATTGAATTCACCCTCAGCTGGAGAATTAGAACATTGTGATTAGAAACAAGAAGAGAGAAGGGACAAAACAACCTGTCCTCAAGTGCGTGATGACAGAGCACAGACGCTCCCAGCACCCCGGGGGGCTGGGAAGGACAGGGCAGATCATATTAATAACCGTAAATTACATCTGCACTGTGATTTATGGCTCTGGTGCGCTTCCCATTATGTTACCTTACAGTGCCGTCGGAAGGGCATGTCTCCTGATCCTGTGGTTGTAACATCACTACTGCTATCAGTGGCGGTGGTGTTACCAGGGTCACCATTGATTTCTCTCTCCTCATTTCCAAACTGGGGAAACGGAGGAAGAGAGAACAAGTAGCTTGTCCAAGGAAGAGTTGGAGCCAGATTTAAATTCACGTAGTCTCCTCTCTGAGTGAGGCAACTTCTTGCCATTTTGTCACCTCCATGCCCTGGGGAGTCTTGGCCCCTTCTTTCTTTCCCAGGTTAGACAACTCCAGTTTTTTCTTCTTGTCAGCCAAGGGTGAAGGGACTCAAAGGTCCCTTCTGTCTGCCCCAGGCCTCCCTCTGACCAGCCCATGCTCCATCCACAGCCCCTCTCCACTCATGGGAGTTCCAAGGAAGAATTCCCACCAGCAGCTGCCCATTGCCCCTCAAGATGTGGCCTTGAACTTTCAAGTTCCCCTGCTTGGCTGGTCTCATCTCTGTCTTTGACCCCAGCCTCTCTCCCCTTCACCTCCTCCTTTCCCTTAGAAACCCACAGGGCTGTGTTGATTTGGAGACCAGGTTCCTTTAGCATTTGCCGAGTGAGTTATTTCAAGAATGTGCAGATTCAGTCCTGGAAATGGCCTAGAAGGGGACTGGTTTGGCTTCTGAGCAGGAGAACAAATGACCCCCACCTCCACCCCCCACCCCCATCCTGTGATTTCCTTTGTCTCAATCCAAAATCCGCCTTTACATGATCCCAGAGGCTTCCTAATAAAATAGAACTGTAACTTTATCTAAGATGAACACAGCACATGCAGAATGGATAAGGTGTAATTAATAACAGAAAATAATGTTTTCCCCCTCCTGACCTTTCACTCCCATATAAGTGTCTTAAGTTTAATGACAGCTAAGCACAAAATGAGTGTGTGTGTGTGTGTGTGTGTGTGTGTGTGGTGCATGCTTCAGTGTGTGCATCTGGGGCCACGAGCCTATGCGGGGCCAATACGTCTGTCTGGTGAGCATTCACCTAACCCTGGCTGGAACTGGTTTACGTTTCTGGGTAGACTGGCCTCTTGCTGAACCCAGGCACTGCCTGAAACTGATCTGATTTCTTGAAGTGAGGATTCCCTCTAGATCTCAAAATACCCTGTATCTATTTCTATGCAAAACTTTGGGAAATGTAGAAGCTGAATGTTAAAAAAATAAAAGGGTGGAGTGTGTATGTATGCAAACACACACACATGCAACATACACACACACACACACACACACACAATCTTTTGGATTGTCTATTGTATTTCAGAACCCCCGTGGATGCCAAGGAGAGGGTACTGATAGTTATGTGTAGACAGGAAACTGAGGAACGTTTCATTGGTTTTGATGCTGTAAATCCTTGGGCATAACAAGGATCTCATTTTGGAAAATGCTCTCTTAAGCAATTGCGGTCCCCAACCCCTTAACATGGCACCATCCTTGCTGTTTATCTAGGAAAAAATGCTTGGCCCGGTGAGGTAGGGGCTGGAGGAAGCAGGGGAAGGGGTGAGGGGAGCCTGTTCTCCCAGTCTTCACAGACTGTTGTCTGCAGTGGGAACTGAAGGGCACTTGAACCAATTCTGTTTGTCTTAATGGTTCCACAACTATGTTCGTTTTGAGTAATATTATCGTGCCTTAAAGGTCACTGGGCTGTCCCCCGCTCTGGGTTTCTTGTGATTCATTATGTCTGATGCTCAACTTCTCAAGAAGTCCGCAGCGCCAGCCTCTGGGTTAATGGGAGCCACACCAGCCACGAAGCCAGGGGCTTTGAATCTTCCCTGGATGGGGGGCCCGGGCCGGGTGGAGCAGCCTGCTTCCTTTTGATCAGCAGTGCTGACGTGAACCGGAGGTCATGCATGTCCAAGGCCTGTGCATTAGTTCTACTAGACAGCAGCAGCTGGACCCTCGACATGCCTTCCTGCCCCAGGCCCCAGGAGTTTTGTTCTCTATGGCTGTCCCTTCCTGGGCTGACTTCTGCAGGACCCCTAGGGCACCAGAGGGACTTTCTGGGAAGATCCGAGCCCTAAATCATTAGAGAAGCCTCCTCAGGCACTGCTTTGGCCTTCTTCCTCCTATCCTTGGCTCCTTCAGACACAGACAAACTTATTCCTGCTTCCCCGGGGCATTCCTGCTCACCAATGTTAGGTGACCGGCAGGATTTGGAAGGAGATCTCTTTCTCCCAGGGGAGTCATTGGGTTGTTGAGTTCTTTGATGGGCATGCTTGAACTCTGGAGGGCCCCCAAACCGACAGCCACCTCTGCTAAATTGATCGTATATTTTTCTGTCATTATGTCATGCCACCATCCTTCTTGCAAGTGCTTTGGCCTGCCATCTTTTTATGGCTCTTCTTCCAAAAGGGGTTCCATGGAGGGTGGGTCAGCATGATTTATCTTCAGGGAGAAGGGAAGGAGAATTTCTTATCGCTGATATCAGAAGGTGGGATTTCCCCTTATCGCCCTCTCTTTTGCTTTGACGTTTAAAGGCAATACCAACAGGTTGGATTAAGCAGTTTTAGGGAGTTCGTTAGGCTGCCAGCTCCATAAAAGTTGACAATGACCAGAAATTGGGGGCTCAACCACCTCCTAATTTCACATCCTCCTAGATGCTTAAAATCATACTCCACCAGTCCCGGAGTTTGTTCCCAGGACAAGAAGATCTTGATTGGATTAAAATATTTCCCAGTGGAGGTTTTGAGGCTTTGGCAAACGTAATGAGATGAGTAGCTGTTCAAAAACAGATCTTGAAAAATTAAACAAGCAATATATAGTCGCTATCAAAAGAAGTTAGAAAAGGCAGATAAGGAAAAAGAAGAAAATGAGAATCACCTGTAATCCCACTACATGGGGCTAACTATTCATATTTTACCATATATCTTTCCAGTCTTCCATGCATGGTGTATGCATTTTAGACAAAAATAAGATTGTACTGCACATGTGGTTAATGACTGTTTTCATTAGCAAAATTGTATCGTGAAATCGTTTTACCATAAAATATCACTTACTGTATAATTGAAAATGACATTAACAATAACAGAAACCCAAATTGCAACCCCTATTTACCTTCTTGTGATTGTTTTCCTAGATACCTCTTTTCATATTGTTTGATAATCTGCTTTTTAAAATCTTATCATAGAATGGGCTTCTCCATGTCATCAAATGTGTCTCTACATCATTATTACTCTTTAGGGCAGAGTTGGGTTCTATTGAAAGGCTGCCCCATGGTTTAATTAATACATCCCCCACAGTTGGACAATTGGATTATTTCCAGTTGTTCACAAAGATCTCTAATCATGGCTTGGTCGGTGTGTCGCCAGCACAATCAGGTGGGATTTGTGTCCCACCCACAGCCTGTCCACCCAAGGTGCTCCATGCCCCCCAGCAACTCTGTACAGCAAGATAAAAATACAAATCTGCTAAGAAGACCTTTAGTAGCAGAAAGACTAACAATACTTTAAACAATGAAGGGTTTATTTTTCTTATGTGATGAGTAGTCCAGAGGTAGGCTGCTGCTGACATTGATCCAGCTGCCCTGTGAGGTCATTTGGATTCTGGCTTTCTTTTTTTTAATCACTCTACCATCCTTAGCATTTTGACGTTTTCTTCGTGTTCACAGATGGCTGCCTCAGCTCCAGCCATCACATCTTGCATTATGACAGGAAGGGGAGAGGGGTGGCACCAGAAGTCTTTCTTCTTGAGCCTTTCTCTTTAATAAGAAATCAAAACTCTCCCCCAAATCCTCCCAGCAGACCTCTACTTCCATTGTATTGGTCCAAATTGTGTGTCAAGAGGTCAGGAAAGTGAATCTTTTTCTTTTTCAGCTTCTATTGCAGGAAGACAGAAGGATGTTGGGAATGGGTGTTGGATCAGTTAACCAAGGGCTTTGCCATAGCATCTAAAATATTTTCACCAACATCTTGACCGGTTCTGGGTCACTGTCTCCATTCACCTCTCCCTGACCCAATTTATTCTGACTTTCTATATCTCACCTATTTTACTGTCTCCCAAGCCTTCTCAGTTTGGTCTGGGCTCTTGGTTTGGGGGGCACATTTAGACTCCTCCATGCTGGACTTGGCTTTCACTCAACTCTTGCCTCTGTTAGCCAGATGCTTTCTTAGTCTGTAAAGTGCTGGGTTATTGCAAAGACTTTTTCATGTGAAAATGGATTCAGTGCTGGGCTCTGCAGTGCAGGAGTCAGGAATTCCTTCTCTGAATTCCCAGTGTCCAGCAGAGAACCTGGCATAATTCATGCCCATTAAACCAAATAGAGAGAGGGCAGTAGAGCATCTTTTTAAACCCTAGTTATTCCAAAGATCTGAGAGACGTAGGGCTGGCAAAGAATGACCTGGGTCATATTCTTCTGGGGGGCATTTCTTCAGTGGTTTGTGGCCAAATCTTGATTTGGGATGCTTTTTTCCCAAGGAAATGGTCGGTAACATCAAGAGCCTGTAGCCTTAAGAATTTTGCTTTGTGACTAGACATCATAGGATAATTTTGAGTTGGACCACAGTCCATTTTTTCTTGGATAGGTTTTCTTTGCATAGGTGCAATGTAAAGCTGTGTGGAGAGTCTATCATCAGGTTTTCTGTGAATTTGAAGCTTACAGCCAGATCTTGATTCATTATGATCGTTTCATGATTTTGATTACCAAAATGACTCCACGGTCTAGACAGGATGGAAATAGCTGGAAAAATCAGTTCACCCAGTGGTTGCCAAATACAACTGGGGAAAAAATTAACTGTGGTCATAAAAACAAAAATGTACAAAAGTTAAGGAAAATAATTTACATTGTTTGAGAGACTGTTCTATGCTATGGCCCCGAGAGAGGGCATTGACATATATTAGCTAACTTAATCCTTATAACTGTCATGTGTGATGGTGCTCTAGTTACTATTGCTGTATAACAAATCACCCTCACATTTAGCAGCTTAAAACAACTCACAGATTCTGTGGGTCAGGAATTAAGCTAGGATTCAATGAGAAAAACTCATCTCTCCTTCACAATATCTCAGGGCTCAACTGTGAAGATTCTGAGATTGGTGGTGACCTTATGGCTGGGGCCTAGAATTATCTGAAGGCTCTTTTACTTCAGCTGCAGATTGAGGCTGGGATGTGTTGAGGATTCAGACTGCCAGTCACAATACTTGCTACATGTGGCCTGGGCTTCCTGACAACATGGTTGCCTCCGGGTAGACTTTTTCCATGGCTGCCTCCGGGTAGACTTTTTCCATGGTGGTTCACAGTTCCAAGCCAAGTGTTCCAGCACACAGGGCAGAGGCCACATCATCTTTTATAACCTGCCTTGGAGTACACAGCATTGTTTCTGGCATGGTCTAATCAGTTGAAACAGTCACAGCCCACCCAGATTCAAGGGCAGGGGACATAGACCCATATTTGACTGAGAAGAATGTCAGAGAACTTTGGGACAGCTTGTATAATTGCCAGAGGTAGATATAATCAAGGCTTATTTCAAAGACAGAAAAGTAAGGCCAGAAAAGCTTGATGATTAGTCCAAGATAACACACAAAGTATGATGTAGGGCTAGGATTTGAACCCAAGGTTATGGAGTAGAGAATTGTATCTGCAATTATAATTATGCATTGATTATATTCATAAGACAAAATGATTTATACAGCTGGTTAAAAATGAAACCTAAACTATTTTTTGAGGGAGCCACCCAACTGACCCCTTGTTGGGTGGCTGTGACTTGTTGGACTGAATATGTGAGCGGTCATGGTGAAGTCAACTAGGTAAATATTATAGGCAAATTGGGGGTTCCTCACCAAGTGGTGTCATCCTGGTTTCGAGAGGTCAACCAGTTCACGCCCTTAGTCTTTTAGCAGAACCTCTTGTGAACCTCAACCGACTCAGGAGTCAATCCGGGTTATGAAGGTAACAAAGGCTAATAGGCTCATGGCCCTTTATAGTTCACCAAGGGCATTTATGTACATGTCTCCCTGCCTTGAAGTAGCTGTTAAATCTGTTCCCCCTGGCTGGGACATCCTTCTCTTTTCTGCCTAATAACAGCTTACATGTGTTAGTGCTTGTGATATGTTAGTCACAGTGTGGAATTCTTTCCATGGGTCATCTAATCTTGTGGCACCCCTCCAAGCAAAAAGGGGTTCATCTTCCCACATCACAGATGAGAAAACTGGGGCTCAGTAACATGTCCAAAGTCACCTAACTTAAAAGGGCAAAGCGGAGATTTGGACTCACACCTGCATGGCTGCACCCTTATCCATATAATGGCTGTGTCCTCACTTAGAGACGCTTATCGGGACTCCACTCAGGAGTGCTTGCCAGGCCTCCTCTGGCTGGCTAAGTGTGTTCCCAGGCCACCCTGAACACACCGTAGGCTGTAGTGCAGTGGTTAGAACACTAACCCTCTGCCTCAAGGCTTCTCAGTCTCAGCCCTCTGGACACGTGAGCTGATGAGCCTTTGCTGTGGGGGCTGCCCTGGGCACTGTAGGCTGTTGGGCAGCATCCCTGGCCTCCACCCTCAAGATGCCAGTAGCTCCCTGATCCCTAGGTTGTGACAACCAAGAATGTCTTCAGACATGGCCCAGGGACCTCTGGGAACCCAGATCGCCTTGGTTAGAACCATACTAGCATTGCTTGAGTTTAAGTCTTGGCTCTGTCATTTAAGAGTCATATCCTTTTGGCCAAGTTACTTTACCTAATAAAGCTTCAATTTCCTCACTTACAAGTTGGAAGTAAGACTAGGACCTACCTCAGAGGGCTATTTTGAGGATTCATTGAATGAGTATTCACAAAGTGGAAAAAACAGTGCTTGGTGCTTAATAAGTGCCATATGAGCTGTTATTCTTTCCCTTTCTCTTGCTATTTGGAGGCAAGAAACAGATCTTTTACCTCTGCCTCCTCAGTGCCTGGTATGCACTGATATTCAGAGACTGTTTGCTGAATGAATGTATCACCTTTAGGTAAGGTCTTCTGTATGCAGACAATAGAAATAAAAGCCTACATCTAAGTCGGCTGAAGTCCCACTTCCCAGTCTGACTGTAGACCCAAGTGTCCTCAGGAGGTTTAGAGCATAAAGGAAGCCCAGTTTAGCTGTGCTGAAAATTCTGTAGATGGCACTTTCTGGTCCAGATCGCCCCCTCCTGCCCCCACCTCTTGGAGCACGGCAGACATGCCAGAGAAAAGTGGAGAAGGGAGAGGTAAAAGCAGTTCTGAATGCAGCAGTGTGCTCAGCTGCTGGTGGCGGGGCGGGGCAGGGGGGGGGCGGGGAGCACAGTGTTCCAAACACAGTTAAAAGCCAGTCAGGGTCTGGAAAAGGGCATTAATGTCCCTCAATCAGATGGCAGAGTATATGTGGTGTAGGTGTGTCTCTGGGGCCACTTCCTCACGGGCTGTCATGCTGGTAGTGATGGCCTGGCTATCCTGCCTGGGTCGGAGCCTTGGAGGCCAGGACTCTGGTGCAGGAGGGAGCCTGGGCCATCTCTGTGTCTTTAGCTCTTGATCTATATGGATGCCAAAGAGGAGAGATCAGCTCAGTCTCCATGAAGGTCCATTTGTTTGTTTTTTTTCAGGAAAGAATGTGAGTGGCTCATTTGCTCAAATCAACAAGCATTTCATTTTGAAGGCTGCTTATGTTGGCTAGGCCAGGGTTCCCAACAGGGAGCAATGTCCCTAAGGGACACTGGACAATATCTAGAGACAATTTTGGTTGTCACAATGTGAGGTGCCCCCGGTCCGCAGAGGCCAGAGCTTGCTAAGCATCCTGGAAGTAGAGGACAGCCCCCCCTGTAGAGACGGATCCGGTTCACAGCAGGGCTGAGATGCAGGGACCTAGCTGAGGCCCAAGGGAGAGCGGTAAACAAGACAGATGTGGTCCCTGCCGTGGCTGGGTTTCCTTGAACGGAGTCATCTTAAGTATTTCTCAAAGGAGCCAGACTTGGAAAGAGGGCTCTTTAAGAAAAACCCTGGTCTGGCTTTTGTACCATGTCCAAGCGTGGGCCTGGTGGTGAGTGAGTATGTGCGTGCGTGTGTACACGTGTGTGTATGCGTGTGTGTTCAGAGCCATGGGGGGTGTATGTTTGGACTCGTGTGGTTGTCTGTTTATATCTGTGTACATTGGTGTGGCTTTGTGCATAAGAACTTTTCTGTCATTTCCTTCCCGTGCTTGCCAAAGACACATGGGTGGCTTGCTAATATCTTCTAAGGTTGAATTCGTTAGCAGACAAGATTAAGAAATCATTAGGGACAACCCTTGTTTGCTCCCTTCTGTCTTCCTTGGCTCCACCGCCACCCTGTTCAGCTGTGTTCCCTGCCCCCACCGCCGTGACGAAACTAGAGGTCAATAAACTTGCCTCTGAGTCGAAGCTTTGAACTTGAAGTTTAGTTTAGACCAACTCCGCTGTGCCTGTATGAGTCTCCAGGAAGCTTTAAAAACGGTGTTTCGGAGGAATCAACAACCAGGAAAGTGACTGATCTAGACTAGGGTTTCTGACCTTGGCATTCTTGATGCTTAGGGCCAGGTGATCCTGTGCTCTGGGAAGTTGTCCTGTGTGTTGTAGGGTGCTGACTAACTCCCTGACTTGGACCCACGAGGTGCATTGCAGTTGTGACAGCCAAAGATTTCTCCAGGCTGCCCAAAGTCCCCTGGGGACCCCCTGATTGGAAACGATTGGTCTACAAATACACAGAACAGCATGGGTGAATCTCACGCACCTAACTTTGAACAAAAGAAGCCAGATACTAATGCATGATGCTGTGTGATTCCATTGATATAAAGTACGGTATCAGGCAGAGCCAAATAGGGTAGTGGTCATCAGGCAGACAGTGGCTGGAAAGGGACACAAGGACTATTGAGGATGTCTTTTTTCTCAAATCTGGATGCTGGGTACACTTATGGTATATGTATGTGCTCTCTTCTCTGTGTATTTTACACCTGAACCAAAAGGTGTGTGTATGTATGTATTAAGGAGAAAACTCACATCAAATGAACACATTTGGAGAATCAGAGAAGACTGTCTTAAAAAAGAAATCCAAATGGCACCAGGTTCTATCTCTTTCCCAAGCCCTGGAGAGGACAGTTTATAAGCAGCTTTATTTAAACGATTCTTAGAGAATCCCTCCAGCTGTTTCTAAAGCTGAAGGAACAATAAGTCTACTAAGCAATGATTTGATTAAGAAGAACATCTTGTCAGTCTCTGTACACACACACACACACACACACACACACCAAACGGAGATGTCATTGGGCCTGTGTTGAACTGAATTTCCTGCCTTTGTGTCGTCCCAGCAGCCCTGCAGAGGGGAGCACACTGTACATGGACATGTGAAATGGACCAATAGACCAAGTTGGGACTTCTGAAAACAAATGCCCTTTTAATCTTCTGGAGGGGAAAAAAGTAATCTACATTTGCAACAATCAGAGCTTGCCTCTTTCCACCCATTTAAAGGGCAGCTTGACCTTATACCTCTTCTCTGAATCCTTATCACTCACACCAGCCCCATGTCAGTCCAGACAACCCTGGGTTTTGATCCTTCTGGCATATCAGGCCTTTAGAAACAGCCACATGTATGCCAAAAGCAAAGTCTACAAGCCCTCTACATTTCTTTTAACATTCCCCTTTCAGGGAACCCCAAGGGAGTTTTTGGAAGCAAGCAGCTTATAAGATGTGTCTAAGGGATCCACAGTCTTCCTCCCAGAGGCCTCCTGGGGCACCAGCATTTGGAAAACACTGGGTGGACACTTGCTGCAGCCTCCCCAGCTGGTCAGCATTTATAAAGTGGGGCACATCTGTTCTTGACTGTGAGCGTGGAGAAGGGGGGGGGTCTCCAGTGAGAGGCGAAACCCCAAACACTAGGATCGATCTCACATAGTGCCAAGAGAAAATTACTTCTAAGTTGCAGTCATGGAGAAGTGCTTCATTATAGAGCAGAGGCTCTTCATCAAAATGCCCCTCTTAGCCACCTCTCCACCCGCCCTCCTCCCCTTTTCCTCTTTCTTTCTATTTAAAAGTCTCCAGGTTCTAGCCAGTCTTGAGATTTATGATGTGTTTTGCTTTGTGAACACCCTAAGATCGTATTTGGGTGATAAAGAGCTGAGAGGTCTGCAGATAGCCTGTTGGTTGGAAAAGAGAGTTGAATGTGTAATGAACACAGTATATTTTACAGTCGCCCATGCATGCACATAAAGTTATAAATTATGAATGCCCCCACGTGTGTGGTGTGCACATAGGAGCCTATAAAAAAAAGCAACAAGCTCAGAGATGGCACCCCTGTCCCATACACAGAGAGGCATCATGCTTACAAACACATGAAAAAGACCCACAGGCGTGTGGAAGCATGTTCACAGACAGGGGGGCCCATACCAACATACAAAACCAGAGATAGACGCACACACACTTCCAACATCAGACCAGAATGGGGATATGCACCCCGCTAGCATATGCCTCCTGGAGCCCCTCTGAAAAATTTTAATGCATATAGGCTTGGAGGAACCTCCTTCGCACCCACTTCTCACTTCAGTTTTCTCTGCGCAGTCCTGGGGCCCACAAACCGTGCTCCATTCTGCTTTCTTAATAAAACCTCCAGGCCCATAACAAAGCAGAAACCCCCAAAACAGAATCCTTGAGTTCTAAGCAACCCCTTTGGACTCCACTGTTTCTGCCTTCACAGCTGCTGCAATAAACTTTCTTAGGGGGACTTGGCATAGCAAGAGTGTTACTGGAGACCCGAGCAGAAAGTGAATGCAAAGATAGATGACCCAGGGACATGTGATGGATAAGGCCCTTGACAGCCAGGACAGAGAATTACATGGGGTCTCACGGAGAGACAAAAGGAAAACTGGCCCCCAGTCTTCCACCCTTTTCTCCAAGATCTAATTACAGATGTCTTGACATTCCTTCTGCATAGAGTTTCCTTAAAAGATTTGCCAAGAAGAAACATTTGGAAACTGTGTTTTAGGTATGATCCTGTCTGGGAGTCAATCTTGCTTGCCTTTCATTAGATGACAGATGCTTAATTACAATGAGAGCAACACACACTGGCATTTGGAAAACGGGATTCTCAACCCACATAATATATCCCATGCTGACAATGGCCTTTTGGCAAAATGTGTGTCTCTGATCTCACATTAATTACTACACAAATATACTTATTGTGGGTACTGAGTTTATGTGATGGAGTCCTCTTCACACATGTTCACAATAAAAACACATTTTTTTCCCTTTGCCTGACCCTAAGGAAAAAAAAAAGGGTTAACATTTTTCAAGATGCTGTTTTAATGGCATGAAAACTGTCTGCCGAGTGTTCACTCTGCTTTTGTTCTTTGCCTTTTTCTCCTTTTATTAAAAAGCCTTTTAAACCTAGCATTCCTGGCTTGTAATCCTCCTCTTTACTTTTGCTTTTATGCTGAGGGAGAGGCAGATTAGATTAGGTTAAAGACCTAGGGACACCTCGTGAAATACATTCCATCTAGACACAATTGGGTTGATAGGTCGATTTGTGTGTGTGTGTGCATGTGCGTGCATTTCTTCTTGTGGCTTTCTAATGGTCTTTTTACAAAGATAGGGCCTGGCTTCTAGCTTGTGCTTTAGCTTTTTTCCCTTCGGAAAGGGGAGTCTGCAGCCTTTGACTGCGGCCTGGTTTTAGGGGTCTGTGGCATTTTGGGGCAGACCCTTCCCTTTACCTCCTCCATGTTTCTGACAACCTTTCCAAAAGCTGTGGCAGTTTTCTCACCAACCACAGATGAAAGAGGCTGGTTTGTTTCAAAGACCTTCCCCCCCACACACCCTCCCAGGCCCCCAGGTTCATCTGATGATGTCAGAGGGGTAACCAAGACAGCGCACTGTGACATCACAACCGAAAGGCTAAACTGACCTTGGCCTGGAATTCAAAGGAAAAGCAGCCCATAAACTTCTAAAGCAGGCAGGAGATAAATGTCCTTAGCCATAAAAGAACAAACGGAGTTTGGGGTGGGGGGGAGGCCGGGGAAAAAAAAAACCTCAGAATTTTTTTTTTTTAGAAATACAGTAAAATGCTCTGCCAAGTTTTCCAGGAAGTGCCAGGGGCCATTTTGATGATATGAACTATGCTTTAAGACACAAAGAGGAAAAATGAATGTGGTAAAGAAGGGTTGTTTACAATATTAGAAATAATCAGGTGAAGTTTTTCCCCAAACCGTAATCTGAAACATGAATCAAAGCAGGGTACAGCAAAAAAGCAAGCATCCGTTTCTGGATAAAAGAGAGAATCAGCTGCCAGGCGACAGGGCGAAATCCAGGGAAGGTGTTTATCAACATGGGAAGTGCTCATTGCAAACGTGCTATCCCAGACTGGATCCTGGAAGAGAAAAAGGTGGGTGAAATCTGAATAAAATCTGGAGTTTAGTTAATAGTAATGTATCCATGCTGGTTTCTTAGTTTTGAACAACGTCTATGGTAAGGCAAGAGGGTACCAGAAGGGGAAACTGGGTGCAGGGCATATGGGGATTTTTTTTTTTTGTATCATCTTTGCAACTTTTCTGTCAACCTGAAGTTATTCCAAAATAAAAGATTGAGTTTTTAAAAAAGAAGAAAGTGGGGCATTGTACTTTGTGTGTCCTGGAAAGTCTTCCAGCTTTGGGTCTGGAAATTCTGCTTATCCCCATAGGGTTTGCAGCCAGTTTGCAACTCACATACTGAATTTCTGGGTGGTGATGAGCACGTGGTAAGCAGGTGGCTAGCTAGATGCATAGGAAAGGGATAGAGGCTTGGAGTTGCCTGTAGGCGACTTAAAAAAAGAAAACTAAGGACAGTCCCCTGGGCCATCCTAAATTGTTCTTGTCCTCAGAGATTTCCGTGAATCACCTGGCCCCAATTTCACAAGAATGCTTCTTTTTCTGGATGTCCTGAGGGTAGGCTGACCACACAGCATGAAAAGCTGATCTCCAGAGACCAAGAGGGGGTAGGAGAACAGCACTGAACCGGGAGAGGAGATATCCCGTGTCTGCGTTCACATGAACTTGTATGTGGTATTGCGAAAGCCAGTTTTCTCTCTAGCCTCATTTTCCTTGTCTGCCAAACAGGGATGTTGGACAAGACATCACGGGGCAAATAGACAGTCAAGTGCTGGTTTAGATCAACTGGTAGAGAATGTCTGGGAACTTGTGCTGAGTCTGGGATCAGTGAGAAGGAGTGCTGTAATCCATTAATAATGTCTGCATGGACCTGGGAGGGGAATGTACAGGCATGTTTGCCTTACCAGGCCCTGGCACGCTGGGCCTCATCTGTCTGTGCCTGCTAGTCCAGAGAGACTCTTGTGCCCCCACCAACATCCATATGCAATAGTAGACAGAACACAATCCCACAGTCAGCCAATGGTGGCTTCTAATTCTGGCTTTCTTCCATGTACTGGTGGTTGGGTGGCATTTGACAAATTTGCCATTTGACATGTTAAATTTGACAAACATGGCATTTGATATTCAACAAATATGAACCACAGTGTGCCAAGCCCTGTGCATGTCCCCTGCCATCTGGAGGAGATAGGCAAGTTAATGGACAACAAGAATGCACTGTGCTAAGTGCTGTGATAACATTTAGGAAGGGTGTTCTCTGAGTATGGAGTAGGATGACCAGGTTCACACTAAGGGGCAGGCAAAGAAGACTTCCTGGAGGAAGTGGCATCTAAGTTGGATTCTGAAAGAGGAGTAGGTATTGTCCTGGGGAAGAGAGCAGGGAGAGAGGAGGGAGGGTGCAGTTTTCCTAGGCTCAGATCACATAGGGCATGGTTGGCCTTGTTTGGGGAATTTAGGTTTTATTCTGAGGGTAATAAGGAGCCACTGAGGAATTTTATGCAAGGGAGTTTCATTAGCAAAAAAAAAAAAAAAAAGTCTCTCTGGCTTCAGAGACAGATTTGGGGTGGGGGCAAGACTGTAGGGCGTTGAATCCTAGTAAAGAAATGATGATGGCTTCTACTAGAAAATGGAGGAGAGGGAGGCAGACCATTGAGAGATGTTCAGGGGTTGGTTGGATATGGGAGGCTCCAGTTATGTAGCTCCCTGAGCCTCAGCTTCCTCATTTGTATGAATTCATTTGCCCCTATTGTGAAGTTTAAATGAGATGATATGTCTACAATGCTCAGCATGGTATACTGTAAGTGCTTGATAAATGCTAACCATATCCATTATTTCCCAATAGTCTGGTGATCTGGCCAGGAATTAGCAGATAATTTAAGAAATGGTGAAACTGAGTCACTGGGAGATGAAGGTGGCATGGTCCAGAGTAGAGGAATTAAGGAATCAACTAGTGTCACTCAGCAAGTTTAGAGGCATATCCAAGATTTGAACCCAGTATCTCCAAGACTCCTGATCCACTGTTCTCTCCTCTCTTCTCTAACAAGCTGCCCCCTAGGAGCTTCCCTTTGAACTGAGTTAGTTGGTATCAGAGGAAAATAAGGTCTCTGTGCCCCTCAGAAAGAAATGTTCAAGTCCTGCCCCAGATACCCATGAGTGTAATCTTGTTTGGAAGTAGGGTCTTTGCAGAGGTAATCCAGCTGAGGTGAGGTCATACTGGAGTAGGGTGGCCTTCATCCAATGACCACTGTCCTTATAAGAAGAGAAAAAGGAGCAGAGGCCAGACAGAGAGGAAAGCACGGTGTGAAGACAGAGGCAGACATTGCAGTGATGTGGCTGCAAAGCCAAGGGATGCCCAGGGTTGCCAGCAAACACTAGAAACAAGCAGAGAGGCAAGGAACAGAGTCCAAAGAGGAGCCAATCCTGTGACACCTTGATTTCTGAGTTCTGGTCTCCAGCACTGTGAAGCCACCCAGTGTGTGGGACCTGATTACAGCAGCTCTAGGAAACTAATGCAGCCCCCTGAGAGGGGTATCGTGGATATCGTCAGATACCAGACATCACCAGCTGTCGTCACTGCACTGGACCTGAGCTCCATGAGAAGGTTTGGAAAAGAGGGGAGGAGCCTGGGAGCCTGGGTCTGGTGTCGCAGGTGCTCCTGGAGTTACCTTGACCAGTATCATGGTTTCCTGAGTAGGTGCGTCTGCAGTCAGCAAGGACCAGCTGGAAGTCAAAGCTTTGTCCCCCAGGAAAACTCTGCAGGGTGACTCGGCAAAGAAGATGGCAGGTGGTGGAGAGCGGGAAATGGTCCATTCATCTGCAGAGGAGAGCTGGCCCTGGCTCAGGGGAGGACAAGGCAGAAAAGCAACAAAAACACAGCGGTAACCACAACAGCAACTACTACTACCTGCTTCCTCCACCCTGGACCAAGCCACATTTATCTCCCACCTGGATGACTCAGTGGCCTAACTCTCCCTGTCCGCACCCTGGACATATTCTTCACCAGCATCTGTCTGGGTCTTTTTTTTTTAATTCACCTTATTGAGGTATAATTTACACAATGTAAAATGCACCGATTTCAAGTGTGCAGTTTAATGAGTTTTGGTAAATGTATCCATCTGTGTAACCACCAACACAAGCAAGTTCCCTCCTGCCCCTTCCCAGTCACCCGTCCACCTCCATCTATACACTGTGGTCTCAGCAGACCATTGAACTGATTTCTGTCACTATCAATGAACATGATTATTTCTAGAGTTTCATATTAGCAGAGTCATCAAGTGTGAATTCCTTTTTGCCTGGCTTATTTAGCTCAGCATTGTTTTTGAGATCCTTCTGTGTTCTTGCATGGATCAGTGGTTTGTTCCTTTTTATTGGGTGAGTAGCATTCCATTATATGGGAGCACTGCTGTTTATCTATTCACCTGTGGATGGGCATTTGGGTTATCTCCAGTTTTTGCCTCTTGTGAATAATGCTGATATGAACATTCAAGTGTTAAGTCTTTTTGTGGACAATTTTTTTGTTGGATAGATATCTAAGAGTGGGATTTCTGGGATGGATGGTAAGTGTATGTTTAACTTTTAAACCTATGTAAGTAATATAAGAAAACTAAACCCAAGAGCTAAAACTGTATAACTTCAGAAGAAAACATTCAGGAAATCATTATGACCATTGCCTAGGCAATTGGAACTAAGATTTCTTAGTTCCAATAGAAAAAGCATAAATCATAAAATAGAAATAAATGATAAATTGGACTTTATCAAGATTTAGAACTTCTGCTCTTTGAAAGACCCTGCTGAGAAAATGAAAAGGCAAATCATAGTCTGGGAGAAAAAAGTCTAAATCACTTATCTGACAAAGGACATGTATCTAGAATATTAAAAGAAGTCCTATAACTCACTAAGAAGAAGACAAATGACCCAATTTCAAAATGGGCAAAAGATTTTAACAGATACTTCTGAGAAGAAGATATGTAAATAGTCAGAAAGTACATTAAAAGTACTCAACACTATTAATCATCAGGAAAATAAGAATGAAAACCATAATGAGATACCACTATGCACCCATTACAATGGCCAAAATTAAAAAGACTGACCATTTTAAGTGTTGACAAAGATTTTGAGCAACTGGAATGCCCATATATTAAAATAAAATCCAGACTCTGTACTGTGACCTACAAAACCCTCTGTGACCCAGCTCCTGCCATCCTCTGGCCTGGCCTTGTCTCGCATTCCTGTCCCCTGGGTTCACTCCCTTTCAGCCACACTGACCTTTATTCTGGCTTTGAAGCACAGCAACTCCTTTGCTGTTCCCTCTGCCTGGATTCTCTGTCCTTAGCCCTTCATATGGTGAGCTCCAGGATCAAGTCTCCTCTCAGATGTCCTCTCCTTTAAAAGACCTTTGCTGGTCACCATATCAAGTGGTCCCCCCACTGTTTCCCATCCTTTTACCTTGTTTTGTTTACCTCTGAAAATCTCATGTATATTTGCTCACTCTTCACCCTTCTCCCCACTCTTCCAACTAGACAGAAGGTGCCAAGATGGTAGGGACCTTGTTTCTCTATTCAATACTGTGTCCTGTAGCACGGTTCCCAACATGCAGAAGAACCTTCAGAAATGTTGAATCTTTAAGTGTCACCCTCAGGGTCAAGGAATATGCACCTAGTTCAGGGCAGTACTGGGATTTGGCTCTAGAGTCTCTGGCTCTAAAGACTTGGATTTATTCCTTCTCAAAGCTCCAAACAAGATGGAGCTAAATTCCTGAGGGCATGACTCTTACTCCAACCTCAGGATCTAGACTCTCATGCTAGTCAAATGAGGGAGAGGATTCCAGGCAGGAAAAGGCTGAGGTGGCCTCCCAGAATGGGAGTCACTTGAGGGGGAGCCCAGGGTGTGTTGTTGTGGGGCCGAAAGGAGCCCAGCTGTGACTACAGTCATTTTTCCCTCCATTTTGCATGTCAGCAAGAGACACAGGGTGAGTTTGTTGAAGTCCTCATCCATTTTCCATATGAAGAGAGAAATGTCCTAAGGAGGATTTGGGACTGGGATGGGGACAGGGGACTGATGCTTCTGTGTTGGGTTGCATTTGTCAGGATTTGGGTTCATCTAGTCCAGGTCCCTATTCCCCATGTGGGGAAACTGAGGCCTGTGGGTGGATGTGGAGAGGGGTGTACAAGCCTGGGTTGGGTCTCAGGGCTTAGAAGGGCAGTGTTTTATTGCATTTTGCTGCAGTCTTTGTGAACAAAGACTTTTTGTCAAAGTGTGGGGGCAGAAACACAGGCAGTGTATGGAAGGTTGAGAGCCTGGGGCTGGCCAGACGGATTTTCAGATTTGACCCTGCCACTTGGTAGCTTGTGACCTTGGGTGAAGACATTTCCCTCATCTAGCCTTAGTTTCCTCATCTGTGAAATGGGGATGATACTAACAGCCCTTTCGTAGCATTCTCAAGTTCCTTATGTAGAAAAATACATATTGCTTTGCTCAGTGTACATAGTACTCAGCGATGGCTTAATCAATGGTGCCAATTATGATTGTCATGATTGTGATTATACCTTCTAGAACTCTAGGGAGGTTAGCAGATGAATCAATGATGGAAGATGTCAGTTAATTGTCAGTAGCCTAGGGGTCTCCAGAAATCCAAACTCAGCATTCAAAGCAAGGACCCTCACCTGAAGCCCCCTTCTGACCTGAGCTTTCCCAGAGTGCTTCCCCGGGTCCCAGGTAATCTCATTTTTGGAGTGGAGTGAGAAGGGCTAAATAACCATCAAGACACTATGGAAATGTCAAGAGCTGTGTTTTTTCAGAAGGGAGCTCTGCTCTCTCTTCCATAATGGAGACTATGGGCAAGTTCCTGAACTTCTCATCAAATCTGTACAAATAGGAAGGCTGGTCCCTCTCTCAGAGCTGTGGAGATGGTGAAAAGAAGAGAGATGTATAAAAGCACTACGCATGACGCGGAGCTCAAGAGGTCCTGGAGCAGGGGAAGCACGTGGGCTGTACCAGCCAGGGCTTTCCCATGGCCTGAGCAGTTGGAGTTTCTGAAGTTGCCCATTTGGCTCCAGAAGAGAGAGATTCCCTGACATTTTAAGCACCCCAGACACGCCTGAACTTGCAGGTGCCATTTTGAATCCAAGAGGCCTTTGATTTGCAGGAGTGATTTCAGGGAAAATGTATTTGTACAACTGTAACCCTATCTAGACCAATGCAGATTTCCTCCCCAGCCCAGGGAGGGGAACAGGAATCCTTGGCTTTTACAGCCTCTAAAGACCTCACCCACCCTTTATCTCATCTGCTTGTCAAAATAGTCTGGGAGATAGGCCAGGGTGATGCTAATGTCCCCAAGATCCTGGGGAGAGATCAGCTGCTCACTTCAAAGAGACTCCTTCATCTGACTGGAGGGGTGGGAGGTGAGTGATTGTAATAACCTTGCAGGCAGTGACAACCCCTGGTCAGGGGACTGACAGGTCTTGGGCACTCATTCAAATGAGCAACCGATCAGGGATGGTGAGGGGGATTTTTGGCTTCATGGAAGTCTCTCAAGATGCTAAATGAAACAAGGAAAGTGGAACTCATTAAAGATGATTGGGAAGGAAGAAGGAAGCTAACATTTAGTGAGCTCCAACTATGGGCCACAGGACCTGTGAGGTAGGGCTAAGACGGCCCATTTGACAGATGAGGAAATGGACGCTTATGACAGTGAAATATCTTGCCCAAGGGCCAGATGGCTGTTGAGATAAGAAAACAGGGATTGAATTCTACTCCACAGTGATACCTCCTCTTGCTACTCCTATTTCCACTGACTTGTATTTACCCTCTACTATGTGAGTATACTGGTGCGTGGGGAGGACTCCCCCGACCTCCCTGACCTCCATTTACATCACTAGCTACTCTTGCCCTTGTTCTCTGGATTCCAGCCACCCCACCTTCTTTCCCTTCTTTGAACAAATCCTGTTCTGCCCTCTCCTTACTGCCTTTGCTTAGAGTACCCCTTCCTACCCAGCTCCTGCTTATCTTTCATATGTGCACATTCAAGAAAGTCCTCCCTGGCACCCAGAGTCCTCTCTGCCCTCCCTGTCCCCAAGAAAAATTCGGACTCCTAGTCCTGTGCCCATCGCATGCCCTATACTTCTCCATCATGATGTGTATCACCGCTTGGAAACAAACTTGTGGGATTCTTTGGTTAATGTCTGTGGGGCCACTCTAGAAAACTCAGCCCCCACGAAAGTAGAGAACTCATCTGTCTTGTCCATAGCTATGTCCAGACACCAGTGGGGAACTTGTTGGGATGTTTCCAAGAGGATCCCAGCCAAAGGGAAGGTTCAGCTAACACAGGTAAAGAGGAAGGCAGGAGAACCCAGCGAGGTCAGTAGCCTCCAAGATGCCTTAGAAAGAGCCCTTTCATGCCTCCTGTCTCAGCTACTCAGATTCCAGGCAAAGGTGAAGGGCCAGACATTCTCCAGGGCTCCCATTATGAAGCCAATATGTATTTTGTATGCCATGTGTTTATGTTTTTTCCCTTTGAAGACTGCCTGGGAAAGGCTAACAGACATGGAAGTAACAAACACTTTGTCTTCTCTTCTCTTGCCAAAAGCAATCTTTAATCACCCCACCAAGTAATGGGCTCAGAATAGCATAATGGAAACAAAGTACTTAAAATACTTTCTTGGGTGGATAAACACAGGCCAGGGGGGGAAAAATCTTATGCGTCCAGCCCCATCCTTTTTACTGTGTACTCAGCTAGGAGACGTGGAAGGAAGAGAAGAACCTTCCCAAACAAACAGGTGATTGCAAATACACACGTATTATTAATAGCAGCATGGTAGGTCATCTATCCTGAGGATGATGTTGTAGTATTTGTCGGGTCCACTCCCACCCCCTTTTTAGCCCTGTCACCAAGTGACAGAAGTAGGTCTGACCTGACCACTCAGTGGGAGGGAGTTCTCAGAGACTGGGCAGCGTCTTCCTTTCTCAAACCTCTTTAGATGTGGGAACATTGGTGGAAGGCACTGGGCTGCATTGGGGGGAAGTCTTTGGGAATCTGCTGTTTATGTTCAGAAGAGGGGAATCTTTGCTAATGCCTACCATGATTAAAGCCAAAGCTGGAAAGAAAGTGGTGAAACCGTGGATTACAGGATCCAGGATGCCAAGTGTGGTATAAACAGATGTTCATTCTGCAAAGATAGACTCTTGATATTACCATCTCCTCCAAGTAGCCTTCCTGGATTTCCTCAGTTGGGATCCATCCCTCTTGGCCATGAGACAAACAAGACAAGAACGAAGAGGCTTCTGAAACTTAAAAGCTGTATTACGTTCACCTGTAGAAATGGTATTATTCTCTTTGAACTTTAGTTTTCTCCTCTGTAACCTCCTTTGTGCGTATTCCTAAGCAGAGAATGAAATACCCTGTGGTCAGTTTCTCACTCAGAGCTGCCTAGTATCAGAATTACCCAGGTATGTCTCAGGGTCTCCTTGATGTGTGAGTGAGCCGGGGAGGGGGATGTGGGCATGGAAGTAGCATCATTTTCCTGGGCCACTGTGTCCTGGCCACTATGTTAGACCCTTTTATGTACATTGTCAATTGTGTTATTCACGAACTAGCATTTTCAAGGAGATACAATTATCTGTACTTTTCAGCTGGGGCAACTGACGTTCAGAGTGTTCAATAACTTGACCAAGGTCACAGAGTAAGTGACCAAGCTCTGCAGGGAAAATATTATATGCCCCACCTCCTTGTCCCTGGGGCCGGGACAGTGCCTGGCTCTCGTAGGTGCCCAGTACATGCGTGATGATGATCGGAGCGCCCCTCAGACCTTGAATGCCCACTCACTGACTGCTCCCCCATGAATAATTAATTGCAAACGTTTTTGACATTTTTTTTCATCTATGGAATGTGATTGTAAGATATGGACTGGTTAATTATGGGGAAAATGAACATTTTTGAGCACTTCCAAGGATATCGCACAGTGGACATTCATGTTGCTGGATAAGAAGTGTGGTATGTTCACTAACAAGGCGCTCTGTGTCCAGGTCAATAGCTATGGCCCGTGTAGGAGGGAAAACACACCAACGAGATGCTTGATGAGGGAGTTAAGGTCATCTTTGCAGCTGAAAAGCAGCCTATTAACACAGACATGATGTGTAGATGAGCCAATCAAGTTGGAGGCCTGGTAATGCTGGTCAGGCCATTTAACCTTTGTAAAGCTGGGGACAGGGGACACCAGGTGTCATGCGAAGTTTTATGATTGAGAGTCTGAGGCTCCCAGATCTTTAGCACTTGGGTGTTTATGTCTGCAGTTAGCACAGCCCTGGTGACCTGCTGACACATTCTTCCTCACTGTCTCCCTCTTTAGACCCTCCCTGCCCTGTGGCAAGGTGGAAAGGTTTTGAGTTTTGGAACCAAAAAAAACCTGGTTGGACTCTCCCCACCCTGACACTTGATGGTGGATGAATTGCTTAATCTTTCTAACCTACAATTTTTTTTCCTCAATTATAAAAATGGCCATAGGCTTGTTGTGAGGATTAAATGACACAAAGGAAATAAATGGTTTAGCACTGTGCCAGGCACCTACCAAGTGCTGCATGAAAATCAGCTCTTTCTCTTGAGAGCTGTCAGCATCACACATTCACGCATGTGTTTATTAAACAAGTGTTGACTGAGTGCTGTCCTCTCTCAGATGTCCTTCCAGGTGCTGGCTCACCACAAGGAATAAAGCGAAGTGCCTAGTGGCTAGGTGGGGAGAGGAGCAGTAACCAAACGAATATGGTATCAGTAGGTGATAAAAACCAGGACACCAAATGCAAAGACAGAGAGTAAGGGGGCGGAGGAAGGAAGTGCTCTTTTACCCAGAGTAGTCAAGACCTGAAGAAGTAGGGGAATCAGGCTTATGACATTTGGGGGAACAGTGTCCCAGGCAGAGGGAACAGCAAGGACATGTTCTGAGGCCAGAACCTGGTTGGTATGTTTGAGGAAGAGCCAGGAGGCCACAGAGGTTGGAAGTGAAGCAGTTGAGAGAGTCCAGTCACCGTTGAAAAGGACACGATTCAAATCATGGGATGACATGAGGCTGGAGAGTAGGAGTGGGAAGGGGCCCGCATCATGCAGCCCTTGTGAGAGCTTTGGTTTTTTTACCTGAATGAAAGGAGAAGCTGTTTAGAAAAGGCGTGACAGATCTCCCTTTCCATCTCCCGTTTACCCCCAAAAAATTTAATTAAGAAAAATTTCAAGCTTATAGAAACATTGAAAAATTGTATCTAGAATATACATATGTCCACCCAGTGGATTCTACACTTGCCATTTTGTTCTATTTGCTTTATCACACATCTGCTCATTTATTCATCTCTCTATCCACCTATCAAGTCATCTTATTGTTTTGTGGCATTTCAAAGTAAGTTGCAGATACCAGTTATCTCATTCCCAAACACTTCGGTATGCATATCATTTACTAGAGCTCAGTATTTGTTTATGAATTTTTTTAAAGAGAAAATTTACACACGGTGAAATGCACAAATCTTAAGTGTATCATTCTTTGAATTCTGACAAATTTTTGACATACCTTTGCAACCCAAATCCTCATCAAAATACAGGATACTATCAGCACATCCCTCTCCCTTTGCCCTGTCCCCAGGCAACCACTGTTCTGGTATTTTTCACAATAGGTGAGCTTTGCCTTTTCCAGAGCTTTATATAAATGGAATCATACAGTATGTAGTCTTGTGTAAGGTTTCTTTGACTCCGCCTAATGCATTTGAGATTCATTCATATTATAACTTTATTGTGCAGTAGTATTTCTTTATATGGATATACCACAGTTTATCTTTCTCATGCTGATGGACACCAGGGAAGTTTCAAGTTTTTGGCTATCTTAGATTTTAGAAAGATCCCTTTGGCTGCAGGGACTTGGAGGAAAAGGCAGAAGCAGTAGGTCAGCTAGAAGGCTACGGCAATTGTTCAGGCAAGAGATAATAGAGTGGCAGCATTGTTTTGACCACAGTTTAAGCTTTTTATATACATTATCTCAGTTAACAAACATCTTCTGGGCTTAGAAAACTCCCTTCCCCCGGGAGATAACCCATTCCTTCTTAGGAAAGACACAATTGTTAAACTTTTCTTTCATATTCAATCTTGTTAGTCACTTGGTCAAAGATTTTCCAAATCTTCTCAGTTACAAATTTGCAAAGGGGAACCTTGTAAATGGATTCTCAGCTAAGGCATCCTATAGGGGGATGAATAGCTGAAGCTCCTCAAAGCGCTATGTCAAATGGGAAATGCCAAGGGAGATTAAAAGCTCTAAGTAGTTTTCCATCAAGAGGCTTGAAGATGGGTGTGGCTAGACGGCAAGTTCTAATAACAACTCATGGTTTGGAATACTTACTACAAAGCCAGACACTGTGTTCATCACTTTCCATACATTTCTTATTATGAGGCATGAATTATGAACGTTTGCATTTTATAGAGGAAAGCAAGGGTTTAAACCCATTGCATCTGACTTCAGAACGTGCATTCACTCCTATGGCTATACCAATTACCTTTCCACTGGAAAAAAATGGATGGAGTAGTTGTAACTAAACAAATTGATTTGTTCCTTCCCAACAAACTTGACCCCAAATTGTCCAATATGTTTTCTGAAATCACCATTAAAAAGGATACCACTCAAAATGGTGACATGAGCTCCAAGTGGGGTTAGGGGTAGGGTGGCTAACTTGTCCTGGTTTGCCTGAGACTTTCCCTGTTTTAGCACTGAAAGACCCAGACAAACTGGGGTGATAGGTCATCTTACTTATGGAGGATGGTCAATGTCCAGGTAGAATGTTTCCTTTGTGATAGGAATTGACTCCAAGATGATGAGTTTACCTGTCGTGGATACTCCTTTGATTTCTGCCCTGCTCAGCCTTAGGGCAATCTGTTCAGACAAGATCTATTGGAAAAACAACCTTAGCAGATTTTACCACCCATCAGCTGGTATTTGAGGACATGCTGGCAAATATGGGTGCCTTTTGCTAGAGGGCAGGAGACCATTCAGTGGTTCTTCAGTGTTAACTATAAGCTCTGGGATCCCAAAAGTATTACTCTCTCTTCTACACAGAACAGTATCATTCTGTATCATCGTGGCTTTACTTTTCTGACTCCACTGCTGTGGACTGCTTCTGGGTCACGTCCTTTCTTATTTGATCAGGTCACTGGCTTGCTAAATGCTCTGGAGCCTTCCAAATCTCATCCCCTTGATTCTTATCACCTACTAAATAGATCATCAAAGAGAACCATTAAATGCATCCAATCTCTACCTGCTTCTAATGAAGACCCTAAATAATATGACCACACCCAGTCAGTCTGACTTCAGAGCCTGCCAAACAAGCTCTATGCACAAGGACAGTGACACATTGAGACATAAGATAACATTAAAAAATAAAAAGATTTCAACAAGCCCTTGTGTTAGATAAACTAAAGGTAAGGGGAATAGTTTAGACTACTCTCTCTAGAGTAGGACCTCTAGGCGCCCACCCATTGTCTCCCTTGCCTACCTTTCTAATCCTATTTCTCAAATGGTTTTTTGAGCCCTTGACTTGTCTCCATTCTCTACCCAATGTCTTGGCTCAGGTCTCCTTACTCGCTTACCTAGATTTCCACAGGAACCTTCTAACTGGTCAACCGTTTTCACTCTTGCCCCACCCCATCCATTCCTTATCCCTAGTCCTGAGTGATCTTCTGACATGCAAATCTGATTGTCACTGTCCTGCTCTAAGCCCTTCAATGGCTCCTGTGTATGCTCAGGGTAATGTCCAAATCCTTCCAGATCTGGCCCATATCTCCCTGTCTAAGTTCATCTCTTGCCATTGGCTTTGAAAATTGATGCAAAAGTTCCTCAGCCATCTCTTCCTTGAGTCTAATTGATCCAAGTTCCTCTGACTCAGTTTCAGAGTTTCTGCTCTTGAATGTCCCATGTATTCAAGGATGTGAGATTTCAGTGTCTCCAGCCTTTGCTCTCTCTTGTCTCTCCAAGTCCGATACCCTTGTGTTGCCCTGGAAGGCTGGAAGGACGGCCACACTTTGGAGTGTGTGAGTAAGGTGAACTGGGTACCAGCATGGTGGAGTTCCATCAATAAATCGAGCCAAGAACCCCCGATGATGTCAGTCTTTCATTAGTGGGACTCCACTGATGCCCTTGGAACTTTCAAGAACCAGCTCACAACTAAAAGTCATCACAGATGGGGCTTTTGAGCTAGCCTCTTGACACACAAGGATGTGCCCACTTATATTCCTGAAATTGTGCCATTTTCTCACTCCTTGGCCATGGATTTCACCAACCTTTTGCCCACCACTGCACTGGCCCATGTCAGTTCAACCACATACCACTTTGGACACCAGATCATAGCCTTTCTTTGCCTAACCGGTCTTGGCTTCCTGCGTTGGCAACTTGCAAAGGGAGTAGAAATGGACTTTGCTGGGGAAGTCAGCATTCAGGTCAGATCCTCAGGGCTCAAACCTTAGCCTGCATCCTGGGGCTAGTGTGGGGACACTGGGCTTTGTAGAGCACTTTTCTTGTATATTCAGACCAAGGTCCTAGCCAACTCTCACGGAAGGAAGAAGAATGAAGGGGAAAATAGGAGCAAATCCTGCAAACACAGTAACAAAACAAAATGCCCTGGAGAGAAAAAGAAAAGGAAAAAAAAAAAAAAAGGGAACAAGGCTGACAGCAACCGCAGTCACTGAGCAGAAACTCATTTATCTGGTTTTTGTTTGGAGACCTAGCACAGTTTTTGACAGATGTGCTATGCATCCTGTCATTAGGGCTGAAAGAGACGTCTCGATGTCATTGGGAAAACAACAATTTTAATATTCTCTTTCCTCCTTCAAGCCTTTTGCATATTTTCCACTACAGTAGTCTCTGGTTGCTCATAGGGAAATACAAATGAATTCCACAAATATTCGCCGCCTCCTCTATTTTATGGGAGTGCTATTATTTGGGCTGGACTCTGCATGTGTGTGTGTATTTAATCTATGCCAGGAAAAAGGGCACAGTAATATACATGAGGGAGAAATAGGACAGAGGAAGACAAGAGAATCCCCTCTGGATGCCAGGAATTAGGATATTTATGGGCATTGAGAACTGTAGATTTAGCGCTATCTACTGTACCCCCTGTTCTGTGACAGATGTCGCATTATATTTGCATTCTTTCTCATCTTTATAAATCTGCGAGCTGATCCTAGTTTTCTATCCAACTTATAGAGGAGTAAACTGATGTTCAGTGAGATCACCATTTGCCTAATGTCTGGAAAGTGGTGGGGGCGGGTTTCCAATGCAGGTATGTGCAACCCAGGTTTGTGCATTTAATTATGCTGCTATGTCACTGTGAACCAGCAGGGCATGTATAGTAGGCATCTACAGTTTTTCCTGCTCAGGGTCCTCTTTTTGTGTAACTCATCCCAACTGCCCCTTTGGAAACTGTTCCCCAGCTCTGTGTCCACATGATTAGGGTGAGGCTGATTAGGTTCAGGGGTGGGCACATGATCAAGGCCTGACTCCAGAGCAGTCTGACTTCTAGTCAAAGTGATTGGGTCACAGCTGGTCATGTGACCTGAGCCAGGCCAATGAGATTCATTCCTGGGACTCTTCAAAGGGATGGTTAAAAAACTGGGGCACCTCTTCCACTGTAGTTGCTAAATCAGTAAGATCTTATCTTTAAGTTTCTGAGAGTCTTTGCCACCATAAGGGGAGAGCTTGTATGGAAAAAGTCACCTGAGTGGGAAATGGGGAGGGAGATTCTCCATGGTGTTATTTGAATATATGGACCCGCTCTGCCTGAGGCTAGAATCCACTCCCAGGCTTTTGAGTTACAGAAGTAAAATTTACAAAGCCTTTCTAGCCAAAGTCATGACCAACATCTTGGAGAAGAAGGCTACATGCCACCAGCGACATGAGAGCCCAGTGAGGTAGGTGGGGCATTGGTGATGTGCTACCATGATTTATAACAAGTATGTACTTGGTCTTTGTCCCTGTTCCTGGCAAGGGGCTCCTAAAACCCTTGGAATCTCCTAAACGCAAGAGAGGGATAAAGGTGTCTTGTTATGTTAATGAAATGACTCTGGACTTCATCTAAGGATGGGGCCTGGCTGCCCAGAGTACCAACCACCTGATTACCTGATTAGAGGGTTGAACTTTCTGTCCCACCGCCCTGGACCTCTGGTGATGGGAAAGGGCTTGGAAGTTGAATCGACTGCCAATGGCCCATGAGTTCATCAGTCATGCCTATCTGATGAAGCCTCCATAAAAACCCCAGAGGAGAGGGTTTGGAGAGCTGGGCTGGTGAACAGGAGAAGGTTCGGGGAGAATGGTGCCCTCTGAGAGGACATGGAAGCTGTGTATCCTTTCCCCATACCTTGCCCCAGACATCTCTTTCATCTGGCTGTTCCTGAGTAATATCCTTTTATAATAAACTGGTACTCTTGTGAGTAAACTGGTTTCCTGAGTTCTGTGAGCTGTTTTAGCAAATTTATCAAACCCCAGGAGGGGGCTATGGGAACCTCTAATTTATAGCAAGTCAGCCGGAGGTACAGGTAACAACCTGGATTTATGATTGGCATCTTGAGTATGAGGGGGTCACTGGAACCCCCAGTTTGTAGGTGGTTGGTCAATGTAACTGGCATCTGAAGTGTGTAGAGGTTCAGCTTAGGGGACTGAGCCATTAACCTGTGAGGTCTGATACCATCACCAGGAAGATAGTGTCAGAATTGATTTAAATTATAAGACACCCATTTGGTGTCTGGACAATTGCTTGTGATATGGGAAAACCTTCCCCCACCCCAAACTGGAAATGAGGTCTGGACACATTTAATCAGATATTGCCAATATATTTGCCCACTTTCCCCCTGTAATACTTGCAATCTCATAGTGGTTGACCTAATATCCCCATTTTTCATTTATGGAAACTGAGGCTCAGTGTTAGCAAATGATATGGAGGATGGAAAAAGAACCAAGCCCAATTAAGTGCTTCCATACTCAAAAGGAAGTAAGAGACTGGGAATCAGAGATGGGTTCTAGTCCCTTCTCTGCCTCTACTTTGCTGTGTGAGCTTGGCAGGATGCCTTCCTGTATTGCTTAGAATTCTCTGATTGCAAGCAACATGAATTATGAACGTTCACACTTTCATTGACTTGGGCAAAGAAGGAATATATATGAAGGAGCTTGTAGAATAGAAGGACAGCATCTCTGGAAAAACAGGAGCCAGGGGAGCTGGGCAGGAGGAATTCATGGATTCAGCTGAAGCCCTGAAAGAGCTGCAAATCTTCAGGCCTTGCTTGAGAGGCAAATTCCTGGGAAGGCCCATCTGATTGGCTGAGCTTGGGCCATAGACCTAGCCTTTGGTAGTGAAGTCATGATGACAGCTCCAGTATGATTATATCTGATAAAAGAATGTTTGATTATATCTGATAAAAGAATTTTGTTTTCCCAAAGCAACATTGAGAAGTTGTCATCCTGGTAAGGAATATTGATGCAGGATAGGTAAAAATTACAAAGCCTTTCCAGCCATCTCCTTGCTGCAGTTTGCTTTTAATCTATAAAATGAATGGTCGATCATGAGGGTCTTTATGAGCCCTTTCAGATGTAATACTCAGAAATTTTGATTTAACCAGGCCCCAGAGAAACTAGAAGACACACATTACCGAAACCAGGATTTTGCATTATTCTGTTGGAAAAACAAAAGGATGCGACACAGTTTTTCCCCAGTCAATCACCTTGCTACCTGGCTGGTAGGAAGAGTTAGAAGGGAGATGATGGCTCTGGCATTTATTGGTTCTGCTTAGGTGGTTGTCACCAAACCCCTCTGTGCTTCATTTTCCTCATTTACAAAATGGGGCTCCCCGTTGCAGAGTGTTAGGATGGTGGTTAGAAGAGAGAAACATATTTGCAAGGTACTGAATGTTTTTTAACGTGCTTAGAGTAGGGCCCCCATACCTCCCAGTGACATCTGCCAACACAGATAGGAAGTACCCAGCACACCTCAGGGGCTCAATAAATGTTCCTTTCTTTTCTTCTGTGCCTCTGGGCAATAGCCTCAATCCTGAACCATCTTCCTTCTCCTGCTCTGTCTCCCTGTCCCTGCCAGCCCAGCTGTTCGGATGACATTCTGAAGCCTGCAGGTGCTTAGGGTAGAAAGTAGCAGGGATGTCAGTGTCCCTCTCCCTCTCTCTTCCTGCAGCCAGTCTGGACACGTGGTGAAGAGGTCAGGTATGAGTTCAAGGGTAGAGAGGGAAATTCAAACTTTCGGTGTGTGAAGGTTCTGGAATCTCTCATAATATATGGAGTGGGTAGATTCCCCTTTCCTTTTCCAAAGTGCTGTCATTGATGTATTTGAAACCGGCCAGCTGTGGGCCGCCCAGCTGACAGAGGCCACAGCTGGAGCAGTAGCTGGGTTTCTTCCAGCAGTGAACGAAGAGGTCAATACCTTGTAGGAAAAAACCCAAAGGCCAGGCATCAGCTGGTGGAAATGGTCTCAGGGTTCACACTAACTGAAACGAAGGCTGGGGCTTTATTGTTTTAATTGGCAGCTGTCTCTGGATTCTTGGTTAAGGGAATTTGGCGATTGTAACCCGGGCAAGTGTGTGTGTGTGTGTGTGTGTGTGTGCATGTGAATGCACATGCCTGTAAGGGGAGGTGCAAGAAAACTGTATATCTGTGAATGGAAAATGGAAAAGACGACGAGGAAAAGGCAGGTGTGTGTGTGTGTGTGTGTGTGTGTGTGTGTGTGTGTGTGTGTGTGTGTGTGTGTGTGTGTGTGTGTTGGCAGGGGCGGGAGAAAGGCAGTAGTCATCTTCCGTCTGATGTGAATGTGAAGGAGAAAATGTGAGCAGCCGTGGAAAAGCTGCCGGGAAGAGAAGCGCATACCTGACAGTGGGAAACTATGGACACAGGAGTGGGAGGAAACCCAGACGTGAGACGGTGGGGGACCCACACGTGGCGCGTGAGCGGGCAGGCGGCAGACCCTGAGCCAACCCGGAATGAGCAACACCGCCATGAGCTCCCTCCTGCCCGTCCAGAAATAGTTTCCGGGAACCGTGGCGCTTTCCCTGCCCGGCTCCTGGGCCAGCAGGGAGATAAAGCTGCCCACATCGCTTGTCTTGGCTGCCTCGCAGCTGACACTGCTGACAGGCCGCTTTGATCTCAGGTTATCAGACGCTCACCCGGTGCCCCAGGCCGCTCTGCCAGCTCGACAGCCCTCACCTCTGCGAGAGGGCATTCCGTAAGGTCACTGTTGGGAGGGGCAGCCCAACCCTGTGCCCCATTGGCCTTGGAGCCTGGGTGCTTGATGCAATGAGGGAACCACCTTTCACTCCCTGGCAGTAATGGCAACGGGGCCCAATGGGGGAAAAGAAGCTTTGAAGTGGATCCGTGGGAAATGGTGCCCACCATAAAGAGCACAGGCGCTTCCTGGGTGCATCCGCATGCTGGCTGGGCCTTCGCCCCAAATGAGTGGGGAAAGGAGAAAAAACAGGAATGGCAGCCTGGAAACATACTTTCTTGTCTTAAGATTACTGCTGAGTGATTGGGTAACCTCAAGCAAGTCTTACTTCCCTCTGGACCTCTGTTTCCATCTGTAAAAAGAAAGTGCTTTTATAACTATGGAAATCTCTTCAAATAGAGGTTCGTGCTGAATTCCATATGCAAAGCAGATCCAAGAAGACTGGGACTGTTGAAGGGGCTGTGATTGCCTGGTACCCCGACGCTCAGCTCTGCCTTTGATCTCTGTTCTAGTTAGGGTGTTAGTTTCCGAGGGCTACCCTGACAAGGTACTATGAACAAGGGGGCTTAAAACCAGAACGTGGTTGTCACACAGTTTCTGGAAGCTGGAAGTCCAAGATCTTGGTGTTGGCAGGTGCCCTGTTTCCTCTGAGACCACTAGGGGAGAATCCTTCCCTACCTCTTCCTAGCTTCCGCTGGTTTGTTGGGAACCTTTGGACATTCCTTGGCATATACATCCATCCTTCCCAATCTTCCATCTTCACATGACTAAGCTGTGTCTCTTCACATGTCTTTCTTCTTTTTATAAGGACCCCAGTCATATTGGATTAGGGGTCCCTTAAGGACCTCATTTTAACCTGATTACCCCTGTCAAGACACTATTTCCAAATCAGGTCATATTCTGAAATACTGGGTTCTGACCTCAACATGGCTTTTGTGGGGGACACAATCCAACTTGTCATACCCACTATTTTCTAAATCTCCAACTCACAGAGTCTGTGAGCAGAATGAAACAGCTGTTGTACATCGCAAGTATGGGGGCAATTTGTTACCCAGCCGTAATAGCTGTATCAGGTTAGAACTGAAAGAGATGCTGGCATCAGACCTGAGTTCAAGCCCAGCTGTTCCACTTTATATGCTGACCCCTTTTATTTAGTTCTCGAGGCTAGTTTTCTCATCAGACAAGTGGGAGATTTTTACTGACAGACTATCTGAAGAGTCCCTGGCATCACAGTAGGTTCCTCATAAAGGTCTTTTCTCTCTTCCTAAATTCCTGCATGCTACATGCTCCTGAGATGTTGTGGAATACATCTGAGTTTCTGAATTCTGTGGGAAGCCCCTGGGTCTCAGGAACCAGATCCTTATTTCATGCCTACTTGGATGAGGGAATGTGTTCCCTTGGCAAGTTCTATGTTTGGAGCCCCTTCTCCGCTCAGACTTTCAAGACAATTTAGTCTGAGCTAAACCTTGGTTTCTGGTTACCAAAGAGCACTGAGGCTTATGCAAAGGCCTTGCAGAATGCCCATAACATCAAACAGCGACTACCCTACTGCGTTCTGGGGAGCTGAGCATAAATAAATTAGAACCATACCCACTCCCTTTCCCTGGAAGCACACACATGTAATTTCATTACAGCCGGAATGAAGTGCTGCAGGCGAAACGCGTTTGGGGCTTGGCTGAACCCAGAGTGCTCTTGGAAGACCCGGGCCTGCCGGGCCAGCCGAGGAGGGAGGCTTCTTCAGCTCTCTCCCTTCATGCTCCATGTTGGGTGACCTGTAGGAGTGGGACCCGCAGAAGGGTGTTTGGTATTAGCGGTTCAGAGGACCGCAGATATATGCGTGTTGTGTTACTGTTGTTGTTTTGACTTTTAAGAATTGTGGTAAAATATACAAAACATAAAATTTACCATTCTAATCATTTTTAAGTGTACAGTTCAGTGGCATTAAGTCCATTCACATTGTTGTGCCCGCATCACCACTATCCATCTGCAGAACTTTTTCACCGATCCAAATTGAAACTCTGGACCCATTAAATAATGACTCCCCACTCCCCTTCCTTAGCCCCTGGTGACCGCCATTCTCCTTTCTATCTCTTTGAATTTGACAACTCTAGGTCCTTTATAGAAGTGGAATCATACAATATTTGTCCTTTTGTGACTGGCTAATTCCACTTAACATAATGCCTTCAAGGTTTATCCATACTGTAACAGGTGTCAGCATTTCCTTCCTGTGTATGTGTGTACCAATTGTGTGTGTACCATTGTATGTAAATACCACATTTTGTTTATCCATTCATCTGTCCATGACATTTGGGTTGTTTCTACCTTTTCGCTAGTGTGAATAATGCTATGAGCGTTTGTGTACAAATATCTATCTGGGTTCCTGCTGTCAGCTCTATTGGGCATATACCCAGATGTGGAATTGCTGGATCAGATAGAGATGGTGTTTTGAGAGTCACTGGTGGCCTTGGGGATGTCTCAGATCTTGGATGCCCTGTGAGAATTGGACAGCAGCCCAGTGAGATCCTCTTCTCCCTCCATAACTCCATGTAAACATGCTCTCCAATGTTAATGCAGTATTGGTGGCCCAAAGTCTCCTTTATGCACAGATTTAACTTTTGTGAATGGAAACAACCAGAATATATTTTTTAATGAGTTAAAAAAATAATCATCTGTTAATAGAAATAATAATAAAATCTAATAGGCATTGAGCGCACTGGAAGCCATTGTCCAAAGCACTTTACATTTATCATATAATTTCATCTTTACAACAATCTTATGGGGGAGGTACTGCTAATACCTCCATTTTACAGATGAGGAAACAGAGGCTTTGAGAGGCTACATAACTCATCCAAGGCCTAGAAGTGGGGACTCAAACCCACATCTGTCTGATTCAAGGGCGCCCTCTCTGAAACACTGAATTGTACAGCTTCCATTAGGACGTCAGAGATGCTGCCATGACAGTTGTGAGGTGATCTGGTACGTTCATTATTGAGTGTCACCATTATGTTGACCAAAAACCTCATTGCTAACATCTTTGTGCTAGACCCTGGGGACATAGTGCTAGGCGGAACTGGGTCCTTGTCTGCAAGGCACTTCAAGTCTACTGGGGAGACAAAGGTGTTATGAAATCAAGTTATTTTAGTTTCACACAATCGGTAGACTTGCAGACCCCACCAGCTTAAATCTCAAGAGGGGATTTACTGTTTACACACCTTGAAAGGAGAGTAGAGTACCTTACCTAATGGAGAGGAGAAAGGTAGGAATCAGGGCTGAGGTCTGAAATCAGATTTGTGTTCCCTTTTCTTTTTCTCTCTTCCCTTCTTCTTCTCTCTTCCATTCGCCTCTTTCTGGATGGTTTTCTCAGGCTCCCACTGTAGATAACACCCTCCATGGGGTGGTGGGAAAAGTGGCCTCCAGCATCTTTAAATAGCAATTTGACCCACATGGGACGAGAAAGAATTTTCTTCTCAGCATCAGTACAGGAATCCCAAGGAAGGACTCTGCTGGCCCCACTGTGGATATATGACCATCTTGGTCTGATTGCTATAATAGTGTGGAGTTCTATGGTAGACGAGGCCTAGGGAATGTGCCCAACACGTGATCAGGGGACCAGAAGAAATGGGATGAAAAAGATTCCTGAGAGGTATAAATAAAAGCTATCATAGTGTACTTCAGAAATAATCATTAATGTCTTAATCAAGGTTTCTTGAGTGTAAGAAGCAAAGCCCCCATAAACTGATGAGGTTGTAGCAGGGTGAGGCCCTCATTGGAAGTGATCAGAATGAGGAACTGGAAGATGAGGTTTAGATGTTACTTTCTGTTTCTCTTGGGGCATATGGCATCTGATCATTGTTCCTACATCTGTTTCATTCTTTCTCTTTCTTTGAAGAAGAGTTTTCTCTGGTACAGCACCCAGTGGATGGCAATGGCCATTCCAGCCATAACCATCATGGCTGCTGTCAGTTCCAGCATCTGACACGGAGGGACTGGAACGTCCATGTTTCTGGATTCTGGAGAAACAATGGATTGATCCAATGAGGGTAAAAAGGCTATTCCCATTCTGAATAGCTATGGGCTGATGAAACAGGGTTACACAGTACTAGCTAACTAGCTAACTAACCAAGGTAAGCACCTCTCTTTCACAAGGTTGTTAGTGATGAGGGTGTGGACAGGTTGGGACTCTTAAAAAATGTATTTAGTATGATAAAAGCAGCAATAGAAGTGTCTGTCTAAGATGTCAGAAAGAGGAGGGAATAACTTTTTTTGCAGGATTAAAAAAACATTCATCTGAGGAGATGACTTCTGGGTTAGGTTTTGAAGGATGAAGAAGAGTTCTGCTAAGGTATGTGTATTAATCAGGATGGGTTAACAAAGAGACTTCAAACTCTTGGCAGCCTGACACCACGAAGGTGAGCTTCTTGCTAACCCTGCATGTCTGTCACAGGTTGGTGAGGACTCTGCTCCACACAGTTACTCAGGGACTTAGCCTGATGGGAATGCTGTTCTTTTGTACAGTTTCCATATGGGACACTGGGCCCCCTTGGTCACTGTGGCAGGAGGAGAGAGAGACTGGGGGCTCATGCATAGGCTTTTCAGTGCCTCAACCTGGACCAGAAGCACATAGCTTCTACCCATAGTTCACTGACTAGAACTTGTCATGTGGCCTCAACCAATAGCAAGGGCCTGGGAAATGTAGGGGAACAAATGGAGTATTTGAGGAGCCTGACTGTGTCTGCCACAGTAGGTAAGCAGTGAGATCATTTTCAGTCAAGGCAGTGATTCTCAACCAGGGGAGATGGTGCCCCTCTAAATGATCTGTGGCAGCGTCTGGAGGTATTTCGGGTTGAGACACCTGGAGGTACTATCGACGTCTAGTGAGTAGAGGCCATCTAGTGTGTAGATGCTGTTAAACAGTTTATAACATACAGGACAGCCTCCACAACAAAGAATTTACCTAGCCCAAAATGTCAGTAGTGCTGAGTTTGAGAAACTTTGTGTTAAAGGAACAATCCCAAAAGAACATGGTAGGTTGGAAAAGTACTATAGCCACAGTCACGAGAAATTTGGACTCTGGAATCTGTCATTCGTGGGTTCAAATCCAGCTTCCATTACTTACTAGCTGTGTGACCTCTGGTGAGTTGCTTAATGTCTCTGAGACTCAGTAATTGAGAATAGTCAAATCCACTCAGCCCATAGCTAGGCATTTAAAAAGTCTCAGCAATGGCAGCCATCTTAACACTCATGTACATTTGTAGTTTAGGGCAGCTGAAATATACAGATCAGAGGGATAGTGGTGGTAGATGTGGCTGGAAAGATTAGCAAAGGCCAGAACTTGGGCCAGTTCTTAAAGACGATATATTGAGCTAACGGTTTTTGCAATTGAAGTGAAATTCACATAGCATATCATGAACCATTTTTAAGTGAATAATACAGTGGCATTTTAGTACATTCACCATGTCATGCAACCACCCTCTCTCTAGTTTCAAAAGTTTTTCATTACCCCAGAAGAGCGCTCATGCCCATTAAATAATCACTCCCAAGTTCCCCCAACCTCCCTGCCCCCAGCCCTAGGTGACCACTAATCTGCTTTCTGTCTCCATAGATTTGCCTGTTTTGAACATTTCATATAAATGGACTCATACAATATATGGTCCTTTTGTGCCTAGCTTCTTTCACTTAGTGTGTTTTCGAGGTTCATCCATGTTATAGTGTGAGTCAGTACCTCATGCCTTTTTATGGGTGATAATATTCCAGCACCTGGGTATACCGCATTTTGTTTATTCATTCATCTGCTGATGAACATTTGGGGTGTTCCCACCTTTTGGCTATTGTGAGTAATGCTGCTATGAATATTCATGTACAATGTATAGATGTATGTTTTCATTACTTTTGGGTATTTACCTAAGAATGGGATGGCTGGGTTATATGAGAATTCTGTTTAATTTTTTGAGGAACCAGTAACATATTTTCCATGGTTTTTGAGTGCTTGCTCTCTGCTGATATTGTGCTAAGTGCTTTACATGTGTCAAGTCATGTCCTCGCAACAGCTCCATGAGGCTAGTTACTATTATTATCCTCATATCCTAAGTAAGGCAATTGAAGCACAGAGAGGTTAAGCAACTTGCCCAGGGCCACACAGACAATAAGATTCAAAGCCAGGAAAATGGGATTCTTAGAAGGGCTTTGAGCAGAAAAACAAAGCACTCAGATTTAATTCTTCCCTCCTGCACTTACTTGCTCCCACAGCATTTTCAAGCACCAATTCCAGTGTGGGGCGAGGGATGGAATTAGGTTGGTAGTTATTTGAAAGCAGAAAAAAATCGTGTCCGCACTCCTGGACGAGTTTCATTTCCTCTCGTGTGCTTGGACGTGGACACACAGGAGGCATGTGGAAAAATGTGGCAAGAACCCACTTTCTTGCTAAATCACTAGGCTGACTGACAAGGCTGGGAACGAGCGAGGGGTGGGGACACAGCAGCCTGGTCAGGGTGGGCTCACTCAGGGCCGGACTGATGTCACCAACACCCCATTTTCCTCCCCCTGTTTACAGTTCCCTTGCCCCAGCCCCTGGGGTGTTGGGACATTTCTCAGCTGTGTGGATGGTAGTGTGCGGATTTGCGTGCAGATGTGGGAGGCCGGAAGCACATGGCGGCTTGATTCCATCTATTTCCCTTGGGGCTGCGGGGGCAGGAGAGAGGAGCTGAAGGGGTAGGTTCTATCCTTGGTGACATCACCCATTATTCATTTGCAAGCTTTATCATTGCATTCACATGCAACCTCCTGTGTGTCACTGTCTGTGAGTCCAATTGCTCTAAGCAGTGGGGAATCAACAGTGAACAAGAGACAAGGTTCCCGCCTCATGGATTCTCTTCTCCTGAGGGAGACTGACAGCAAACAGAGAGAGAGCTACAGGATGTGTCCGGTGGTGGCAGGTCCTCTGGGAGTTAGGGGAGTGATGGGCAACAGGGAGTGAGGGGCGCTGGTTTGGATCAGATGCTGGCAGAATGGTGGCCCTGCAAAAATGCCCATGTCCCAATCCCTGGGGTCTGTATATATGTTTCCTCACATGGCAAAAGGGACTTTGCAGCTATGATTAAGTAAAGGATTGAAAAAAAATGGGGGATTATCCTGGATTATTCAGGTAGGCTCCATGTCCCCTCACGAGTTCCTCATAAGAAAGGAACAGGAGGGTTAGAATTAGAGAAGGACATGTGAGGACAGAAGCACAGGTCAGAGTGACACAGGGCCACCGGCCAAGGCACGTGGGGGCTTTCAGAAGCTGGAAAAGGCAAGAAAACAGATTGTCCCCTAGACCTTCTGGAAGAAATGCAGCCTGGCCAACCCATTTTACAAGTCTAATCTCCATAACTATAAGATAATAAATTTGTGCTGTTTTAAGCCGCTAAGTGTATAGTAACCTGTTACAATTCAATAGACCTGAATGAGGTGAAGAGTGAAGATTCCCTGGCGAAGAGCTTTCCAGGTGGAGAAGCAAGGGCAAAGGCCCTGAGGTGGGAGCAAACAGTGCAGCAAGTGCGGTGACACAGTGAGCATACAGCCTGCCTGAGAGTGGGCCACTGTGGAAGAACTCCCAGGGGACAGAATGCTTGGACTGAGCCCTCCAAGGCTGTGATAAGAGCCCTGGCTCTTGAGTCCAGTTGACCTGGGTTCAAATCCCAGCTCTGCCACTTACGAGCGATGTGACCTTGGGCAAGCCACGTTCCCTCTCCCAGTCTCTGCTTCCTGATCTGTTAAAAAGGCTAATGAGAATTCCTGGTGGTATTGTTGTCAGCTGATTGTGTAAAATCTTTAGCCTACTCTGTGGCACACCGTAGGTGCTCAGCTCCTGTTTGTTGTGCGTGATAGAGCACTGCCCCCTTAATGCATTCCTTATTCCATGATTAAATAAATTCAGGATGGCTCCGGAGACCCCCCTTCTCTGTTTTCTCATCTGGCGTTGCTCACAGGGTCTGAGGCTGCACTCACGCCCCTTCCCCAGGAGAGAGGTTTCTGGCCAGTGGTATGGCTGTAAGACCAGCTGTTGGCTGCCCATCCTGCTTGCAAGCTGGTCTTTAGAGAATGGGCAGCAGGTGGGAATGATTCCTCCATAGAAGTTTCTATGCATAGCCCCAACTATGAGCTGAGGGTCTTGGAAACAGGAATTGGGGGTCAGCGGAACAGGCTCTGCATTCATCAGGTGGCCACCTGCCCCATGCCAAGCTCTGGCAACCTCCAGGTGAACTCTAAGTGTAGCCTTGCTCACATGGAGGGCAGCTTGCGAAAGCCTACCAACTGTATGCAAACAGATTTACCTGAATCTTTCAGCCTTTCACAGCCTTTGGGTTTCTCTAGGCAAATACTGTGCCTTGACACTCATTTTCTTTAGGGCTATGGAAATACCTGTTTTGAGATGCACCCATGTGAGCAGGTGAGTCAGGGCCAGTTTGCTGTTGCCTCAGGATCTCTGACAAGGGTGAAGGATAAAGGGAATGTGCATACAGGCATCTCAGAGCATGACTGCTTTTGGAGAAGGGGCAGTGTAAAATGGGGGATTGCAGCCTGGCTACTCAATGTGTGGGCCTCTGACAGTAGCATTGGCCACTTGGGAATCAGAATCTGTGTTTTAACAAGATCCCCAGGTGTTGTGGCCACATATTAAAGTTCCAGAAGCACCTGTTTTATCCAGTGGATCTCAAACTTCACTGCCCATTAGAAAATCCCAACAGAGCTTTAAAAAATACTCACAGGTCCCACCCCATAGATTCTGACTTCATTGGACTGAGATGGGTGCTTAACAGTATGTTTCAAAATCTCCCCAGATAATTCTGAATGGGAATCACTGATTTTTACATAGAGCAGTGGTTGTTACACATTTGAACCCTTCAGAATCACTTGGAGAGCATCTTAAAATATATAAACTGCTGGACCCCACCCAGTGGTGGGTTGGTAAATGCTTAACAACAGGATCTCTAGGGTGATCATGGGGGTTGGGAAAGAAATCCTGATTTGTAGCCGATTTCAGTGGCGGAAATACTCCCTCTGTGGCTTGTGTGATCCAGTGTAAGCTGGCTCCACACCCCCAGGTGTCTAACCCAGTAGGTCTGGGGTAGGACCTGAGCATTTGCATTCTAACAAATTCCCAGGTAAAGTCCATGCTACTGCTCCAGGGACCACACTTTGAGTACCCCTAGGTCAGATGAGAGGTTGGGAATTTGGTATCTGGAGAGCCAAGTCTAATCCATTTGTAGTAGCTGCTTGGAGGGCTGTGTTCAGAAGGATTCTGAGGCTGTGTGAGGCTTAGTGAGAAAAAGTGCTGTACTTGATTAGACATGTCTGCCACAGGCAGAAGATGGAGGCATGGGATAGCCCTGGGTTTTCCCTGTGCTACTTTGTGATTCCTGTATGAAAACAGAGTGTGAGGAGTTAGGTGGAGTTCCATTTGTTGAGGACATGGGGGAGCTAAGAAGAAAAGCTCAGTGCGTGACAGGCCATGTCCACTATCCAGAAGAGTCCCCGTGGACATCTGAGAGGGTATACATAGAAAATCAAAGTTGGAGGGGTCTGGGGAGATGCATTTTCATGCAACTTCCTCATTTTAGAGAAACAGTCTCAAAGAAGGGACGGACTCTGTCCAAACACATGCCTCTCATCGGTTTGGATTCACTTGGGCTAAAGCTCTCAGACTGCCAAAAGATTTGAGCGGGCATTTATCAGAAAAACTATACAGGCCTTCAAATGCACCAGCCGCAGAAGGGAGACAATCAGGCAGAAACTATAAAGGAAGCTTTTCCAGCCCCAATGGCGGGCAGATCCTTGAACTCTTGAGGCATTCCAGGAGCAGAGAGCTGGAAAAAAAAAAAACACACGGGAGGGACCAGGAAGGCGGGGTGATGGCAGATAAGAAATTCCGATTTCAATCTCCTTATTTCCTCTGCTTCCTCAGACTCAGGCTGTATATAAACTGTATGCAAATGTGTTTACTTTACATTTTATTTCAATCGGAGTCACTCAGCTGTGAGGAACTGTATCAACATGTCAGTCTGGTGGAAGAAACAAGCGATGTGAGTGGAAATATTTCAGATAAACAGACACAATGTTATGACATATCAAAACTGCCCAAACATGGGAGGGAAGAGGGGGCCTTAGAGATGGTGGGGATGGAGAGGGGGATAAAGCCACAGAAAGCAGATCTGTTTACCCTGGCATATGCACTGTGTGGTCAGCTGAAAGCAAAATAGGTTTTTATTACTTGTGTTGGGTGTTGGGGGGAGTTTCCCTCATCTGTGGCGTTAATGCATTTTGTCAGCTGAAGAGAGAGCCTGCTTGGCATGTTACTAGGCACTTTTCTCTCTGGTGTCCCTGACGATTCTGCAGGAGGGGATCAGGCAAGAAAAGAAAAGACAAACCCATCGGATTAGTGTAATTAGTGATGGGGAGACCAGTTGCTTGGCTAAATCTAACAGCCTGTTCGAAAGTTGCCCTTTTGCTTCTCACTTGGGCTCTTTACGATGTGAACGAAGAGGAGACACAAAGAGGTGCCCTTGGTTCTGGTCAGGGGAGCACGTGGGGAGGTGCCTGGAGTCATGACGTAGGCACTAGGCTTCTCTGCTATGGATGTGTGGTTTTTCGTTTTATTTTTGGAGTCGGTAATACTGTTCCCGGTTCAATAACCAAAGGTACAAAACATTTGGAGAGATGTGAGATGTTTTTTCTTTCCCCATCCACCCATGTTTCTGTCTCTTACCGCCCCCAAACACACACACAGACATAGATATTTTGTTGACTGTGTTTGTTCTTAGTTCCCAAGCCACAGGTTGTTTGTGTCCGTCCACAAGGGAAATCACATTTTCCTTAAAAGAATAGTTACTGTTTATCAAGCACCGACTATGTACTAACTACAGTGGGCTTATGTGATGGCCATTCCCTACCACTGTCCTGCAAGGTTGGTTATCCACACTGTTTTGGATGTGAGCAGCCTAAGGCTCAGAAAGATGGAGGCCACCCATGGCCGCCGAAGGGTGAGAGCCGGAATTCAAACTCAGGTCTGTCTGGCTCCAAAGTCTTGACGCTTCGGCTACATCAAGGGTTTGGTTGAACTTGGGAGGGAGAGCGCATGTGGCAAGGTAACTCTGAGAGCTGTTGGCGTCGGGAGCTGTGAGCCGACTGAGCCAGGCTGAAGTTGTCCACCCCCAAAATGAATTTGCCCAGGAAAAGAATCACGTGCTTGTCCAAATGTGGGATGAGCCAGCAGCTGCCTCGGGGGTGTGCTTGGAAGATGTTGGCAAGTCCCCCACTGCTCAAAAATGTCTCCCCCTGCCACCTGTCACATGGCCTCAAATTCCACCATCAGAGAGGTATGCCCCTGGGCTCCAATTAGAGACTTTTTTGGGCACGGTGTAAGTGTAGAAGCTTCCCCTGGAGAGGATACACCTACGCCTTCCCCTTACAGTCCTCTCTCGGCAGGGCAGCCAGCCCAGGGCTTGGCCTTGGAGGGTGGCTTCATGATATGGGTGGTATCCTGGGGGGCAAGGAGAACCAGGAGAGGGGAAGTCGGGAGGTGGGGGGGGTAGGTGGGCCAGTGATGGATCCCAAGGCTTCTTGTTAACCACTGTGTGGAGTATGTGGCTGTTTGGAGACAAAGCTTCCGTGTTTCCCAGAGAGAGGGCCTCTCAAGTCCCCACCTGTCTCATTGCCAATCCTGACTGGCGTGTTTTAGGCTGGAACCCCAAATAACTATGCTAGGAGCAGGGGAAGCCCAGAGGTCATCATAGGGTTGCAGAGTATCACAGCTGCCGCTCAGCAGCTCTTGAACTTCAGTTAGTCATGTTCTTTCTGATCCCTTTTTTCCATGATTACACCACCTGTAGGATTATTCTCTTAATATTTTCCTCCAAACTGACTCATTTGAAAAAAAAAAACCATTTATTTTAAGGCCAGCACGCATGAGTTTCCTCACCAATAAAGGGAGCAGACAAATTTGAGCCCTCTGGCCTTTGTGTGGCAAAAGTAAGCATTTTTTCTCTTTTAGAGGAAAGCAAGCATTAATGAAAAATTCTAAAAAAGGAAAACATTTAAATCCACATCTTTGTGTCTCTATCACTTACGGTTTGATTTGTGGATTGTATTTTTTTTTTCCTCATCTGTGTTCAAAACATCAACTATTAGAATAAAAATCAATTAATGCTTGTTCAGATACCACCAAAAATTGGAGTTATTCCGGCTTGCCCAGACCTCTAGTTGTAGATATGGAGAAACAGGCTCAGAGAGTGAAAACCTGTGCAGGGGCCCACAGCTGGCTGGGAGCAGGGGGAGTCTAGGAGGCATCGTAGAGGGAAGCGAAAATGCACAGGACGGGGAAATCCAGGTCTAAGCGCGAAAAACCATTCTGCTTCCTCTTTGAGCCTTCGTTTTCCTGACTGTGAAAGGCAAGAATGATGTCATTCTGGGCTCTTTGTTTGGGGGTCCAGGAAGAGGGGGGCTGAGGGATGAACTTCAAGTCTCTGGATTTTTTTTTTGCTTCCAGGTAAGATTCACATAACATAAAAGAAACCATTTTGAAGCAAACAGTTCGGTGACCTTTGGCACATTCTCAGCGGTGTGTGGCCACCACCTAAATCTAGTTGCAAAACATTTTCATCCCTCCGAAAAGGAAGCCCTGTGCTCGTTAAATAGTTGGTTCACGCCTCCCTCCCCCCTTGCTTTCTGTGTGTCTGGATTTGCCTTTTCTGGACATTTCATCCCAAACGAATCATAGACAATGTGGCCTTTTTTGACGGACCTCTTTCACATGACGTCATGTTTTTGAGGGACAGCTATGTCACAGCACACATCAGTACTTTACGTCTTTTTATGGCTGGCTGAATAATATCCCGTTGTATAGATAGACCACCTTTTACTCATCCATTCTTCCGTTGATAGATACTTGGGCTGTTCCTACTTTTTGGCTATTGTGAATAATGCAGTTATGGTCATTCGTGCACAAAGGTTTTGTGGACACTGATGTTTTCATTGCTCTTGAATATATAGCTAGGAGTGGAATTGCTGGATTGCATGGTGACTCTATCCTTGTCTTTGCGAGGGCAGTCCCAGAAAGTTTTGTGCATGTGTGTGTGACTGTGTGCATTTAAGATGGGCCTGAGTTGTTTTGTTACATCAGATTCTCAGAAAAGGGTACACAGCCTAGAGAATGATGACCGTCTCATCCCTGTAAGATCTCTCCTGGTTTTAAGAGTCTCTGCGTCTTGACTCCCATCTCTCTCCCTATCCTATTTAGCTGCTTTAGGCAGCCTACTCTACGCTAGCAGTGCGCTGGGCATGGGGATACCATTAGAAGGCCTTCTTTTGGTTGTGGGGACAGGGGTGGGTGTATGGGGATCAGGGAGCTGAATCTTAAAAGTTTCCTGGGAGTCAGGCAAACAAGAAGTGGGAAGGGTGTTTCCGAGCAAGGAGACAGTAGTTCCCTGTCCCCTTGGCAGAGACAGAGCCGGCGGGGGCTGCCTTTCCTTCCCCTGGTGGCTCAGAGACGCTGGCAGCACGAGGGCTTGGAAAGGCTGTTTGCACCCCACCGGCTCATCAGTGTGGCAGATGCAGGCCATTACTCTGATTGCCGCTGAAAGCGGTGGCTGGGGCCCAGGGCACGTCTGAGGATTACTCAGGGTCCCGGGAAAGTGGGGCCCCTGCAGAGGGCCTGCCCCCACAACACCCCAGAGGCAGGTGTTCCGCAAGCTTCCCACACAGGCCTGCCAAAATTGTCCTCCCGCTATGCAGCACACACGCACGCAGGCGTGCTATTTCATCCCTGGGCCTCTCTCGGGGAGCAGCTGGCAGGGACACCGGGGGCCTCTGCGGGTGGCGAATGGGATGGGTCTGGAGGCCCTGGCTGACCTGCAGCCTGTGGGCCCTATGTGCTCCTTCTGCTTGTGCACCAGGGTTGCAGATTTTTTGGGCACCTTCCTGGTAGAGGACAGACAGGATCTAGTTTTGCAGAGAACATGTAGGGACAAAGCCATGGAGCCCTTCGCTGGGGGCCTGGCCCTGCAAAGAGCCCTGTGGTTAATATGTTATTTATGGCGCCCTCCTCACTCCGGTCTCATATTAAGTCTCTGGGCGGGGCATTGTGCCTGGACCAACCAACTTCAATCAATCAACCAACCCCATGGGCTGATTAACCAGAGTTAACTGGCTAGTTTTATGATTTCTTCCAGAGGATCAAGCATTGTTCTAGAAGATACGGGAAATGGGCCATTCCATATCTTTTCATGTAGCCTGTGTGTATTGTTTTACTGAAGTAAGTTTCCATGTGGTATATTGTCTTGTTCCTGTGAATCCTTTTTTTAAAGAAACAATTTGATTTTGGTAAAAAACGTGTAACCGTCAAATGTACCATCTTAACCATTTCCAAGTGTACAGCTCCACAGTGTTAAGTCCATCCCCGTTGTGGTGCAACAGATCTCCAAAACTCTCTTCATCTTGCAAAACAAACTTCGTCCCCATTCAACAATAACTCTCTGTTTCTCCTTCCCCACCCATTCTTAGCAATCACCCTTCTACTTCCTGTCGTTATGAATGGGGCTCCTTTAGGGACCTTGTGGAAGTAGAATCATGCAGTATTTGTCCTTTTGTGACTGGTTTCTTTCACTAAGCATAACATCCTCCAGGTTCACCCCTGTTGTAGCTGCTTCAGGATGTTCTTCCTTGGAAGAACTGAGTGCCATCCCACTGGGTGGCTAGGCCACATTATATTTATCCATTTAGCCATCAGTGGACATTCGGGGTGCTTCCACCTCTTGGCTGTTGGGAATAGTGTTGCCATGAACATGCATATGGAAATAGTGGATCTTTTTTTTTTAATTAAAAATTTAGCTGCCCGATTAATACAATTCAGAACACTATTTATTTATTTATTATTGAGGTATAATTGACATACAACATTATATTAATTTCAGAAGTACAACATAATGAGTATATTTGTATATTTCATAATCAATTATTAGATTTATTTATTTTATTTTATTATTTTTTAATATAATTTATTTTATTATCATTAATTTACAATTACATGTGCAATATTACGATTATTAAACTACCCCTTCATCAGGTCCCCCCCACCAACCCCATTACAGTCACTGTCCATCAGCGTAGTGAGATGCTATAGAATCACTACTTGTCTTCTCTGAGTTGTACTGCCCTCCCCGTGCCCCCCCAACATTACATCTGCTAATCGTAATGCCCCTTTTTCCCTCTTATCCCTCCCTTCCCGCCCATTTTCCCCAGTCCCTTTCCCTTTGGTAACTATTAGTCCGTTCTTGGGTTCTGTGAGTCTGCTGCTGTTTTGTTCCTTCAGTATTTTTTCTTTGTTCTTATACTCCACATATGAGTGAAATCATTTGATACTTGTCTTTTTCGGCTTGGCTTATTTCACTGAGCATAATACCCTCTAGCTCCATCCATGTTGTTGCAAATGGTAGGATTTGTTTTCTTCTTATGGCTGAATAATATTCCATTGTGTATATGTACCACATCTTCTTTATCCATTCATCTACTGATGGACACTTAGGTTGCTTCCATTTCTTGGCTATTGTAAATAGTGCTGCAATAAACATAGGGGTGCATCTGTCCTTTTCAAATTGGGCTGCTGCATTCTTAGGGTAAATTCCTAGGAGTGGAATTCCTGGGTCAAATGGTATTTCTATTTTGAGTTTTTTGAGGAACCTCCATACTGCTTTCCACAATGGTTGAACTAATTTGCATTCCCACCAGCAGTGTAGGAGGGTTCCCTTTTCTCCACATCCTCGCCAACATTTGTTGTTGTTTGTGTTTTGGATGTTGGCCATCCTCACTGGTGTGAGGTGATATCTCATTGTGGTTTTAATCTGCATTTCTCTGATGATTAGCGATGTGGAGCATCTTTTCATGTGCCTGTTGGCCATCTGAATTTCTTCTTTGGAGAAGTGTCTATTCATGTCCTCTGCCCATTTCTTAATTGGATTATTTGCTTTCTGTTTGTTAAGGTGCATGAGTTCTTTATATATTTTGGATGTCAACCCTTTATCAGATACGTTTTTATGAATATATTCTCCCATACTGTAGGATGTCTTTTTGTTCTACTGATGGTGTCCTTTGCTGTACAGAAGCTTTTCAGCTTGATATAGTCCCACTTGTTCATTTTTGCTTTTGTTTCCCTTGCCCGGGGAGATATGTTCATGAAGAAGTTGCTCATGTTTATGTCCATGAGATTTTTGCCTATGTTTTTTTCTAAGAGTTTTATGGTTTCATGACTTACATTCAAGTCTTTGATCCACCTTGAGTTTACCTTTGTGTATGGGGCTAGACAGTAGTCCAGTTTCATTCTCTTACATGTAGCTGTCCAGTTTTTCCAACACCAGCTGCTGAAGAGGCTGTCATCTCCCCATTGTATATCCAAGGCACTTTTATCAAATATTAATTGACTGTATATGTTTGGGTTAATGTTTGGATTTTCTATTCTGTTCCACTGGTCTGTGGGTCTGTTTTTGTGCCAATACCAAATTGTCTTGATTACTGTGGCTTTGTAGTAGAGCTTGAAGTCAGGGAGTGTAATTCCCCTGTTTTATTCCTCCTTCTCAGGATTGCTTTGGCTATTCGGGGTCTTTTGTGGTTCCATATGAATTTTAGAATTATTTGTTCCAGTTCATTGAAGAAAGCTGTTGGTAGTTTGATAGGGATTGCATTGAATCTGTAGATTGCTTTAGGTAGTATAGCCATTTTGACAATATTTATTCTTCCTAGCCAAGAGCATGGGATGCATTTCCATTTGTTAGTGTCCTCTTTAATTTCTCTTAGGAGTGTCTTGTAGTTTTCAGAGTACAGGTCTTTCACTTCCTTCGTTAGGTTTATTCCTAGGTATTTTATTCTTTTTGATGCAATTGTGAATGGAATTGTTTTTCTGATTTCAATTTTTAGATTTAATAGCAGTTTTTATAAAAAAATTAAATCTACACTGATAAGACTAATGTCCCTCTAACCACCTCCTCTATCCCCCCAATGATAAATTAACTATCAATTTATGAATTTTGACTGTTTACACACACGCACACACACACACCTATATATGTGTATATATGTATGTTTAGAAAAAATCATGTGCGTACAGTCAATTCTGTTATAATGTGATGTGCATTCCCGAAATCACTGTCATATGCAAAATCACACAATAAAAACAGGGCTATGAGAAAAATAGGGCTGAGGGCTAATAGTCAAAAACTTCATTAGGGACACATAAAAAAATAAGAACCTAATAAAAACAATAGCACAGTTCTGCCCACATTAAGTGGTTAAGAAATACATAAATACTAGAGTCAAGATGGCATTTTACTTTGGAAAAGTCCTGGACCTCCATCATGGAAGTAGTGTCAGAAGGGTTGCAGCCTGGGAATTCTTACAAAATGGTAGAAAGAGGTAGTCTGAAACCAGAAAGTTGTGAATCAGGTGTGGATGGGTGTGGCTCACGGCATATTGGACAACACACTGATGCAGCTGGCCCATGCTTGGGGGTTGTTTTTTTTTTTGTGTATTCTTATGTGGTCAGTTCAGCTGGGTGCAATTTTCTACATTGACCCAGTGTTTCTAGTGGATGAAATCATGCATGAGAAAATATAAAATTTGGTTATGCTCAGATTGTTCCCAAGAATATCAATCACATTGGAACAAATTTATGTTTTCAAAACCAGCAGCAGAGCTGACTCCACACACAGCCACACATACAAATAGAATACAAATGGTACTTCTTTGGTGTGTGTGTTAGTATTTTTACATAAGTTGATTTACTCTGTATGTAGGTCTGCAACCAGTTTTTTTTTTAATAACATTCCCCAGAGACTTTTCCATATTAGTAATATAAACCCTTTGTGTTTTCTCTGCTGGATGGCGTTCCATTAGAACACACCCCATTTAGTGTTTCCCCTACGGATGGTTACGTATGTTGTTTCCACCTGTTCATTATCCCATCTAGAAATGGATTCACTGGGTCCCAAGGGAATGTACACTGTATACTTCTTTTTCCCTTTGAGAACAGTTTGTTTAAAATCAATTCTATGCTCGTAAAATACACATAACAAAGTTCACCATTTTAACTTTTTTAAGGACATTAAGTACATTCACACTGTCGTGCAACCACCCATTTCCAGAATTTTTTCATCATCTCAAACCTTTAAATTCTAAAGCCATGACACGATAACTTCTTGAGTTCAAATCCTTGTCCACCACCTATTTCCGTGTGACGCCGGATAATTCTGCTTATCTGAGCCTCTGTTTCCTCGTCTGGAAAGAGTACACAGTTCCTGGATTTGGACTGAGGATTGCATGGGGTGACACAGGTAATGAGGCCAGATTCTTGCTTAGCATACTGTAGGTTCTTAATAAACAGTTTTTATTATCATGTGAAATTGACCATATGCCCCATAATGCTCTGCTCTGATTGATCTGACATGTAGTTCCTATGTGTGGTGGTGTTACATAGTGTGGTTTGCTGGGGTCGAGACCTGAGGGCTGGTAGAGAGCATGCAAGACTTCCTAGTGGATGAGACCTTCACCCCCATGCTAGTCTTACAGCTAGCATTTTAAGGGAAAGTTCCAGACCCCTCCCTGCTCACCCCCTGCCCCAGCCCAGGGTCCAGGAAGGTACTTGGGCCTCTTGGGAGTGACCCAATTTCAGTCTTGGTCAGTGCCAGCCTGCCCGCTGTGGCTGCCAGTTGCAGTATGCACAGTAGCAAATGGATTGAGGTCACAGAGCAGATGGCAGTAACTTTCAGTTGAGATCTGCCAGACTGCGTGGGAACCAGTGACCCGGAGGTAAGCGCCTGTCCATCACTCCTTCTCCCGCTTTGGTCCTTAAGCCTGGGACCTTGCTTCTTTCCAATGCTTTGCCCCAGGGGACCAGAGTGTTCTTTCAGACTTCTTGGGAACCCATGAGCAGGAAGGAAAGCCGTATTCTCTCAGGCAGCAGCTCCATCTCACCCTTTCACGGGGAGCTCAAAGCACCTTGGTCTTTTGATCTCATTAATTGAATGCTGTCGTTGGAGGGTTATCATGATCCCATTTTATACATGGAGAAATAGAGGCAGGAGGAGGATGGCCGAGGGACCCAGAATGTCTGTGGGTCCGAAGGAATTTATGTGGCCATGTTTAAACATATGAGTGAGTGGATGGGAATATAGGAACTATTAGCTGGATTAAATCAAGTAAAACCAGAACACAACACAACACTACTCTTAAAACATACCCCAAGAGGTAGATGTCCTTTTCCACCTTGAAATATCAGAGCACTCTAGCTTTTTGGTTCACAGAACTCTTGGAGAATCTGAAGGAAGCTAGGGCCCCTTGGCCCAGAGAAGCACAGGTACGTAATTCTCTTGCCTTTATCACCGGGGCCTAAAGCACTGTCAGACACATTGTAGTTGCTCAAAAAATATCTATTGAATGAATAGATACATTGCTAAAGCCCCAGCTAAGTGCCTCTAGCTTGATGCAATTAAAAAGGGGAAATTAAAAGAGAAAGAGAAAGAAGCATCTTCTCGTGTTCATAGTGTTAAGCAGGTTAGCTGTTCCCATTCTACAGATAGGAACACTGAGGTATGGTCCTCAATAGTTTATGTGGTTTAACATAAAATCCCAGGTTGCACAACTCTTAACAAAGAATGTTCCCAGTGCACTTGTCAGCCTTGGGACAACTCACAGGTGGGTTTGTAATTGAGGACAATCAGCTGGGAGAAAATCCCCAATAATTCCCGCATTTGTACAAAGGCTCACCTTCTTTCCATCTCTCACACACTCTGAAATGCTTCAAGAGAGCAGGAGGGAAGGAAGGAACACCCGAGGAGAAGGTCCCCGAGGGTGGCTTTTCTTCTCTCTCTTGACCTCAGCTGTCTCCCAGGAATCTTCACTGGTCAGATGGGGTGTGAAGAAAAGCCCAGAGGGTGTGGGATGAGCTCCAGACTCCACATCTGATTTCTGGCTCTGTCCCACCCCAGCTGTCACTGTACCAACCCTGGGCCTCAGTTTCTTGACTGATAGGACAAGAATGGGACAATAGCAGTGAACCTTCAGGGTTGTTACTGCAACAGTATATGAGGTACTGTGTGGGGAAGCACTGGCATGTACTGGGTATACAACCTGCCTGTCCAGAGGAACTGGAGTGGTGGACAGGAGCTGGGTCCACCTGGGGTATGGGCACGAGATTTCCTTCAGGGTATGTAGAGGGTGCTTTTATGAGCCGTCCTCCTGGTGAAGGCCCAGCAAACTGATAATTGGAGGGCTAGTGACAGGGCTGACTGCTCATAGCTTGCCTTAGCTGTGACACCTTCATGTAGATGGGTCCCCAAGCTTTCTCCAGCCACTGGATAAAGCTGGGACCTGACTGCCTTTGCCTTAAGAACACTGCTCCTTTGGGAGACTAGCACCCTGACATCAGGCAGAACTTAGCGATCGTGATCTCTGCCCCCACCTCCACCCCAGCCCAAGGTTTAGTGGCCAGAGTATCAGCCTTGGTATTTTCTGCCCTAGGGAAAGAGCTGTGCACCAGAGGAGCTAAGGGACTTGCCCCAGGCTCTGCCACAAGCCAAACCCAGAGTCTAGCCTCAAATCAGCTCCTTCTGATGCCCAGCCTGCTGCTCTGTCCTGTTGGTGCCCTCCTGTGAGGTAGAGAAGTGGCACGGTTGGGCAGCCGGTTGTGCTTTTTTATACAGTATGACTGCCCATATTTTCTTCTTAAGAGATTGAAATAGTTTATTTAATTGCTTATTTGTTGATTGACCTTCCCCCTCGTAGACTTACAAACCTATGTGATCAGGCACCTCCTTCTCCTGTTCACCTCTGCATCCCGACTCCTGCACCCATGATCATACAAGCAGGTATTTAACGAGCCCCTGGATTCCTGGAGGAATAAATTGTAATACAGACTTTACTATGGGCCAACCACCGACAATGGGGAGAAGAAAGAGCAAGCACTGGAGATGGGCTTTGAAGGATGAGGCCTTCTCGGCATGAGGACAGAAGCACGCATTCTGGGAAGAGCATAAAGCCTATCCAAAGGCATGATGGGAGAGCTGAAGGAGCAAAGAGTTTAGGAGATGTGAGAAGGTCCAAGCTTTGGGCAGGAGGGGATGAGGGATGGGAGATGTGGCTTGACATCTCTGTGAGGCCCATGTTCTTCGGTGAGGAGCTTGGTGTTTGCTTTGGAGGTAATGTGAAATGACAGCCAGATTTGAACTGCAGCAAAAACGCTTGGGCAGGGATGGTGGTGATGGCTTGGGGCCCAAAGCTGAGGCTCTGAGATGAAGACAGCAGCCTTGGGAATGGGTTGGTGGGCAGGGGATAGAGGTGGATCTATGACAAAACTAGCTAGTTGTCTCCAACCTTCATTGAACTATAATCATTCCGTCCAAATTGGCATCTATACTTACCTAATCTCAGCAGCCACTTGCTCATAACCATTTCTTTTCTCCCCTCTATACTGGATTTTAAACAATGGTTGGCAATTTTTCTAAATTCCATTCTTTCAAAAGGATATTTGTTTTTTGGTGTACTTGCAAGGCACTTAGTCCATGAGCGCTTGGCGACAAATAAAAGATACCTTCTTTGTCTTACATTTCTTGGAGTTGAGCTTCAAGGCCATTGAACAATGGCTTTCTCACCATGTAGCATGGTGAGAGATTCTAGCTTTGTCTTTGCTTGTTGTATGACCATGAAGCAGGTGCATGTTCCCTTCCTGAGCCTCAGTTTCCCCATTTGTGAAGTGAGGGGATTGGATCATCATGAGTTTTCTGAAATGTATTCTATGGAATACTTCTGATATGTACTCCATTAAAAAAAAAGGGTTTGGTCTAATATGTCAGAGAAACAGTACATCTGTTTTCCCACTGAAGATTGGCAGAGGTCTTTTGCATATTAAAGGCTCTGAGAAATCCTATAGTCATGGAACCCTGTTTAATTTTGTCTGAGTTACTGTTTTTCTAGCAGTGGGACAGATAGAACTCAGTGATGATAGAACTCTGAAATCCTGCAGGACCCTGGTTTGGAGATGCTCTGGATTTGTCTAGAACATTGTTTCAGGTTGAACCAGCTGAGATTCTATGAGCAGTTGGACTGAACTCCCACTGTTTGAGCCTACCTGCATTTTCCACAGGGAATAGATTGGCCTTGGAGATCTCAGTCTGTCCCCAAGCCATCAACTGCAATGAACACCCAGTGCCAAGAAGGAAGGTGAGGGTCACCTTGCATATCCCCATTCCAGCATTTCCTGGTCTCTCTTTACATCTCAAATATGAGTGTCCTTATCAGTTCAAATTTTCTCAGGAAATGGCTCTGCCACCCAGCCATCCCTCTGATAACAACTCCCTTTTATAAATCACTGAGATTGGGGCTGTTATTTGAAAAATGGTTCCATGGTGAATAGGTCTGTAATTAAAAATCTAGCAGGTTTTTGGTTTTTTGCCTGTAGGAGTTTTCAGAGCCTTCAGTGTTTAATATGAATTTCTACAGAGGAAGGTGTTAAGAATGCAAAACAGCATGGAGCATTTCCCCCTGAACAGTGTGCGATAAGGCGCTAGTTAAATAGATGTCTATTTTTGGAAACTCTGCCTTCCCAGATTTATTTTTTAGATTGTTGATGCCTATTTCCTATGTCTTTACTCTTTCTCCCAAGTCAGAAAGCTTACTGAGGGCAGAGACCAGCTTATAATTCATTGTACTTTCTTCCTAGGGCTATTTGTCCACAAAACCACTTATTAAGTGAAACTTTGGGGCACCACGTTCAGGACTAGGTATTTCTTCACTGGGTTGTACATTTGTTGTTTTTGCTACTTGACATCAAAATATCTTCTTTATTTGGGAGAAATTCCAAAATAGGAAGGAGGTCGTCCTCATCTGCCTCTGTGTAAGTCAAGGGGAGGGAGCAGATTCCTTCTCCCCATTCCCTAGAAGCTAGGATGTGGTCAAGTGATGATTGCTTGGCTGATTAGCTAGCTATTCCTGCCCTGGACAGCAATCTCGGAGTAACATAGAAACTGTTTAGCCTTTATTCCAGGGGCAGTGGGCGGTGGGCAGTGGCGGTAGTGGCGAGAGCTGTGCAGCCTAACTTGGCTGTTGCTGTGAAGCACTGCATGGGGTTTTAGCTTCCTAGCCTCCCTCGTTCTTACCCACTGTCCTTACAGATTCTGTGAACAAGCCAGAATCCCAAACGTTTGTTTTCTGCATCAGTTGGAGTTACTTGTTTGGGACCAAGGATACTGACTCATCTGTCAAGCCCAGGCATCCATGCACGCATGTGCCCATCCGTTCAGAACATCTGTCCATCTAAACATCTATGTATCCATCCAAACGTCATCATTTACTCATTCATTCCTTTAATGTAAGAGACACTGAGCGAGGCCCTAGTCATATGCAAAGGAGAGTAAATCAACAGGAGGAGGAAATAGCAGCAAACAGATGCCATATTCCAGTCTGGGAATTTGAAGGAAATTTCACAAAAGAGCAATGAACAAAAGTATGGGCTGTGTTTAATCCCAAGACGGGAACTATTACCACCCCTCGAGCTGAGGGGTGAGTGGAGGGACCAGTTTTGAGAATCCAGAGACAGTGCGTGGAGAGGCCTCCTGACAGAAGCTGTGACCTTAGGCAGAGCTACACAGTCGACCTGTGGTGACCTGGTAAGAAGGGGGACAAGAGGATAAATACATTGTCAGCACACTCCTCCCTCTTTCTGATCTCCTGCCAGCACAAGAGACCATATTGAGTCAACTCATACAGGTCAGCCTGTTGGGCACAGAGCAGGATGGAGAAGCAGGGGGAGTGGATCCAGATGGCCAGATGAAGACACGCAGCACCACAGTGTAAGGGGGTCATGTCACTTCCATGCTCAGACCTTTCCTGTAGATTCTATGAGCTAGCCAGTAATCCAAACAGTTGTTTTCTGCCTTAATTTGGGTCAGTTGTTGGCAACCAAGCATCTTGACCGCTCTAGTAAACATATCCGTCCACCCACCCCAAATCCATCCATCTCCAGTGGGATTATACTATACTCAGATGGAGCCAAGTGTTAATGGCCTCCCAAGCTTTCCATGACTTGAATGCCTGTCGTTATTACCCATTACCCACCTGCCGTGATGTCCCCCTACCCTTGTTTCCTCCACTCCAGTGGCACTGGCTTCCATGCTGCACTGCAGACACGCCCCTGCCTCAGATGCTGATGTTTCCCCTCCCTGGAACTCTCTGTCCTTGCATGCCCACTGGGCTCCCTCCTTCCCTGTCCTCCACATTTTCACTCTATGTCATCTCCCCTGTCCACCATTCATCAAATGGCAGCTCCTCCCTATTACTACTCTAGCTTATTTTCTTCCCTGGCACCTTCCACCACCTCACATACTATATATATTACTTGTCTTGTTTATTCCATGTGTCCCCCACCCCCGGCCTCCCAGTGGAATATAAATTCTAGAATGAAGGGATTTTTGATGTTTTATTTATTGCTGTATTCTCAGTGCCCCCAAGAATCCTTGGCACATAGAGGGTGTTGGTAAATATTTGTTGAATAGATAAATGAAGATATGGAAGCCAGCTCTGAAAGTGTTGGTGTGCTATTGGAGGGGAATCCAGCCAAGCTGTGAGAGTTTCTGCAAACCAGTGTTGCAGAGGCTGAAACTCAAGTAAGAGTTAATACGCTGCTTGTGCCCTTAGGAAATGTCTTGAACTTTCCACACAAGCTGGTGGACTTGGCTCTTAGTGACTTGTTGTCCTACTTAGGACAACCTGAGGGCAAGGAAGGGAAAAAGTGAACACTTCACACATTTTATCTTCAAAGCACTTAATAAACGCTCAAGTAATTAATTCCCCTGGCTCTCTGGGAAGTGGATTTTATTGTCTTTGTTCTGGCAATAGGGAAACGCGTGTGCTAAGGAGTTCCGTCCTTTTCCCAGGGCTTCGGAGGGAGTTGTGAATGGTGCCAGAATTGCGTCGGCATCCTCTGAGTTTTTGGTCAGGTGGCCTCCTAGTTCCCCGTTGGTGGGCAGAGGTGTAGAATCTCATGGAGAATGGTATAGGCATTCTTGGAAGATGCTTTCTTCCTGTTTTCAGAGGACTTTGGGAACTAGACCCTTGGGAGGCTGCGGAGAAATGGGAATCCACCTGGACCCATATTTCCTCTAGGGTTTCAGGCCTCAGTTGAAATTTAAATGTAAACTTTAAAAAATCAGAGGAAATGAACTCTTTCCCAATGCAGACAGGGCCAGATGTGAAATAGATGAAACACTAGCTTTTGCTACTCCTGGCTAGTCAGAGTCCTGCTGGTCCTAACTCCAGTCTCCAGCAAAACTTCCCTACCTGATTTCTCATACCATCAATGTTCGGCTCTCTTGGAGAAAAGTCATAAAAGAGGTTAACTGTTTTACATTAATAATGATGGGAGCTCCAGGGAGTTAGCATTCTTACAGCTGATTATACTCATGCCAATATTTTTTATATTATTGGAGAACTGAGTTTAAGGTTCTGCCACTATCTTGCCATGTATCAACTTGGGTCTTGGTTTCCCCATATACTGAATAAAAATAACAATAAAAACACATGTAAATGCTTACTATGTATTAGACAATGCTCGACATGCTTTGAATCTATTGTATTTATGTATTGTTCCTCACACCTCTGTGAGATAGGAACTCCTTTTCTACCAATTTTACAGGTGAAGACACTGAGGCACAGAACAGTTAAGTGATTAATCTCAGACCCAGAGCTGGAAGGTGTAAGAGGAGGGTGGCTCCAGAATCTGGGTTCATAATCACAGCAGTGAAGGGATTGGTTTGAATTAGGCATGGGAAAACACCTCAGGGCAAAAGTCAGTTCCAGGGTGGCTTGTGTTGAAATAACCCTTCCTCCAAAGACAGTGATAAAAGCTGGACAAAAATACACACAACATTATTTGTAAGAATTGGAATGCACCAATGCAGATAGAATTTGTGGGAATATGATACAAGGGAGAAGGGAAGTGCACGAAGGTCTTCAAATTTATCCCAGCCTTTTCTCTAAAGACCTGGGTTAATTCATGATGCTAGGGAAGAGAAGATGAGCCCTAAGTGGCCATCTTATAGGGTTGAGGATACATAGATTGGGCTTGGAGCTTCCCAAGTGGCTGGGACTTCAGAGGTATATTGTGGAGAGGAAGGAACCACAGAAATGTGAACCCAAAAATTTTCTCCTTGAAGCATTTGATGACTCCCAAGCTGTGCATTCACAGAGCAAGACTTCCAGGAACCCAGAAGATAAAAGTATCTGGAAGGCTGAAGAACTGAAGAACAGAGAGAGAACAGCATTTTGAGGAGACAGATATTGGAGTTTGGTGTCTGCCAAGGTGAAGGAGACCTAGTAAACACACCAGGTCTTCAGGGAAGCCATGAACTAAGAGTAAATGCCACATCTTAAGAGTAAAACTGCATTAGATAAACCAGCTCTCTCCATAATCAAGGTCATGTACTTATGGTCTGTTTGCCTTCAATACCCTCTGAAGGAGTTTAACGTCAGCCAAAACTTCAACCATTGTTCACACACTATGTACAATACATAACCCCAAATTCTGAAGCATTCTGAAAAAGGTCCAAATGACCAAAATCAAGAGGGAAAATACCACAGACCCACAAGTAATTAAGGTAATGAAGCTATCAGACAAGTAAACACATATGATTAAAGTGGATAAATTATCCAACAAGGACATTAATAGTTAATGTATTTTTTTAAATTAATAAAAAATGATGTCACATTTCAAAAGAGATCTGAAATATATTTTAAAAATCAGAGGGAAATTCTAGACCTGAAAAAATATGATATCTGAATAATAATTGCACAGATGGTTCTAACAGCTGATTAGATTTGGCAGATGAGAGGATTGGTAAACTAAGAAAGAGAGCAGTAGAAAATAAGTATTCGGTATTGGAGTACAGAAAAATAATGATGAATAATACAGAAAATAGTGGCACAGTGAAGAGGTCTAAGATATGTATAATTGGAATCCCAGAAAAGAGAAGAGAAAGAATGAGACAGAAGTAATATATGAAGAAATACTGGATAAGAATTTTCTAAAACAGAGCTATTAAACCACCTGCTGGAGAAGCTCTATGAAGCCAAAGCAAATGAAATACAGAAAATGAAATGTTTGAGAGCTAAAGACAAAGAGAATATCTTAAAAGCAGCCAGGAAATAAACACATTTCTTAGGAAGGAGCAACAAGGAGGCTCACAGCTGAGTTTTCAAGAACACAAAGGCCAGTTCTAATCACATGTTAATGGTGACCCTCATTGAGGTATTATAAAGGATACAAGGCTCAGACTGAACTGAACTGAAAAGGACACAGTGATAGATTAGCAATGTATGCCATGTGTATGAAAGGAGGACTGGTAGCACCAATGCTACCTATTGGCTTTGACTTTGCTGTTTGTTGAGATTCCTTCACCCTGGGTAATCACAGAGTGCCTACTCATTACAAACCACTTTTCTGAGTACAGCCAGGAATACAGAGATTTATTCCAATCACTCAGTGTGTAAGCTCAAATGAGAGAGGTTTAGGTAATAGACAGCTTTGAGTTCATATCCTAGTAAGTTCTGCCACATACTAGCTGTGTGACCTTGAGCATGTCACTTCACCTGCTAGAGCATCTGTTCATTTGACTTTAAAGTGGGTTTAATAATAGTATCTACTTCTCAGTGTTAAATGAACTAATGCATGTAAAGCATAAACCGGTGTCTGAAACATGGTAGGTCCCCCAAACTGGTTGCTATTTGCTATTATTATTACTTTCTGTGTAGGAGCTGTTGCTGGCTGCTGAGTTCTACTCAGACACCAATTTTTTCTACTCAGAATTATTTTTTCACTTGACCAACACTTACTAACCACCTGTTCTGCTGAAGGAAACATGTAGGGTGGTAGGGGGCGCAACACAGGTATAGTTCTTGAAATGCATGGATTTTACCATCTAATGGACATTGAGCATAACTGAATGAGACATCAGAGTGAGTATTTTCCTTTGACCCCTACTGGAGTTTCTAAAGAGTCTATGGCATATCCCTAGGGAGAGACATTCACAGGGACTACATCATCCTTCAGTGAATTTCAAATGGCTTGTAGGATATTACTTCTCTAGGGACACGGTGGGTCAGGGTGGCAGTACCCACATGTGTCCCAAACTTCTTCCGTCTAGGATGCATCGGTAGCTCTTTCAGGTTTCTTTGTGTCTGAAACCCTTTGAGCTATCACCCAAGATAGTTTCAGTTCCTCTCTGTCCCCATCTAGACCATACCCATTTCAACTGCTTGCATTGTGGCCACTATCAATTTCACTCTCCAACTTCCAGGTGAAATATTCACCAAAGAGATTGAAGAAGCAATACATCAGTTTCCCAAAGATCCTGACAAATTCTTTGGCATTCAGTTTGGAGATGTCCTCAGAGCAGGCTGAAAAAAATGCCAACAATGTTTGGTTACTTACAGAAAGAGTCACATTTTAGAGGAACAAGAGGTAGCTTTGGGTCAAATCCTGGTTCTACTAATGGCAAAGTGACAATTGGAAAAGCCAGTTTACTGGGCTTTGTCACTTTTCCTGATCTATGAAATTTGTTTAGCAATGCAATTCTATTGTGAGAAGTATCAAGGATGCACACGGAGTGTTCAGCACAGTGCAGGGACATACTTTTGTTATTAGTCAACTTCATGTGTTTAGGGGATCTGGAAATCCCTGCTTTTGGAAGGACTTCCCCCCAAGTGCTTTTACCAAAACACGAATTCATTCCCAGCCTTGTAGAGACTTGACGTAAACCCACCCACTTTCCTGTGAACAGAAAATACTAACACAACGTTTTGACCCCAAGAGCTGGTTCTGTCAAGAGTGGTAAAATTGTTTTGGTTAAGTACCTAGAGTTGTTTGGGAGAACTGAGAGGTCTTGTGGGGAGCCAGTGGGAAGTGGCTGGGCAGATCTTAGAATGTAGTCATAGGAAAGTTATGCTAGTAACGTGCAGCATTAGATTAGATTCAGATCCAGCTAAATCTGGGTGAGCTCAGCTTCTGGGGGATCAGGAAGTCAAGAAGAATGGTTGTTTCCTGATCCTTCTGGGGCTGGGGTAAGCATCTGGCTTGCAACTGTTATATAAGATTGGGTGTGGCAGAGAAGCCCAGGTGTCCAACAAAGATACATGACCTCTCACTGTTTCCGAGTAAAGAATTGTTACTTGGAGGTGATTGTGCAGACCAGGACCCCTTGCAACCATATAGGGCCATGTGACTGGCTTATCCATGCAATATGAGCAAATGTGTGTCATTCTTGGGCCAGAGACTAAAAAGCAGTGGGACTTTTTCATGTTCTCTTCCCCTGTGTTGGAAGTCCTCTGAATTGGCTGCAGAGGACTCCAAGGTCCTAAATGGTGGTAGACCCACAGGATGTGACATGCCTGGGACTCTGAATCACCATGTGGAAGAATATCCACACTGGACCTTTATGTGGGCATACAAAAATAATTTCCATTGTGTTAAGCCACTGAAGTGTTTTGGTTTATTTGTTACAGCAGCTAGTGTTGCCCTGATACACAAAGTTAGGTCTCCTTAAGATCAACAGATCCTTAGCCCTCCTACTTACTGTAACTCCAGGCTTCTGGGATGGCAGTTCTAGTGCCCTTCCCCTGCCCTCCCTCCATCAGCTATATTTTGACTCTTTAAATTTGAATGAATACAAAATACTAACCATACCAAGTGTTGGTGAGGATGCGGGGGAACTGAAACTCTCATATGCAGCTGGAGGGAATGTAATGGTACAGCCACTTCCAAAAACAGGCTGGCAGTTTCTTAAAGAGCTAAACATGAATCTACTTTGTGATCTAGTCATTCTGCTCCTAGGTATTTACCCAAGAGAGATGAATTCATATGTGCAAATGAAAACTTGTACACACCTCTTCATAGCAGCATTATTACTAGCCAAAAACTGGACAAGGATTCGCCAGTATTCCCCTAGGCCCTGCTAAATGTCCTGCCCATAGCTTCCATGAGATGTTCAAGAAAACTCCTCTTTTTAGGCTCTACTCTACCTTGAGTCTTTTAGAAAATTTCAAACTTGACTGCTTCCCTTCATCTCCACTACTACTCTAGTCAAGCCACCAACATTTCACAAAAACAGTGACCATGGCCTCCTGTCTACTCTTCATGCCTTCTTTCTTCCTTTCCATTCCTTTCTGAACCCAGTGGCCAGAAAATTCTGTTTAAAAACAAATGTGACTATATCCTTCCAATTGCTTCCCAAAATACTTAGCATAAAATCCCAAATCCTTACCATGAACTGTAAGGGGCTGGATAATCTGACTACTGACCCCTTGTTCCTATCACCCTTTCTTGGACTACCGATTCCAGTCACACTTATCAATTTGAGATTGGGATTTTTCAAATATACCAGGTTCCTCTCTTCCTTAGTGAAGCCACATGTTTGCCATTTTCTTTCCTTCTAACACTGTTCCCCAGATTTTCCACATAGCTTTCTAATGGTCTCTGTTCAAATGTCACCTACTCAGGCCATCTCTGGACACGTCCATAAAATAACCCTCCACCCTCACTCTGTTCTTTTACCTTATTTTATTTCTCTTCATATAATTTATTATGAGCCATAGTGCTTCTGTTAATTTTCTATTGCTATATAAAATATTACCACCAACTTGGTGCTTTAAGACAACGCAGATTATCTCACACAATTTCTGTGAGTCAGGAGTCTGGGTACCACTTAGCTGAGTCCTCTGCGTGGGGTCTCAAAGAGCTGTAATGAAGGTGTTGGCTGGGTTATGCTCTCATGTGGTGGTTTGACTGGGTAAGTGTCTCTTTCCTAGCTCACTAAGGTTATTGGAATAATTCATTTTCTTGTAGTCATAGGAGACAGGGCCCTAGCTTCTTGCTCAGTGTCAGCTGGAGACCACTCTCAGCTCCTAGAGGTTCCTAGAGGCTACTTGTGGTTGCCCAACGTAACTGCTCACTTCATCAGTCCAGCAAGGAGGGTCTTTAGAGTGGGTTGGCTGCCAAGGCAGAGTCCTTACAGAAGGTCACAGAAATGACATTGCACCACTGCTGCCTGCCATATTTTATTGGTTAGAAACAAGTGAGATGTTCTTCTCACACCAAAGGGAAAGGGATGACATAAGGTTATGAATACCAGGAGGCAGGAATCATGGAAGGAATAACTTAGTCTGTCCATCACAATTATAACCTATATTTATTCATTTGTTGTTTTTGTGTGTGTGTGTTGTTCTTTATTATCTGCTTTCCTCATTAGACTGCAACTCCAAGATTACAGAAACTTTATCTTGTTTATGTCTGTATCTTCAGCATCTGGAACAATTAACAGCACATAATAGGTGCTCAAAATATATTTCTTGAATGCATACATTAATTTTAATTGAACTAGTTTGGTTAATTTTTGTCTCTTTATACAAATAAAATATTTCCAAGTGGAAATACTGCTTTGAGGTTTAAAATATATCATTGAAAGTACTTTGTGAAGAGTAAAATGTTCAATAAATGCTGGGCACTGTTCTTATTACAGTCTTCCCAGCTCATCTTCTTGGAAAATACATATATCTTTAAATTAGTATTGTCCATCAATTACTTCTCATTCCCCCTCCTCTTGCACACATGGCTGTAGCATTCCTAGTCCCTTAAAGTGCCCATTGGACTTGTATTGCCATTGAAAAGCAAGGGAATATGACGTGTGCCATTTCTGGATGGGAGCTTTAAAAGCTGGCATGTATGATGACACTCTCTATTTCCCTTTGCTGTAGTGACCTGCAATGATTTTTCTAGTGACTTTTACTTATTCTCTGTCTCAGCCTGGGTTCTCCTATGTGGGTGATGCCAAGCCGAGATCCCAGCTGATTCCAAAACAAAACAGGTAAAGCAAGAAATTAACCTTTGTCAATTTAATCTACAGAAATTTTGGGATTGTTTGTTACTGCAGCATAACCTGGCCCATCATGACTGATGCAATAACCAACCTTCCTTAGATACACAGCTCCCTGCTGCTCTTTGCCCTAGAACATACCAAATAAAGTTCCTCATGTGAGAAGCAACTTGATTAAAAAATTCATGTCTGTTTAGGACTGTGAGTTTGCTTTGTTTCATGGTTATCTTAACATGTTTGGGAGGTTACATGGCCTCCCAATGTACATTGGTTTTATTACTGAAAAATTACTGCCTCTCTCTTTAAGCCTCCTTGTTTTACCATCTTTCCAAAGTAAATTTCAGGCATCCTCACAATGGTCATTTTTATCCTCTTGTTTCCAACCCCAGAGCCCATTGGTTGAGAATTGCCTATGCCAAGTGGCTCACTGAATTTTAACACTTAGAGCAGTTTTGAAGGCCCCCTTGCATCCATCTAACAGAATTTCTCAGAAATCCCCTAGTATTTTAAGACCACCCCAGACATCTCACCATTTTTCAGATGAAGTTCCAGCTGCCCAACAAATGGATCATAATATTATTTAAACAGGGAGATGGTCTGGTAGGCCAGACCCTACAAACCACGGCTACCTACCCCTGGCCTTTATCCTACACTAGCGGAACCTGTAGAAAACTCACAGAACTGACTTTGGTTTGACTTCCAGCACAGTTCAACACCTTTCCCCTACCACTCTCAATGCTGCTAATTCCTGCCTTAATGAAGCCACGCAAACCAATCAGCTCTCTTACAAAATGCAGTTTTCCAAGAAAACTGGTCTGCAGTCCAGTAAAGCCCACAGCTTTCCGTAGAAGGGGCTGGAATCGGCGGGCCTCACCATCATATTCTATTTTCAGATGTCTCTGTTGCATGACACTAGAGAAAACACTAGAGTCTGTATATAGCCTAGTTGGGTTTTTGGAGACATGACTGGTGGAGAAGAGGGTGTGTGTCTGAACATTCCTTCACCTAGCATTTAGCCTCAGTTGGGATAAGTCAACTCTAAAGTCATCTGAAAGCTCACGTGAGGGCTGGCTTTGAGGTAAGGATGGTCTTTTCTCACTGTGGCCTTTGGGATTAATGCACCACATTCATAAATACACATATGCATTATCCACACATCCATTTCTGTATCAATAGAAAATGCTTTCCAGATGTGTGTTTGAGGTGATAGGCTTTGTGCTGCTGACTTTTTATTTTCTGTTAGGTCTCAGCTCAGCCCAGCACACAGCCTATTGTTTTTATATCAAAAAGATGGGTCATACCTGCTTAATAAGCCAGAGGAATTCACAGCAACCTTGGGGAACTGAAAGAATGTGGCTTTCAGATCTGATTAGAGAGATGTGGCCAGGTCCCCGGGGTTCTCAGGTTCAGCTGTCTCAGCCCACAATGTCATCCTTTGTCTCCTGGGCTGTGTGCTAAATGACTCGGGTTTCCGCACCCCTTCTTCTGTAGCTTGTGTGTGTGCACAGCCCCAGAGTATACACGGAGGGGAGTCGACCACTAAGTTCTCTGGGCTGGCTCTCTGGTCTCTTGTCCTTCTGCTTTTTGGAATGGCTTTTATATGGGTGTAGAGAAGGGAGCCACAGGTTGGGGCCTCTCATAGGGAAGCCCAAATCCTTCCCAAGTTTGAAGGGTCTTTGCCCTTTGACATGTGGGTGGCAGAGAGCTCCTGAGAATGAGCTTTACAGTCCGAATCCTGGTCTGGCCATTTGCCAGCTGTTTGTCCTCGGGCAAGCCCTTTGACCTCTCTGAGTCACAGATGGCTCATCTGTATACTGTAGATCTTAACCCTTCGTATCTTGTGGGTGATTGTGAGGATGAAATGAGGTGATGGGTAGAAAGCTCTTCACATAGAGCCTGGCACATGGTAAATGCTTAATAAATAGCTAATATCATTATCATTATTACTGTTATTATTATTGTAATTTAAGTTAAGCCTGGACTCCCACTGATTTTCCCTTGGTGGTCTACTGGTTTGGAAGGGAGTGTGAACAAAATGCCTTCTGGAAGCCCTCCCTGGCCCTACCTTAATCTTGAAACGTCCCCATTTGGGCACATCTCCCAGAGCCGTGGAAATAAACATTGTGTCCTAATATTCTGACTTTGAACTCTAGGTGAAGTTTTTTTTTTTTAACTTTCTTTTTGGACAGGCCCCGGCTGATTCACGCCAGCCCCAGATCAGAAGTGTCAAGTGAAATCTTGGGCTCTGGCACCAAAGCTGGCTAAAGTTTTCCCTTTGATGTGCATCTCCTTTTTGTCCAGGGTGGACCCGCCACCCCCACCGCCCGGACATGTAGTAGGCATTCAATTAGTGCATGATGCATTAGTGGCTAGAGGAGAAGGGGCTTATCGAATAGTCATCCTAGAGGGAGTAATAACATGATAGTGAAGATGACACTAATAGTGGCCATTTTCTGGGGGCTTAGGTTTCTGGGTTAGGCAGCCAGCTAGTGTACATGGATTTTTTTTCAACTACTTTTCAAGGAATACTCTACAAGGCAGCCATGGTGAAGCCCTTTTAGGAGAGAAGGACACTGAGACTCAGCCTGAGACCCCGTGATGGTGAAGGGCAGAGCCCAGATTTGGGTCCAGGGAGTCTGATTAAAGAGCTCTTGCGTCTGTCCACCAAGTTAGAGGCCGGCCTGACTCAGTTGTCCAGATGTTCAAGCTCTGAGATGCCTTCATGTTGAAGTCCTAGGGAGCTCCCCTTCTCTCTCTCAGTTTGGGATGACCCAGGTGGAAGTGTGGCGTTGGAACAGCAACATTTCAATCCTCTTCTGTAAAGAAAGGTTACTAGATTAAATTGCTCATGCTCTTAAGGAATTCTATGAAACCTTAAAAAAGGATGGGACAGACCTTTTACGATATCCTCCAATGGCTTTCATCAGTATTGAACAAAATTATATATGTTACATATCCATCTTTCTATATGGAAAGATTAAAAAGTCTGTAAGAGACATAACCGTTTACTTAAGGGCTGGTTGCATTTTACGTATGTTATGTCTGTTTTTGAACATTAGATTTATATTGATTATTTTTAAAGGTTATTTATATTTTTTAATTACCAAATAAATCAGAAGATCAAAAAGGATATACAGGGAAGACACCCTCCTTCTCTTGTCCAGAGACACCCAGTTCTCCCAAGGAGCAACTGAGGCTTTCAATTTCTTGTGTCTTTTTAGAAAGAATCAATTATCAGAGGCTTCAGTTTGGAGGAAGATAATTTTCCTTTTAACGCATATCTTGTTCGTATCCATACTTTGTTTTTTTGACAACAAGCTTGGTGGAAAGAAAACTAAAGGGAAATAAAAAATAATCATTAAAGGACACAAATACTCCCCCTTGATCATATTTTATGCTCCAGCTACAGGAGCAGATGCTAAGAAACTGTCTTCCTCTAACAGGGACTGCTTGAGTATTCACTGGTTCTCTAGTGGCTTTAACAGTTGATCCTTCAACCCCAACAGAGGAGAAAATCGGGGGAGGCCTTTGATTTCCGATCCCATCACTTTGATTGGTCTCCATGGCGACCACCCATGCCCCCAGTGGTGGAGAATGCTCCCCATTGTTCTGTCCTCCCCACCTTCATTCCACCTTAATTACCTGTGCTGATTTGGGCTGGTTCCCTCCCAGGCTTCCCTTTGCTTTGATGAGCCAGGAAGACCTGGTGCAGACCCACTCCCTCCTCAGCTGCCTCAGTGCCCTTCTTTGCCTCTTCTGCTGCAACATGCCTCCACTGGGGCTCAAATCTCAGTTATCCGTGGGACTGAGTCCTAAGAACACTGTACGGGGAGTCACTTTGCACCTTAGAGCCTCAGTTTTCTAATCTGGGCAATGGGGATAAAAGTGGTACCCGTATCTTAGGACTGAAAACCAAACGCTGACAAAGCACAGTGGCTGGCACATAGTGAGTAAAGTGCTGTGCCTTTATTAAGAGAAAACGCCTGGGAACTTAGTAATGTCTCTAGATTTAGTTGTTGGGATTGATGGTTCAGTAGGTGATGAACGTTTATTGCCAATCTTAGTCAGTTGGTTACCATCTACCTATCTATTTACAGGAGTGCCCGCTTACCAGCGGTTTCTCTTTCCACGGTTCCAGTGCCTGCAGTCAACCGAGGTCTGAAAGCAGATGATCCCCCTTCTGACTTAGCATCAGGTCAGACGTCACTGCACTTCATCTCATCAGGCAGGCATTTATCATCTCACATCATCACAGGCAACTGGGTGAGTACAGCAGAATAAGACATTTTGAGAGAGAGAGAGACCATATTCATGTAATTTTTATTGCAGTACATTGTTATAATTGTTCTAGGTTATTATTAGTTATTGTTAATCTCTCACTGTGCCCAATTCATAACAAACTTTATCATAAGCAGTATGTGTAGGAAAAAAACCTAGTATATATAGGGCTCGGTACTACCCATGGTGTCAGGCCTCCACTGGGTAAGGGGCAGCTACTGCATTATTTTCTGTGTTCCAGTTGGATGGATGACCTTTCTCTGTGACACATCGACTGTTGGCTGTCTCTCTCCAGTGATTCCTATCTTGTCCTGCTTTTTCTTACTACCAGGCCTTTACATGTGCTGTTTCCACTGTCTGGAGAATCCAGTTCTGTCCCCTCTTCCCCTGACTAACCCTGGCTTGTCCTTCAGGTTTCAGCTGAGATGTCACTCTTTCCAGAGTTCTTGCTTGATTCCCAAAGACGTCCACCTTAGCAGCACTCGTATTGTAGTATTTGTCACATTGTATCTCAATTGTCCATTTCCTTACCTGAAATCCTCTCCCTCGGTCTTTGAGCACCTGGAGAGCTGCATTCTGTCCAGTGTTTAATTCCCTTGCTAAGCATCTGACCCACAAAGTTCTCGGTAGATGTTTGGATACATTCATTTCACAAATATTTATTGAGCTGCTACGATGTATCAGGCATTATAGTCATGAACGAAACAAGAGGACCCTTACCTTCAGGGAGTTTATGTTCTAACGTGGGGAGATGAACAGACGCTGGACTCTGGAATGCCTACCCATCCACAATATGGAGCATCTTGTGTTGTGTGGGCATTCTTGGGGTTCCCACCTCTACAAGTTTGCCCGTGCAGTTCCCACTGCCTGTACCACCTTTTCTCCAGTGCCTGCTTAATCCCCACGCCAGAATGGAGGAATAAATCACCATGGTAAGTCACTGCATCAGTGATCCCCTTGCACTTTGAAAATTACATCAAAAGAGGGTCTTGAGTGTGTGGGTGCCAACTGGAATAAGAACACCCTCTCCCCCCGCCAAGAAACAGGAGACTCTCACTTCTCTGCAATTCTAGGGCCCAGGTCAGGACTTAGCACCCTTAGCAAATGTGTGCTAGAAAGGAGTGAAATCACGTTCTTGCTCTTTCTGCTCCTGGCTGAGGCAAGAGCTAGTTTCCAAGGGGGGCCTTTGTACTATTCTGATCTCATCCACTGCTTGATGATGTGATTAATTTACCTCTCAGAGGCTGGTGGGTGACGCCTGGCCAGTGGTGCTGGGATTATCCAGAAACATGTTTCTATAGGAGTGCCAAGTGACCTGGTGGGACTTGTAGGGCCCAGGGATACTAAATAACATGTACGTTGTTTATTAACAACATTGATTGATTTTTCTGGTAAAAGAGGCATTCCTTTCCTACATCGAGTGTTTAAATTAAGTTTTGTTGAGAAACAAACATTTATGATACAGATGCACAACTGCAGATTTCTTTTTGGAGGGGAGGGGAATTTATCCAAGGCTTCAAAGGAGATGGAGTTGAGTGTCGAGCCAGCAAACAATAGAAAGAAAAATCTGTGCAGGCCGCCTTCCTCCCTGGGCAGGGCTTGCGAAGACCCCGTCTGTGGCCACAACACTGCATGATTGCTTTGAAAGAGGCCAACCTGGTTGCCTGGCTTTCCCCCTGCTTCTGCCAAGGGGTGTTTCTGAAAGGGGGCGTTGTACTTTAAATCCAGACTCCTGATGTTCCTATTCCGGTGCTCTTCTCTTGACTCCACACAGTCTCTCAACACAAAGGCGTGATTCTAGATGTTGCTCTTTTTTTGAGTCAAAGATGGTCTTACCAGTTCTAATGGTGGGGAAAAAATGGTTTCTGAGAGGTACCGATGTTTACTGGACTCCTCTTGTGCCCTCTGTGACATGCACAAGATGGCACAATGGCCAATGCAAATATCTCCTAGGGTTGGGCGGGTAGCACAAATGAATGAAATTGGTCAAAGATGTATCAGGTGGCATCCTGGCCAAAAACAGATGACACGCTCTGACGAGGTCATTTGCTGGGCGCTTACTCATGGGGCTATTAACAGATGTCTGGGAAGGATGTAGTACAGTTAACCACATAGAAGGTTAATTATAACTCAGTTCCCTGAGGCTAATTACACATGGGAGCAACACATGAAGGAGGAGATACTAAAGAGGGTGGGTCTATGGAGAGGGCCTGGGCAGGAGCTCTGATCTTGAGTAGAAGGGCCCAGCCAACCTGTAGAGTCTCAGGAACCCCCACAGGGAGGGACCAACTTCACTCCTGCCCACGTGACCTCCCATGTCTCCTGTTTGCCCAGTCCAACTTGAAGCCAGAGGAAGATCCATAAGGACCCATCTCCTCTGGCAGGAAGTACAGTGGGGAAGGATGGAGAATGGATCTTGCATCACAAGGCAGATGTTTAAGATGGTATATAGGACAGGTTTCATTTCCACAGAGGAATATATCCCACGTTCCTTGAAAAACATGGCCTTGTTTGTTTACCTCCATTTCTCTGTCTTAGTTTCCCATTCTTTAAATGGGAATAGTGACAATAATAAGAAAATAGCACCCAACCCTCAGAGAGTTGTCGTGAAGATTTAAATGAATTAATTCATGTAATGAACTGTGAATATCCTGTGTTAGCTTTTATTTTGTTACGCCATCATGATCCTTTGCTTCTCTACTTTTAAAAGAAACATGAGTACATGACTTAATTTTACTGTCTCTTTAATTATTCTATGAGGAAAACAATAATGAGAGCTCAGTGATAAAGAGCGGTTGACACCAAGACACAGTGCAAGGGGCATTAGGGAGTGGTAGGGATTGTGGCAAAATGAAGAGGCCTGTCTCAAGGGGCCACCCACTGCTCAGCTCTAGCTGATTATGACCTTGTAGGAATGTAGGCAGAATGTTGCCAGAACTTTCAAGTTTTTAAAGAAAGCTGAAAAAATGACATTTTTATGTGAAATCTTCTGATTTTTAAATGTTGGCAAACGGTTCAAGTTTAAAAAAATATATCGTCTGAGCCAACACTTTGCAAGCCAAACCAAACAGGTCTAGGGGCTGGATCCAGCCCATATGTAGCCAGTTGTGATCTTTGTGGAGCAGGGGAAGCTCTTGGCTTCTCAGGGAAGAAAGAGCATATGACCTTGGCCTCCAGCAGAGACCCCTGTAGTGAGACCTGAGCTGAAAGACCAGAGATAAGATAAAACATCCTTGACCTAAACATAAGAACAGGAAGAATGCATAGGAAGGGGACAACATTTAGCAGCATAAAAGAACGGGCCAGTGAGGGTGGGCTTTCTCACTGAAGGAGACCTGAGTGGATTTTGCAGAAGCCAGGACAGTTCAGATATCACATTCATGAGCCAATGTAGCCAGAACCCTACTTTCATCTGGATAGCTCCATGAAGTGATTTTCACTTTGTCCAATGGTTTTTAACATCCTTTAGGGGGCAAGGGAGATAAAAACCTGGCTGTGATATTAATATAAATGGGAGGAAATAGCATCAGCATGCATCTCGTGATTCTTCTTGGGAGAAGCCAGGCTGCAGGCGAGGCTACCACATGCTTCAAACTTAATACTGTCCAACTTAATACACCCCTGGAGTGGGTTCAAGCTCTCCTGCTTCCTTCCCTTAAAAAAATAAAAATGCCGATTTGAATTCCCCATCTTGGAAGACAGACCAGAGCACACAATCGTGTATAGAAATCCTCTCCCCGCACACACATCTGTTATACACATTGCCATGTTGTACTCTGGTTGTTCAACAAAGAACAGAATTATTTCCTCTCATTACTCCCCATGTCGCTTCAAAACCGCACTCGGAAAAATAAAACCACTGAAGGGGGCTCTGCCAATCAAACTGCCTCGTGGGCCCAACTTTCCAAACAGAGGATTTGGGGGGTGGCGCGCCAGGGCGAGGCGCTGGGATGCCGAGGGGTGGAGGCTGACTGCTTGGAAGGGAAGAGAGCCTAGCTGGGATGGATCTTATTGCTTCCCATGAGTCTTTCTGTTGTATCTCTGTGTGTGGGTCTGGGCATGTGTCTGTACTAATGTCTGTGCATCTGTCTGGGTCTATGTCTTCTGTCTCTAGCTGTCTGATTGTCTATCTGTCTATGTTCATCTGTGTGCTGTCAGTGTTTTATTGTACTTTACAGTATTTTATTTTATTCTTTTCCAGCCTTATTGAATATTATTGACATATAACATATGTAAGCCTAACTGTCCGATGTGATAACATGTTTACCACCATAAACTTGGTTAACACCTCCATCCCTTCACATAATTACCTTTTTGTTTGGTGGGTGGTGATAACATGTAAGATCAACTCTCCTGAACAACTTTCGAGTACATAATATAGTATTCATTCCGTGGGATCCTCAGAACTTACCCATCTTATAGCTGGGAATTTGTAACCATTGACCAACATCTCCTTGTTTCATCACCCTTGGCAACCATCATTCTCTATTTCTGTGTGTTTGGGTTTTTTACATTCCACATATAAGTGAGAGCACATAGATTTTCATTCTCTGTCTGATTTATTTCACTTAGCCTAATGCCACAAAGACAGAGCTCCTTCCTTTTCATGTCTAAGTAATATTCCAGTGTACAGACAGACCATATTTTCTTTATCCATTCATCCATTGATGGGTGATTTTATTTTATTTTATTTTTAGTCTCTGTGAATTTTATTATTATTATTTTTTTAATTATCATTAATTTACAATTACATGTGCAATATTACGATTATTAAACTACCCCTTCATCAGGTCCCCCCCACCAACCCCATTACAGTCACTGTCCATCAGCATAGTGAGATGCTATAGAATCACTACTTGTGTTCTCTGAGTTGTACTGCCCTCCCCGTACCCCCCCAACATTACATCTGCTAATCGTAATGCCCCTTTTTCCCTCTTATCCCTCCCTTCCCGCCCATTTTCCCCAGTCCCTTTCCCTTTGGTAACTATTAGTCCGTTCTTGGGTTCTGTGAGTCTGCTGCTGTTTTGTTCCTTCAGTTTTTTTCTTTGTTCTTATACTCCACATATGAGTGAAATCATTTGATACTTGTCTCTTTCGGCTTGGCTTATTTCACTGAGCATAATACCCTCTAGCTCCATCCATGTTGTGCAAATGGTAGGATTTGTTTTCTTCCTATGGCTGAATAATATTCCACTGTGTATATGTACCACATCTTCTTTATCCATTCATCTACTGATGGACACTTAGGTTGCTTCCATTTCTTGGCTATTGTAAATAGTGCTGCAATAAACATAGGGGTGCATCTGTCTTTTTCAAATTGGGCTGCTGCATTCTTGGGGTAAATTCCTAGGAGTGGAATTCCTGGGTCAAATGGTATTTCTATTTTGAGTTTTGAGGAACCTCCATACTGCTTTCCACAATGGTTGAACTAATTTGCAGTCCCACCAGCAGTGTAGGAGGCTTCCCTTTTCTCCACATCCTCGCCAACATTTGTTGTTGTTTGTGTTTTGGATGTTGGCCATCCTCACTGGTGTGAGGTGATATCTCATTGTGGTTTTAATCTGCATTTCTCTGATGATTAGCGATGTGGAGCATCTTTCATGTGCCTGTTGGCCATCTGAATTTCTTCTTTGGAGAAGTGTCTATTCATGTCCTCTGCCCATTTCTTAATTGGATTATTTGCTTTCTGTTTGTTAAGGTGCATGAGTTCTTTATATATTTTGGATGTCAACCCTTTATCAGATACGTTTTTTATGAATATATTCTCTGATGGGTGATTTTAAATAGCACCCATTTACTAAATGCACAGAGTATGCCAGACCCCATACTGACTGCTTTTGCACACACAGGAATTCCTGTCTGATCTGTACAGCAACCATGCAGCAGACACTATGATCTTGACTTTGGAGATGACTCAGCTGAGGCTTGCGGGTCCATTTATCCATTCATTTGCGTATCTATTCAACACCTGTGTAGCAGGCACTGTCCCAAGCATGGAGGAAATGGCAACAAAGGAGACAAAGGTCCCAGTGGCAGGCATCTCACGTCGAGCAGGGAGAGGCACATTATAGACTAATAAACAAAGAAATCTTATTTTTTCAGCGCTTGGAGGTGGTGGCGCTGCAGTGTGTTCACAGATCTTGTTAAGGATGAGGGTGGTCAGCTGGAGTCCTGTGCTAGAATTCTGGAGACCTGGGCAGGTACCAGGATCAGCTTCCCCGCTTTGCCAAGGGCACACCAATGGCAGGTGACACGAGGGCTCAGTGCTGAATGGTCCCTTTGCCTGTAGGAATGATGTGCTCTTCCGAAGTTGGCGTCTTGAAAAAATGACACTGCTCCAAGTGGGTGAGGGCAATAAATAAGGCAAGAGCCTTTCTGAGCCCTTTTGGCAGGTGTGTGGGGTGTGTAGACCACAGATGCAGACATCTCGTTTCCCTCTCCTGGATTCGAGCAGGGTGCCGCTGTGGGAGACGTGGGTCGGGGCACCACGCAGACTCAGACTGGAGCACTGGCTGTGTCTTTGGGTGAAATGATCCAAGAACTGGGCTCAAGGGAGACCTGACACTCAAGCTGAAGCAAAGGAGGCCTGTAAGGCAGGAAGGTTCGTTTTTAGATGAGTCACACTGACTAGAGCCCTCGGCTCTCTAGGGGCCAAATCACACCACAGAATCCCCTCACCGCGGCAGAAACACAATCATATGTTTCAACCACAAGCTGCTAGCATTTACAGAGCCTTTTTTGTAGCTGCTAGGGACTAGACACACACCTCTTTACATGTGCTGCATCCCTCTGAGGGATAAGGCCATCTTATGAACAGAGAACTGAGGTTCAGAATGGCTATGATGTTTTTCTAAGGCCACACAGCTTGTAAGCATAAAGGTGGGGTGCAAACACAGGCCCCTCTGGCTTCAAGGACAATACCTGTCACCACTACAGTTTTGCTGTGGCGAGCATATGGGTCCTGAGGGGATGTGGAGTGAAGTAGGGTAGGCTGAAAATTAGGACTATGGCCTTTGAAGTGGTCCTACCAGAATGCCTAAATGTTCAAACAGTGATGTTCATGCTATTCAAAGAAGACCCAGGGAGAGGAAGGAGTTTAGAGGCTGCCTGGATGTTTCCTTAGAACATGGGAGAGTTTCTCTCTCTCCCTTCCAGAATGCACCATGACACGTGGTCATCTTGTGCTGTTTTTAGATTTAGGGATTATGGAGCTGGGAGGAGACTATGGAGACTTGGGCTGGCTTGGAGCCTCAGTGAGTTCTGGTATCATTTCATCCCTCTAGGGAACACATCAAGCAGAGTGTTCACTTAGGCACACAGATCTGTATTTTTTGGGAAGCTCCAGAAGTTAGGCACAAATATCATGCTTAGGTTTTATTAGTGAGGAAAAGGCAACCTGACCCTTAGAATTTACTCAATACTTGAGGTAGTGAGCCTCCCATCCCTGGATGCATGTAAGCACGGACTTCACTGTTTTATGGAAGGGAGTCTTCTGTTGGCTATAGCATTGAACTAAATGATCTCTGAAGTTCTTTTTAATGCCCAATTCTAAGTTTTTCTGACATTAAGGAGTTGGTTATAGTCAGGGCAAATCAGCTGAGATAAGCAGAATTCACCTCTTCCCCTGAGGCTAACTACTCAAGAATCATTTGGCAAGGTTTCCCCCCTCCCCCACTTCTCCTTTGAGTCTCAATGATTTCCTTTTTTGTCTAAACTCAGGCACAAAGGTTGCCATATTCAAGAGATGAGGCATTTGATTTACAGAGATAGTACCATGGAATGGCTCTCAGCTGGCATTGAAGTCCACTCTACCACTCACTAGCTTCAGTGACCTTAAGCAAGTGACTAAACCTCTTTGAACCTCTGTTTTCCCATCTGTAAACTGGGGCTTGTAGTAGAACTTACCTCATAGTGTTGATATGATGGTTGAATGAGATACTCCACATAAAGCATTATGATAATGCTTGACGCAGAGTAAACAGTTCATAAATATTAGCTATTATTATTTGACAGATATTAATTGGCAGCCAATTAATTGTCAAATCTGAAGAATCATGGGCAATATGTAGGAAGAAGAGATCCTTGTGCTGTTCCTGAAAACCCTTATCTTCCTACTCTACAGGGCATCCATATGGAGAGAGAAAATGCAAGGCAAGATACACATCCCTCTTCTTGATTATCAAGAAATCTTCCCATGAGGTCACATTTGGATGAAATCCAAGGCTTGGGCCTTGATTTTATCAGAATCGGCTTTTACCAATCAGACGGCACATGCTATTGATATATAATATAATGTTATTTATTACTTGTTGAATACCTACAGTCTGTTCAGCCCTTTACAAGAGATAAAGAAGATAAGTCATAAGCCCTTGGGGGTTTGCGATTTAAGTTCCTCACACTCAAAGTTCACCAGCTGAGAAAGTCTGGATGCCCCTGGTATGTTGACTCCCAAATCATTCATTCCACCCATAAAGAAGACCATTGTGAGAAGCTGAGCATGGATCTTTGCCATTTTTCTCAATATAGAAAAACATAATAACAGCAGATGATATTAAAAAGTGATTGAAATGGAGAACTTTTTCTCAACCCGAATCTATGGAGCAGTGTCATCACAAACCGTGATACTTAGGTTTTGGGTTCCTGTCCTCTTTCATAAGCCTCCAACTGAAAAATGTTACCATATTCACCACATGTGGGTGGGTAAGGGAGAATGATGGCTTTTTAAGGATGGAGAGAGAAGTGCAAACAGATGCCATGTTGCCAGAAGGCTTGGCACATGTAGGAAATTGTGCTTCTCCTGTGTTCTAGCAATGCATGATGAGATCTCATTAAGTCCTGGTGCTTTCCTCCTGCCCTTGCTCAGTGAAATCACAAAGATACATCTGTAAGAGAACATTAGTCCACCACCATTCTGCTTCAAGAAAGGGACAGACCCCATAGTCCCAACGAAAGGAGTGTCTGGGGGTGTGTTAGTGATGTAGTGAACTGGATCCCAAATCGGTCAGTTCTGTTCAAAGTTGCAGGGAAATTGTGCAGGATGAAGCACTGAGAGGTTCATGTGAAATGGGAGCTACCCGTCTTGTGGCCAGTCTGATTCCTCACCTGGAGGGAAGCTTGAATGTTCCCTTGGAGTTTGCCTCTATCAGTTTTCCTCATGTCCTAGCACTCTGTGTTCCAGTAAGCTCTTCCTACCACCCTGGTCCGGGCCACTATTCTCTTATGTAGAAGACAAGAGTAACTTCCTAACCACTCTTTTTTTCTTGCTCCTTTGTCTCCCATTAGATTATATTTTTATCATTCATTAATTAATTAGTACACAGTAAATGTCTTATGGTAGTTTGCCATACACACAGCAAAGTGCGACTACGGTAAAGGGCACAGCTTCATAACAGTTTTCACAAATCAAACCAACATGTAACCCACCCCCTCATCGAGAAAACATTCTCAGGTCCCTCATTGCCCTTCTCACTCATTACCTTAACTAACCCAAGGGCAACCACTATCCTGGCTTCTCTCATATGCCAGGGCTCTACCATGGCTTGAAGCTTATATAAAATGGAATCATTTGGTATGTAGTTAGTTTGCATTTGAAATGCAAATTTATTCCATGACTGATCTATTAGGGAACAATGTGAGCATAATGTGTCACCAACAAAGTTAAGTGTTATCCCCCTAATCTCATTTCCCACATAAACTGTGAGGTTGTTATTTACTGATTTTGCATAGGCTAGTGAATTTTAGGCATATGTCTTATCACGGCCGAACTGACTATATTCTTTTGCATCTGGCTTCTCTCAGCAAATCTTGTGTTTGTGAAATTCATCTATGATACTGCACATAGCTGTGGACTGATCATTGTCAGTGCTGCATTTTTTTTTCAATGCTGCATTTTATAACATTGTATGAGGATAACACAATTTATCCATCCTACTATGTCTGGGCCTTTGGATTCCAATTTCCAATTTTTGTCTATTACAAATAGGGCGACTATGGATGCAATGTCTTTTTAGTGAATGTGTGCTCACATTTCTATTGGACATATTCCTACAAGTAGAAGGGCTGGTACTTAGCTAGGAGTATATAGTTGATTCTTGAACAATGTGGGGGTTAGGGGTGGTGAACCCCTGTGCAGTTGAAAATCCATGTATAACTTTTGATGCCCTGCAAACATAACTACTAATAGCCTATTCCTGACCAGAAGACTTACTGATCACATAAACAATTAACATGTATTTTGTATGTTATATTATTATATACATATTCTCATAGTATGTATTCTCACAATGAAGTAAACTAGAGAAAAGAAATTTTTTTTCAAACTGGCACAGATCTCCCCAGATTTTTCCAATACATTTATTGAAAAAAAAAATCCATGCTTAAGAGGAGCTACCTAGTTCAAACCTGTGGTGTTTAAGGGTCAGCTGTGTTCAGCCTTAGTGGAAACTCTTTTTTCAAAGTTGTAAATACCAATTTATTCTCCCACCAGAAGTTAATGGGATATCCTAGGTTTTCCATTTTTTGTCAACTGTGATATAATAAAAAATATTTGGTCTTTGTCCCCAATTCCTGGTGCATAGTTCCTAAAATCCTTGGGGACTGTGGAGTAGTGATTGTCTTTTTATGCTAACTAGATGGCTGGTGGCTGGGGACCCAGGTAGTCAGTGTCAGAATTGGGATGAATTGTAGAGTACTGATTTGGTGTGTAGAGATTTGGATAATTGATTGGCATGAGGATAAAACCAACATGTTTGGTGTCAGAAGTGTGAGTTAAAAACAGTTCACCAACACTTGATGGTCTTGGATTTTATTTTTCATTGTAGTTATTTTGATGAATGTCTCACCTTTATTCTTGACCCCTCTGATATCTTCACCCTACCCAACAGCCAGAATGAGCTTAAAAGATGCAACTCTAATCATGTCACTTCCTTATTAAAAACTCTCAGTCACTCTATATTGCCCTTATAATAAATTATAGACCCCCTATGGAAGCCCCAACTTCTGCCTCCTGCCAATTCATCTTCTTGCTTGTTTTCTTCCATCCTATTTGGATTCTTTAAATTCCTTACACATGCTTTACTCTCTCTTGTAGTTTGGTCTTTGAAATGGTGTATCCTTAGCCCTGCTCCTTTCTTCATAATGAACTTCTGATCATCTTTCATGCCTCATCTTAGTAAAGCATCCCTTCAGCAGGATCCAAATTTGGCCCACCATCTGCTTTTGTAAATAAAGTTTTATTGGAAAGAGAAGATTCAAGATGGCAGCATGAGAGGTGAGACAGAGAACTCCTCCCAAAACAACAGATAGTGTGAAAATATAGTTAATACAACTAACCCTAAAACAGCAACAGGAAAGAAGGCTGCTCCAGACTGCATACAGACCTCATGAACAGAGCAGACCTCAGAAAACAGTAACGTACGAAAGCTTTGATCTGGCGGGACCCGAGCCCTTCCCCCACCCCAGCTCACTGGCAGGAGGAAGAGAAACAGAGCGGGGGAGGGGATGGAAGCCTGGGACTGCTGAACACCTAGCCCTGGAGATCTGCTTTGCGAGCAGAAATCTACATTGTGTGGTGCTCTGGAGGATGGGCAGCTTGGACAGGCAGAGTGCTTGAGAGACAGATTCTGGCCATTTGTGGAGGACAGGATCCACACCTGGCCACTCTGAGACAAGGGAAAGGTGGTCTGAGAGGCTTCCCAGCAGGGAGGGCTGCTGAAGGCATGGGGTTTGCACGGAGCTTGCTGCGCAGGAGAAGAGATAAGGGGACAAGGGGAGCTTCAGGTGCTTCATCCCCCTGGCTGGCTACTCAGCTCCGAGGCCCCCAACAGTGATACGCAGCCTGCTGAGCCTTCCTCCTGGCCTGACAGCACTGGCTCGCAAACTGGCAGTCACTGCCCTGGCATCAGGCCAGCCAGAGAGAGGCCTCACCTACAACAGCTAGAGACACAAAGCACAGAAGCTTACACCTGTGTGGTCGGCCCACTGGCTGTGATACTGGAGACAGGCAGGGCAGATGGGAGTCAGGAAACAGGTCTTTCCTCCCCCCAGGCACCAGCTTTGCTCCCCTAAGACCCCCAACATCACTCTAGGGGCTGAGCAGCTCCAGAGACTGGAGCTTCTGGGCAATAGAAGGCACCACACAGAAATATGAAACGTCAAAAGAACATGGTTCAGACCAAAATCTCACACACCCCAGAAAAAGGGCCAAATGAAATTGAACTCACCAATCTTCCTGAAAGAGAGTTCAAAATAAAAATCATAAACATGCTTATGGAGGCACAAAAAAATATTCAAGAACTCAGGAATGAATTTAAGATGGAGATTCAATCATTAAGAAATTCCATATCTGAAATGAAACATATAATGGAGGGATTTAAAAGCAGATTAGATGTAGTAGAAGAGATGGTAAATGGAATAGAAATTACAGAAGAGGAATACAAAGAAGCTGAGGTACAGAGAGAAAAAAGAATCTCTAAGAATGAAAGAATATTGAGAGAACGGTGTGACCAATCCAAACGGAACAATATTCATATAATAGTGGTACCAGAAGAAGAAGAAGAGAGAAAAAGGGATAGAATGTGTCATTGAGGAGATAATTGCTGGAAACTTCCCCAATCTGGGGGAGGAGATAGTCTCTTAAGCCATGGAGATGCACAGATCTCCCAACACAAGGGACCCAAGGAAGACAACATCAAGACATATAATAATTAAAATGGCAAAGATCAAGGATAAAGACAGGCTTTGAAAATCAGCTAGAGAGAGAAAAAAGATCACATACAAAGGAAAACCCACCAGGCTATCATCAGATTTCTCAACAGAAACCTTACAGGCCAGAAGGGAATGACATGATATATTTAATGCAATGAAGCAGAAGGGCCTCGAACCAAGAGTACTCTACCAGAAAAGGTTATCATTTAAATTTGAAGGAGGGGTTAATTTTCAGATAAGCAAACGCTTAGAGAATTTACCTCCCACAAACCACCTCTACAGTGCATTTTGGAGGGACTCCTATAGGTGGAAGTATTCCTAAGGCTAAATAGATGTCATCCAAGGGCTAGACAAAGAGTACAGAATATGATTCATAACATACAAAGAATGGAGGAGGAAGAAAATGGAGGGAAAAAAACCCTTTAGGTTGTGTTTTTAATAGCATATTAAGTGAGTTAAATTAGACTGTTAGATCATAAGGGAATTACCCTTGAACCTTTGGTAACCACAAATCTAAAGCCTGCAATGGCAATAAGTACATACCTATCGATAATCACCCTAAATGTAAATGGTCTGAATGCACCAATCAAAAAACGTAGAGTCACTGAATGGATAAACAAACAAGACCCATCTATATGCTGCCTACAGGAGATTCACTTCACACCCAAAGACATACACAGACTGAAAGTAAAGGGATGGAAAAAGATTTTTCATGCAACTAATAGGGAGAAAAAAGGAGAAGTTGCAGTACTTGTATCAGACAAAATAGACTTCAAAACAAAGAAATTCACAAGAGACAAAGAAGGACATTACATAATGATAAAGGGGTCAGTCCAACAAGAGGATATAACTATTATAAACATCCATGCACCCAACACAGGATCACCTACATATGTGAAACAAATACTAACAGAATTAAAAGGGGAAATAAAATGCAATGCATTCATTTTGGGAGACTTCAACACACAACTCACTCCAAAGGACAGATCAACCAGACAGAAAATAAAGAGACAGAGGCACTGAACAATGTATTAGAACAGATGGACCTAACGGACATCTACAGAACACTCCAACCAAAAGCAACAGGATACACATTCTTCTCAAGTGCACATGGAACATTTTCAAGAATAGATCATATACTAGGCCACAAAAAGAGCCTCAGTAAATTAAAAAAGATTGAAATTGTACCAACCAGCTTTTCAGATCACAAAGGTATGAAACTAGAAATAAATTACTCAAAGAAAATGAAAAAGCCCACAAACACATGGAGACTTAATAACGCATTCCTAAATAATCAATGGATCAATGACCAAATAAAAACAGAAATCAAGCAATATATGGAGACAAATGACAACAACAATTCAATGCCGCAAAATCTGTGGGATGCAGCGAAGGCCGTTTTTAGAGGGAAATATATTGCAATACAAGCCTACCTCAGGAAAGAAGAACAATCCCAAATGAACAGTCTAAACTCACAATTAATGAAACTAGAAAAGGAAGAACAAATGAGGCCCAAAGTCAGTAGGAGGGATGTAATAAAGATTAAAGCAGAAATAAATAAAATTGAGAAGAATAAAACAATAGAATCAATGAAAGCAGAAGGTGGTTCTTTGAGAAAATAAACAAAATATATCAACCCCTAGCCAGACTTATCAAGAAAAAAAGAGAGTTGACACACATAAACAGAATCAGAAATGAGAAAGGAAAAATCACTATGGACACCATAGAAATACAAAGAATTATGAGAGAATACTATGAAAAATTATATGGTAAGAAACTGGATAACCTAGAAGAGATGCACAACTTTTCTATAAAAATACAACCTTCCAAGGCTGACCCAGGAGGAAACAGAAAATCTGAACAGACCAATTACTAGCGAAGAAATTGAATTGGTGATCAAAAAACTACCTAAGAACAAAACACCTGGACGAGATGGTTTCACTGCTGAATTTTATCAAACATTTAGTGAAGACCTAATACCCATCCTCCTTAAAGTTTTCCAAAAAGTAGAAGAGGAGGGAATACTCCCAAACTCATTCTACGAGGCCAACATCACTCTAATACTAAAACCAGGCAAAGACACCACAAAAAGAGAAAATTACAGACCAATATACCTGATGAACATAGATGGAAAGATACTCAACAAAATATTAGCAAACTGAATTCAAAAGTACATCAAAAAGACCATCCATGATCACCAAGTGTGATTCATCCCAGGGATGCAAGGATGGTACAACATTTGAAAATACATCAACATCATCTACCACATCAACAAAAAGAAGGCAATCAGACAAACACAAAGAAATAAAAGGCATCCAGATCAGTAAGGAAGAAGTCAAACTGTCCCTGTTTGCAGATGACATGATATTTTACATAGAAAACCCTAAAGAATCCACTCCAAAACTACTAGATCTAATATCTGAATTCAGTAAAGTTGCAGGATACCAAATTAGTACATAGAAATCTGTTGCATTTCTATACACTAACGGTAAATTAACAGAAGGAGAAATCAGGGAAACAATTCCATTGACAAATGCATCAAAAAGAATAAAATACCTAGGAATAAACCTAACCAAGGAAGTGAAAGACCTATACTCTGAAAACTACAAGACACTCATGAGAGAAATTAAAGAATATACCAATAAATGGGAACACATCCTGTGTTCATGGATAGGAAGAATTAATATTGTCAAAATGGCCATCCTGCCTAAAGCAATCTACAAATTCAATGCAATCTCTATCAAAATACCAACAGCATTCTTCAATGAACTAGAACAAATAGTTCTAAAATTCATATGGAACCACAAAAGACCCCGAATAGCCAAAGCAATCCTGAGAAGGAAGAATAAAGTGGGGGAATTACACTCCTTGACTTCAAGCTCTACTACAAAGCTACAGTAATCAAGACAATTTGGTACTGGCACAAGAACAGACCCATAGACCAATGGAACAGACTAGAGATCCCAGATATAAACCCAAGCATATGTGGTCAACTAATATACAATAAAGGAGCCATGGATATACAATGGGGAAATGAAAACCTCTTCAACAGCTGGTGTTGGCAAAACTGGACAGCTACATGTAAGAGAATGAGACTGGATTACTGTCTAACCCCATACACAAAAGTAAACTCAAAATGTATCAAAGACCTGAATGTAAGTCATGAAACCATAAAACTCTTAGAAAAAAACAGGCAAAAATCTCTTGGACATAAATATGAGCAACTTCTTCATGAACATATCTCCCCAGACAAGGGAAACAAAAGCAAAAATGAACAAGTGGGACTATATCAAACTAAAAAGCTTCTGTACAGCAAAGGACACCATCAATAGAACAAAAAGACATCCTACAGTATGGGAGAATGTATTCATAAATGACATATCCAATAAGGGGTTGACATCCAAATTATATAAAGAGCTCATGCACCTCAACAAACAAAAAGCAAATAAGCCAATTAAAAAATGGGCAGAGGAGCTGAACAGACACTTCTCCAAAGAAGAAATTCAGATGGCCAACAGGCACATGAAAAGATGCTCCACATCGCTTATCATCAGAGAAATGCAGATTAAAACCACACTGAGATATCACCTCACACCAGTTAGGAATACCGCCATCCAAAAGACAAATAACAACAAATGTTGGTGAGGATGTGGAGAAAGGGGAACTCTCCTACACTGCTGGTGGGAATGTAAATTAGTTCAACCATTGTGGAAAGCAGTATGGAGGTTCCTCAAAAAACTCAAAATAGAAATACCATTTGACCCAGGAATTCGACTCCTAAGAATTTACCCTAAGAATGCAGCAGCTCAGTTTGAAAAAGACATATGTCCCCCTGTGTTTATCGCAGCACTATTTACAATAGCCAAGAAATGGAAGCAACCTAAGTGTCCATCAGTAGATGAATGGATAAAGAAGATGTGGTATATGTACACAATGGAATATTTTTGAGCCATAAGAAGAAAACAAATCCTTCCGTTTGCAACAATGTGGATGGAGCTAGAGGGTATTATGCTCAGTGGAATAAGCCAGGCAGAGAAAGACAAGTATCAAATGATTTCACTCATATGTGGAGTATAAGAACAAAGAAAAAACTGAAGGAACAAAACAGCAGCAGACTCTCAGAACCCAAGAATGGACCAGCAGTTACAAAAGGGAAAGGAACTGGGGAGGATGGGTGGGAAGGGAGGGATAAGGGGGAAAAAGGGTTATTACAATTAGCACACATAATGTAGTGGGGTGGCATATGGGGATGGCAGTGTAACACAGAGAAGACCAGTAGTGATTCTATAGCATCTTACTATGCTGATGGACAGTGACTGTAATGGTGTATGTGGTGCGGACTTGATAATAGGGGGAGTCTAGTAACCATAATGTTGCTCATGTAATTGTACATTAATAATAACAAAATAAAAAAATAAAAAAAGTTATATTAGAACACAACCATGTCCATTCATTGAAATGTTTCCTATGGCTGTTTTCTTGCTATAATGGCAGAGTAGAGTAGTTGAGACAGAGACCATATAGCACAAAAAAGTTAAAAAATTCACTATTTGGCCCTTTGAAGACAAAGTTTGTCAGCCCCTGGGTTAGACCACCTAATTCATATGCTCCAAAGTTACCTTGTACTTTAGAAACCTTTGTTACACATGATCTGTTTAATGTCTCTCTTCTTTCCCAGAACTTATGCTACAGAACAACAGGGACATTCCTTGTTCTCTGCTACAATCCTATCTGGCAATCCTGGTAATCATATAATAAATGTTTGTAGATATCAATTAATTAATAAGCTATTATTAATTGCTAAGTCAGATATGGCTAGTTGCCTTTACAATATCCTTTCTCTTCTATTGCCTTAGTAACAGACCCCCAAATTTATATGAACAGCAATGCATCATTTTTCCCTTGCAGCTAATATGTTCATATGACTGAGTTTTGAGCATTGATGGGTAAGTGGAAATGTGCGTGACGCCTTGGGAAGACAGATTAAGAAATTGACTCAGCTGATAAATGTGCCCTTTTGTCTCCACCCTCCCTCTGCAATTTCTGCACCTGCATTTGGGAATGTTTATATAATGGTTGGAGCCAGCAGCTTCCTTAACCTATGAGGTAGCTCAGAGATGGAAGAAGCCTGCCTCTGCCTCCCTGAAAACTTGCTGTCATTGCCATCTTGTCTCTGACTGTCCACTTCAGGAATTCTTTCATGAGAGAAAAAGTGGAATCTTTATGCTTAAGCCACTGTAGTTGGGCTTAAATACCTAACCAATATATTTTGGAACCTTATTTCCCTTGATTTATCTCTCTTTCTCTCCCCCAGTTTGCACTTCTTTCGGTAAGGCAAATCTAAATATGTCCTTCCTTTTGTGATAATTTTTCTGGACCTTCATCTTGGTTTGCCGCTGCATTTGAGCTGGATGCCGTGATGCCCCTCTGTTCAACGAACCACCAGCAATTCACCTTCATTTTCTTGATCTCATTTAAGCCTTCAGTTTTTGACCCCTGACCCCTGCCTTTCTTCTAGAACACTCATAGCTTGGAAAAAGGAGTATTGCTAATGTTTTCAGGATGGGAACCAAATTCTTCCTTCTTTGACCTTTTTTTGTTCATTTATGTGAGAGGAACTTTTTAACTTATAATACATGCCAGGCATTATACTAAGCAAAGCCCTCAAGGAGTTTACATTCTAATATCTCAACTGGAAAACAACTATTTTTTTATGCTTAAAAAAACCCTATTTATCAACCTATCATCTATAAATCACCAACTTTCTACCTATTTATCAACCATCTGTCTACCTGTGGTAATAGGGAGGTTTCAAAACAGAAATATATTTGTCACAAGGTGACATTTGACAGGGTGATTTAATGCAGAGGCTGGCATCTTAGGTACTATGGGCCAAATCCAGCCCACAACCCATTTTTATAAGGCTTGAGAACTAAGAAGGGTTTTTCTCTTTTTCAAGGGTTGAAAATAAAAAAACAAAAGTAAAGGGAGATTCATATATATATATATATATATGTACATATATTGAAGTATAGTTGATATACAATATTATATTGCTTTCAAGTGTACAACATAGTGAGTCAACAGTTATCTACATTATTAAATACTCCCCCCAACTAGTGTAGTTCCTGTCTGACAATCAAGAAAGATGTTGCAGAACTACTGACTATATTCTCTGTGTTGTACTTTCATCGTCACGGCCAGTTTGTATTATGATAAAGATCTTGTGCCTTTTCATCTCCTTCACCTGTTTCACCCACCTACCTGTACCCCTCCCCCATGGTAACAACCAGTCATGTCTCAGTGTCTATGAGTCTATTGCTGTTTTGTTTATTTTGTTTTGTTTTTAGAGTCCACATATAAATGAAATCATATGGTATTTGTCTTTCTCTGCCTGGCTTATTTCACTTAGCATATTACCCTCTAGGCCCATCCCAATTGTCACAAATGGCAAGATTTTTCTTTTCTATGGCTGAAAACTATCCCACTGTGTATAGATACCACATCTTCTTTATCCATTCATCTATTGATGGGCGCTTTGGTTGCTTCCATATCTTAGCTTTTGTAAATAATGTGGCAATAAGCATAGGGGTGCACATATCTTTCTGAATCAGAGATTTTGTTTTCTTCAGGTAAATTCCTAGAAGTGGAATTATTGGGTCTTATGGCATTTCTATTTTTCATTTTTTGAGGAATCTCCATATGGCTTTCCATAGTGCCTGCACCAATTTACACCCCTACCAACAGTGTAGGAGGGTTCCCTTTTCTCCACATCCTTGCCAACACTTGTTATGTCTTGTCTTTTGGATAGAGGCCATTCTGACTGGTGTGAGGTGATAGCTCACTGTGGTTTTGATTTGCATTTACCTGATGATTAGTGATGTGGAAGCATCTTTCTCAATGCACCTGTTGGCCACCTGTATGTCTTCTTTGGAAAAAAATATCTGTTCAGGTCCTTTGCCCATTTTTAAACTGGGTTTTTTTGGAAGAGGAATATGAGTTCTTTATGAATTTTGGATGTTAGCCCCTTAGTGGATATGTCATCTATGAATATATTCTCCCATATGGTAGGCTGCCTTTTTGTTTTGTTGAAGGTGTCCTTTGTTGTAGAGAAGCTTTTTATTTGATGTAGTTCTAGTTGTTTATTTTTGCTTTTGCTTCCCTTGCCTGGGAGATGTATCCAGAAAAAAATTACTCATGTTTATGTTCAAGAGATTTTTGCCTATCTTTATTTCTAAGAGCTTTATGATTTCATGTCTTATATTTAGGTCTTTAATCCACTTTGAGTCTTCTTTTGCATGTGGAGTTAGGCAGTAGGGATATTAATATTTTGTTGCACCTGAAATTTATGTGAAATTGGAGTTTTAATAGCATTAATGAAGCTTTATTGGAACACAGTCATGCGCATTCATATCTGTATCATTTATGGCTACTTTTGTACTAGAGTGGCAGAGTTGACTTGTGACAGAGACCTTAGGTCCCACAAAGACTAAAATATTTACTATCTGACCCTTTTAAGGAAAATGTTGCTGGTTTATAATTTAGTGGAATCCCTTTCCACCCCAACACCAAATTAAGTGGGAAAATAATCACAGGGTTTAGCAAAGACACTAAGATGTCTAATGAGTCTTTATAAGGGACTTTCACAGTGAGTGGGAATTTCATCATTTGATTTTTCACTTCTATCTTAAGACTAAGAAATTATTCCACAAGATTATCATTTCTAGAAACTTCACCTGGAAAAACTCAAGGGACTCACAAGGCAAGATATAATTTTCTCCTTGGGTTGAAGAAATGGCCCCATGGAAAGGTTGTAACTCAAGAACTTATCTGCTTCCCATCTTCCTTTCCAAAAAGTCAGGTTGCTCAAGCAAATCTTTGGTTTCACCAAGATCAATGAGTTCAACTACAAGACGAATATCTAATTGCTCAACCCTAGGAACAGGGACATGGAGGAAACCAGGCACTTGGTCAACGCAAGCTGCAGATGCTCCAGGGGCAGCCTCAGAGGCCAAGTGTTGCAAGCATATTGGGTATTTGCAAAGTCAAAGTCCCTGATTGCAGCTCCATTCTAAAGGAACTTAGTGTAATTGAAGTTGGTTTGTTTTATATTTACCCCGTAAGGTCAGAGAAACCCAGATCTAACATCAGTCCACCTGCTCTTCCCCTCCTCACGTCTAAGCGCTCCTCTGCCTTGTAAATGGTCCATGATTTCTCCACCCTTTCTCATCCTACTTTTGTACCTGTCACTGGACCAACTCAGAGAAACCCTTCACTAAGCATATGGAGCTCTTGTCTGCACTTAAGTGCACTAAAGCCAATTTCCTTTACTTTTATGACCCTCACTATTGTCCTTATTCTGGTAACATCATGCACTAATAGAACCTGGCTTTTTTTTTAATGAATTTCTTTGCCTCAAATCTGCTTTTTTACACCCTCACCTACCACTTGGGATCATAAGTCTTTTTAATTTTTGTCATTGTGATAGAATGACAAGTGTAGAACTTGTTGTTTAACATGCCCTTTTTTTTTTTCTTTTTAAGCAACAAAAAGCACTGGTCCAATCCTGTTGCTGGAAAGGTCTAGGTCATCAGTGTATCCCTATAGTGACCAGTCAAAGTGCCAGCCATTCCAAAACACTGTCTTCTTGTTTAGAGTCCAAGTGTGGATGGTTCAGTGCAAAACTTTTACTACTTCTTACAAAACAGCCTTTTTCACTCCACACACTCTTGGAATTAAGGAAGAATTGGGAAAGCACTTGAAGTCAGATGTGGCCAACACCATCAGAGGATGGTGATTTCAGTTTTCCCGAGATACACTAAAGAAGGTAGTCTGGCCAATGGGAGATTCTAGAAAAGTAGAAGTAAATAAAATGAGGGAAAGATAACATGAATGGGGGTTGCTTTGGGGGAGACACGGTAACTCATCAACCTACTGGATTATGATCAAGGCTGCTTAACCCCATTAAATGTCACTCAGGACAAAACTGGACATTATCCTGGGACACTGGGCTTCAATAAAGCAAAATGAACTGATAAGCGATGTGCCTCTTAATAGTTACCCTCGCAAGTAGTGGGATATATAGATAAGGATATAGATAGAATTTATCTATGTATTCAGCATCTATCTATTCTTTTGCAGTGTAATCTATTCCTTTCTGTTTGTGTAGGTGCTTCCATTTCAGATTCAATGCACAAGAATTTTCATCCACTCCTACGTCTTCCCCCACCCACCCCCAAACTCAACTCACCCGCCCACAAAAGCGACTGATAGATGTAGAGTGATATTACAATTGATTGCCCTGCCACTGATGGTGCCTACGTGTTTTGTCATTAGTGGGGAGGCTGAAAGGGGGCTGGCTAATAGAATGATTTGGCCTACAAGACAGCTCCTCCTTGATGAACAATCAGACACAAATGTCAATAACAATTAGATTGTCTGTAAGCTACAGTCACTTAGGGCTCCCAGAGCCTGTCCACAGGGCCTGGATTGAAACCCTCAGCCTCGTGAACTCCAAATCAGGTTTGGCATCAGGAATGAAAAGCCATCAGCAGTAATATTATTACGGGGCCATTGGTCGAAGAAGTGCAAAGGGCTCCGGATCATGGCTGGGCTCTTGTGTGTTGCAGGGCCAGGAATGACAGCTATACTGCTTAAGAGCATGGAACCCAGGGGTAGCGTGTCCTGGCTCTGCCATTGGTAAGCTGTGTGGCTTTGGGCAAATGATGTGCCTCAGTTTCCTCATTTTGAAACAGGGATGTAAGAAGAACTAAAAGGAGGTGGCATTATAGGGCTGTTGTGCTAAGTAATCATCATATTGAATTATTATCATTGGCAGAGCAGCAGGTGGTCAATAGACTTAGCTTCTGAGTGTCTGGCATGGGACTGTCCTGTGTGTCATAGTTCATTTAGTCCCCACCACGGCCCCTTTGGAAGTGAGGCATATATAATCACGTATGTCAAGCACTTAACTCAATGCCCAGCATTTAATAAATCATGATTATCTTTACAAAATATCTCTCAGGGGTAATGCAGGGGACACCAAGAAAAGCGAAAACCAGACAGCCCTCTTGTCCAGAATATTAAAAACTCCCATTTCCTCCATCCTTACCCTGTTGAAGGGCTCCTTCTTGAGAGCTGTCTTTAGGCTCCATCTTTAGAAGAGGGAGAAAGGAGGCATGATGTGTGATCAGCAAGAACTACTATCTGCTTCCCCAGCATCTCCTCCATGTGAATCAGGCTTGGCATGTTGACAGAGAAAACCGGGGTATGGGGGAGTGCAGGTTCCAACTCTGACTGTATTGTTTGTTATCTGTGTGACGTGGGACAAGAGGCTTCACCTCACTAAGCCTGAGTTTTTGCATTTGTGAAAAGGAAGAAAACTACATTTCTTGTAGAGGTGTGGAGCATCCATGGGTTCATGTTATGGTTATCTATTGCTGTGTAATAAACCATCCTGAATCTAAAACAGTGAGTTACATTTATTTTGTTCATAAATCTACAATATGGGTAGGGCTTGATGAAGACAACCTATGTGCTCCTCTTGGTGGTGGATGGAGCAGTCACTCAGCTGGAAGGCTGGGTGCTGTAACCATCTGGAGGCTGGCCCACTCATGTGTCTGGTGATTGGTGAGGCCTCAGCGGGTCAGCCAGAACACCTACTCCTGACATCTCTACGTGGCTACTTGGCTTCCTTACAAGGTGGTGGCTAGGTTCCAAGATGAACATGAAAAAGAAAAAGAAAGTCAGGTGGTAGAAATATATTTATTGCCTCTTATGACCTCACCTGAAGGTCACAGAGGGTCATTTCTGCTGCTTTCTGCTCATCAAGGAAGTCACAAGATTCTGCTCAGTTTCCAGGGGAGCAGAAAGTGGGGGAGTAGTTGATGGGGAAGTGGCAAAGTTTTGGAAAGGCATATGGGACTGGCCATATGCTGTGACTTTCTTTTTAGATCCCGTGTGCTATAGTTAATATACATACAATTCTTTGTATAGTAGCTGGCACACCAGAAGTTGGTGTGATCTCAACTTCAAGTTCTTTCTGCATCCAGAAACTGTAGGATCCTGGAGGGCAAAGATCTTATAATCTGTTACTCTGCACTGTGCAAGACCCAGAAGGGATATCTGGCAAGTGTTTGTTGAATGGTTTATGAGCAATTTTCAATACTTCAGCTCAGTGGTTCTCACAAGTGTCTGCTGGTCAAAATCGCTGAGGAGGTTGGTAAACATATCCCCGAGCTCTGCCTTTGACCTACTGAATCAGAACATCCAAGGCTAGACTCTGGGGACAAGCATTTTTTTTAAATAATTTATTTTGGTATCATTAATCTACAATTACATGTGCAATATTATGGTGATTAAACAACCCCCTTCATCAGGTCCCCCCCACCAACCCCATGACAGTCACAGTCCATCAGCGTAGTGAGATGCTATAGGGACAAGCATTTTTTATGACCTCCAGTGGTGCAGGTGTGAGGACTCGCATATCCAAACTGTTGGCTTAACTCAGGAGAATCCAAGAATCCTAGGATAAAAGATGTGGCCCGTTTTACAGATGGACAAACTGAAGGATGAAGGGACTTGCCTGAGGGCATACAATGAATGGAGTATCTTCTGAGATGCCATGGTGCAAGAACGCCAGGCACTGTGGTTGGTCAGGGAGGTAATATTTTTGGATCGGGTTTGGCAGTGGTGGGGAGAAAGCTTTGAGAGTTCTCTAAGTTGGCAATTCTCAAATTTGATTTATTCATTGGCTTCCTTCCCTCTTACTTTTGCCACATTTGAGTAGCATCTGCAGTTAATTCACCTCCTAGTTTTCTGTAAATGTACTCACTTTTTTCCATAAATAAATTTAACCCCCTCCAAACTAATAATGGCCACAAAAGCAGGGGTGTGTAGACCTAATTCCGTGCTTGCTCTAACACATATAGGAAAGTATACAGACTTACTTAAATTAAGAAAAGGTTTGACTGTGTAGCACCTAAAATCATCTCATGTACAGTCTCAGGCAAGACTAGTTACATAACTTGTGGGCCCAGGGCACAATTTCAAGACAGCCATAGCAAACAAAACATAGTGCCCCTCTGAGTGCTGGGTAGTTTGCACACCCATTAAACCGGCCCTGGTCCAGACACTGGGAAATGCTCCTTTAAACAGGATGGACAGGCCAGCTCAGCCAAGACTCCTGGAGCAAAGGACACTGGGCATCTGTCCCCCACCCACATCGGAGGGACACCCAGGAGTGGAAAGGTGAAGTGTGGGGAACTTCATGCAACAGGAGGAACCCCTGGCCTTGCCAAGTCTCTAGTCTAAAAATCCTAAATCCAGGAGAGCCAGGAGACAGAGTTCAGAGACAGTTTTCACAGAGGGACCAGGAGGAATATAAGAGGAATGCTTTCCAAAGTGGAATAAAGAGTAATGTGTTTCTCAGTCTGTTTGTTTGGGGAGCAGTTCTGTGTGGTTAATGCTCACGTGTGGGGATAAATATTTTCCTTCCATTGTCATGGAAGAGGGAAGGAGAGAGAGAGAATCAGAGAAACAGAAGGGGGCAGGGAGAGGCGGGAGAAAGGAGGATGATTCCAAAAAAAAAAAAAGAAGGAAAAATTTTAATGTGGATTTATAAAATTTATAGAACCCTTAAAACAATTTCAACGTCCTTTTCGGCCTGGCTGTTTCTGTGTTACCTTGAGGTGGCTGCCAGTATCTGTGAAAAACTTGGGCTCCTGGCTTCATAGATCCCAATACTGGGCATATGTGTTGTTTAAGGCACAGTGTCAGGGGACGGTGCATGTTCTTTGGGTTTTATGTTCTAGGACGAGGGCAACGTTTTAGAAGTGTGCTGTTCCAACAAGGTTGGTATGTCACACCCGTTTTTAAATAGAGACAGCCGAGCCCAGAGCACCAAACTACGCCTTGCAGGACCAGCTCCCACCTCAGAAAAGCTGTGAGGTCAGCATCAATTGTTTCTGCTGCTTGGAATGAAACCAGTTAAAAAGCCGTTTTCAATTCACCATGGAGACTCTGTAGGAAATTCATGTTTTGTTGAAAGGGGCACTAGCTGTTGCAAAAGTCTTTGTCTTCATTTTCTTTTTCCTTGTTCTTTGAGAGTTGAGCTGAAATGAGTAAATAATGTAAAACTGCTATTGACTGAAGATTCAAGCTTTGTAGCCCAGTGGGAAGGGGGTAGGACATTTTCATAGAGTGTCATCTGTCTTCTGCCACAGATGGGACAGTCGTGGTGTCCCAGCATCATCCCAGGTGCTTTGGAGGGGTTCTTTAATTCCCTTCTAGCAGTGGGAGGTAGGTAGGTTATTTCCCACTTATAGACGCCAAAACTGAGTTTCTGATGGATGAAATGAATTGCCCTAGTTGCATAACATGTAGGTGCTGAGATGTTGTCTCCTACACAATATGTAGGAGATCTGAATCCCCTCGAGCCCTGTAGTGAAGTAGGGACACTTTCATATCCCTAGCTGTGACCCATTGTTCTCATTCATAACTTACGCCTTCAACAAACACATAGGGAGCATCTGTTATGTGCCCAGCACTGTGTTAGGCACTGTTGTTAAAACAGTGAGCAAAGCCGGGTGCAGTTCTGTCTTTCCTCGCTCTGTAGACACTGTCCCCCGACCCTCGCTTTGCTTTTGTGCCTCACATGGACACCGCTCTGCGAGGCTCACTGAGGAACAAATCCCTTCTTTGCTTTCCTCTGTGGTAGCAGTCACACACCGGACTGCAGCTGTGTACTGACTTGTCCTCTCCATCAAACGATGAATCCCAGAACAGGGGGCTGTACCAGCCTGAACCCAGGACCTATGTCATGACCAACTGGTGTTTTGCTCTGCTCAACAACCCCTCTTCCAGAAACATCTCTACGCACTTCCTTTTGGAAATTGCTTCTCCCCAGCTCCAAATAGGGGGCTCTGGGAGGAGCAGCCAGTGACAGTATTGCACCCCTGGCCACAGTGACTGGCCCAGGCATAAGCATGTGACTCAGGGTTGGCCAATCAAATTGCTTCCCTAGGATTATTCTAACAGACATGGTAGGGAAGAATTTTTTGTTGTTCATTCAAATGCAGCTACAATTCCAGCTGCCTAGTGTGAGCTGGCCTTGAAAGAAACAGGAGGCAGAGGACTGCCAGGTCGGAGTCCTTGATTCTAGGCATCCCTAAGGCCACTTTCACCCCTGCTCTTTCCATAGAATTGCTCTCCCTCCATTTTCCCCCTTTGATTAATTTCAATTTGAGTTGGCTTTCTGTCACACCCAAAGAGTCCTGGCTAGCACTTCCTGGGCATCCGTCATGACAAACACATGGAAAAGAACTGGAGTAGCGCCCTAAAGCCACTTGTATCAGCAAGGGGGAGGGCTCAGGCTACAGACCTGGGTGAGTGTGGGTGTGTGTATGGGTGTTACGAGTGGGTACGGGTGGTGGTGGCAGTACTGTAGGGGGTTGAATATCATAGCAGTAAAGTCTGGGCTTGTAGAGGCTAAAGGTCTTAGATTCAAATCCCAGCTCCTGTCCCAGCTGTATAATGTCAGGAAAGTTACTTAACCTCTCTGAGCCCATCACTATTAATACTGAGAGGAATGGAAAAAGAGCACAGCAAGATGGTCTGTATGTGGGCCAAAATTCCTGGAGCTGAAAACTGTCTAACAGATCTCTGCATTATCCTGCATGCCTGGAGCTTGCTCTAACCACCTTTTACTTAATATTCACTCAGCAACACTGATTGGAAATTCCCTCTATTCATGAGGTACTGGGGAGGTGGCATCGGATAAAATAGAATCATCCCTGTTGTTTTGGAGCTGTCACTCTAGTGGGTGGACCCATAAATATGCAATTACAAAATGTCCTTAGACAGGAGATGGTCAGGATGCTGTGGGTGCATCTGTCAGGGAAACCTGATCCAGAACTGATGGTTCAAGGACGAATTCTGAAGGGAAGCCACTTATAAGTGGAGACATGAACACAGTGCGGAAATAGGCCAGGTAGAGAGGGAAGTGAGGTGAAGAGGAACTCCTGGTAGAGAACCCGGCAGGGGCTAAAGCTTAGAAGTGAGACAGAGCAGTTCTGCTTTCAGGAAAGAGATGATACATTTAGCAGGACCAGAGTATGAAGCAGGAATGATCAGAAATAGAGCTGGAGAAGCATGTGGGGAAGATGATGCTGAGCCTGGGGTTTCAGACGTTAGGACTTTGCCTTTAGGGCCATGGGGTCCCTTTGATGCATTTATGCAAGACCATTCCAGGTGCCCTTCAGGGTTGGAGTGGAGGGCTAATCAGACTAGAATCCTGGATCCAAGACAGAAAACTCTTGGAGGTCCTGACCTCCCACTTCCCAGACAGAAAAACTGAGTAATGAAGAAGAAAAGTGACTTGCCCAATGTCACCAAGCTGGTGAGTGAGGGGGAACCAGAACTCAGGTCTCCATATCTCAAACCAGTGTTTTTTGGTGCCCTTGGCGTTCTCTGACTCCATGTCCCTACCTGGGCCAAATCCAGCCCCTTGCAGCTCTCTTCTGAACTCAGGAAAAGCTCTGATTCCTCACGTACACACAGCCATGCTATGCTGTCTCAGGAAGCTTGCAATAAATTTTTTTTTTTTTCGGGCAACGCCTTGCTCCCATCCCTGCAAAACAATGTATTTATTATTGCTAAGCCTTTTCCATCTTTGAGGAGAAAATGCATACCACATGACTCCCCAAAGCCGAGCCGTCCCGGTTTACAAATACAGTACGTTAATAGCTTTGTAAACATTTATTCAGGATGACAGCTGAGGGAAACATGTGGCATTAATTAGAAGGCTCAGCAGCATGGCCTATGAAGAGCGAGGTTAAATCTGAATTAGTTGGCTTTGCTGAGACAAGAGGCTCTGGGGAACAAAACTTTGCTCTAATGCATTCTGACTCTGTTGATGTGGGGTGCATGGGGACACAGAGGGGTCTTCGTTCTTTGAGAGGAAGCCTATGTCTTGGCAAGATGGTCATTGAATCACTGAGCTGCAAAGCTGTCAGGGTGGGCCTCCCCAAAGGTCTGGTCTCTCCCTTGGGTGCTGAATCTCATCACAGCATCAGAGTGCCAAGGGCTTGCTGCCATCAAGGGCACAGTCAGGTTCCTGAGACTGCTGGCTGGTGCAGGAATGGCGTTCTGCCCTGGGAGTTGCCTCTTCCTCTAGTTTGCCCTCGTCCCTCCTCTTTTGCTCGCCCTACACAGAGTTCCCTATCACAGCAACCAGGATTGTCTCTGCTTCGTGGTGCCCATGAGTCTGCCCAGTAGACTGGATGCTCTGTGAGCCCAGAAGCCCACCCTGTGCCATGCCTTCTCCTTGTCCAGTAAGGTGTGGCTTCAAGTAGATGCCCGAGGGGCTGTTTTATTTCATAAAAGTTTGCAAATTTAGATGTTTGAGGTTATGCCTCAGATGATCTTACATCCAAACCCAGAAATGTCCCACTGGCATTGAAAGGAGGTGACATTTATCACAGGATGCTAAACTTCTGTCTGTACTTGGAACACATCTTTTGTTGAGAGCTATGCCTGAATATCCTTTTGTTTTTCACAAGTCCTTTAATTATCTCATGAGTGACACAATAGCAGTGCTTTGTGGCTCCTGAGCTGGTGCTGAATGTGTTGTTACACGTGAACATTAAATGGCACCCCGCTTTGCCTGTAATTCCATTTTGACCTTTCTTCATCTGTGAACATTCTCAACAGCTTCTAAATCCCCAAGGGACCCAGGTCTCCTGTGGTGTCCAAGAACCTGGCTGGTGCCCTGTGAACATATGTGGCGTAGATACATGAAAGAGTGAGTGACCTTGGGAAGCTACGTGCCTTCTCTGGGGCTCAGTTTTATCATCTTTAAAGTGGGAAGGAGGCCTGGCTTGGTGAGGGCTGGGGATGCGGGGAGCTGATTCACTGCATGACACAGAAATCTGGTTTCTGCTCTGTTGGCTGTGCTCAAAGGGCCCCCCATCAGGATGCTGTTGTTGCGCCCTCACCCCCTTCTGGTTGAGCCATGCTCCTAGCATCTTCTTGCTCCAAGCAAAGTCTCACTTAGTGTTTGACTTGGATGGGGGACCCAGAAACAGACCCAAGCCTCCTCCCTTTTGGCACCATCCCCCAACACCACCTTCTCCTTCTCTTTCCTACTCACTGTGCAGGCACCGGAAGCTCGAAGACATGTTCTTGCTTAGTGGTTTTCAAACATTGTATTTCCCTCCAAGTAGACAAGATCAGTAAATCAATATCTAAAACTGACCAGCCAGGAGCAGCCCTGGATGAAGTAGGGGCAGGAAGCCTTCTTCTCCCTCTCTGGATTCTAAGATATTGCAGAGCCCGTTGCAAAGCCCTCATGTTACTGTTTTTTTCTTTTTCATTTAATGGCTGCAGAACCTGTGGTCCAGGAGGAGCAGTGCCTTGCTTGGTGGTGGGGCTGGGGCTAGAATCCAGCTCTTTCTACTACATCTTGTCTAAGAAGTCAAGAATTTAAAAAGCCTGATCTAGTAACTCTTGTTACTCAAAGAGTGGTCCAGGGACCAGCAGCATTAGTTTCTCCTGGGAGCTTTTGAGAAATGCAGGCTCTCAGGCTCCACCCCAGACCTGCTGGAGCAGAATTTGCATTTTAATTACCTGGAAATTTATGTGCACATTAAAGTGTGAGATGCATTGAAAGGCCACAGTTCCACAAAGTGGCTTCTGTAGATCACTAGGGTCTGCGTAAAACAAGGCTTTCTGTCCTTTTCAAGGATCAGCAGAGTCCAATAGAAATATGTGAGCCATATATGCAATTTAAAATTTTCTGGTAGCCACATTAAAAAAGTAAAAGGACACAGGAGACTTTCACTTTATTTTGTTTCATCCAATATAATAAAAGTACCATTTCAACTCAATATAAAAATATAAAACCAGTCGACAAAAGATACAATCTATAGATATAACATGTAGAAAAGAGAGTTCACATTTTTTAGTGTACTAAGTTTTGAACATCCAGTGTGTGTTTTCCATGTAAGTACATCTCAGTTCAGACAAGCCACATTCCAAGTGTTGAGTGGTCACACATGGCGGGTGGCCGCTGTACTGGGTCACAGAACTCTAGAACACTGTGGTTTAGGGCTGCCTGGCTTGTAATTCTGGTTCTTCCACTTGTTTGCTGTAAAATTTTAGTCAGTTACTTAATTTCCCTAAACCTCAGTTTCTTCTCCTGTAAAATGAGACTAAAATTGAGGTCACGGGCACCTGGCCCATTCACAGTTCCTGTAGCCACCAGTTCCCCAAATCAGAGACACAGCATGGCGACAGAGCTTTTTGGGAAGATGGAGAAGACTCTTCGGGTATTTTCTGACAATCCCATGGTACACTCATCCCCTCCCTGGCTCTGGTAAACAGTGGCTCGCCTGCATTCTTCTCCATTGTTTCTTCACTGTGTGGACCCCCAGTGGCACGGTGCCCCATTTCCAGGAGTGTGTGCTTTCCTCTTGCTTGGCTGGCTGCCTGGAGGGTGAGGCAAGGGATGGGGTTGGGGGGTCAGGAAGGGAAGAGATGGATAAAGAGTTTCCCAGCTTCTTCAGCACCAATGGTTAGTTGCAGGTGCACTGATTAAAGAAGGCCCAAGTTCAGGGCCATGCCTGGCCTTTCAGGTGTAAATAATGAACATTAGGTAAATGCATGGGCAGAAGTGCCAGTACATGGAGGATAGGGCCAACCAACCTCAGGAGAATAGCTGAGATTAATGGGCTTCCGGGTCTGAAGGGCCGTTTTTATAAACCTACGGGGGGAAGAAGCCTTTTGATTGCTTTTCTTTTCTTTCTTTCCTTCTTTTAAGGAAGGAGGAGGTTTGCTTTTATTGCTTTTATTTGTTCTGAGTGTTGAGGCATTTCCATGGGTCCTTATTGCAGGCATGTTACAGTCCTGGGACTGTGTCCCTCCTACCCACCCTCCCCTCTAGCACCCGGAACTCTGCAGATAAGACTTCAAATTTAGAAGTCCCCCTCCTTTCCCGGATGTTTCTAGAAGCTTTGCTTTCTTTTCATGCCAGATCTCTGTGGTCTGCCAGACTCACTACACTGGAATCTCAGAGCAGTGCCGGGGATGGTAAGCATGGAGACGTCTCCCTGAGCTGGAATGGCCATGTTCCACCCAATCACACACTCCCGCCTGGCAAGTCTGTGGCAGATATGGGGAAGTGACCTTAAATATTTTTCTTTTTCAAAGGCAGAGGAAGAGTGTGGCCTCCAGACAGCTCATTGGGTTGGCAAAATGGCAGAAGAATGTTTTCCTTCCATTTGGTCCACCCAGGTCTAGATTTCCCAGCATGTTGCTAGAAAGTTCATGTGTTGGTTCTCTGCTTTCCCAACTCTCTGCTGCTAAAGAGAAAGGGTCATGGTTAAGTCTGAAGCACAGGCTTATAGGAGGGGAGATGCTTTCATAGGCAAGGGACCAGGCATCCGAAGTCTTGACTTGAATTCTAATTCTGCTGCTGACTACAGGGTGGACAGGGCCAAAGATTCTCTGGGCCTCTGTTTCCTCATCTTTAAAGTGGGAAGGATAGTATTTCTACAATGTGGGAAGATTTGAAAGACCAAGCCCTTGTCTTTGTATTATCAGACCCCAGTGTATTTGTAGATGGACATACTTTATCTTCAGTTTTCCTTCCCTCTATAATTTGGGAACCTTAACATTTTCCTCCTAGGAGGATGGAGAGAGAAAAGTAATGCCATGGAAAGGAGTGTTGGTTAAAAGATGGAAGGGATGTGTGAAGCCCTGTTAGCAATCATAGCTCAGGCCAGGTTCATGGCCAGGTTCATAACTGGATTCAGAGTCAAGTTCACAGCCAGGTTCATAGCTAGGTTCATGGCCATGTTTTGAAGTTGGCCTCCAAGTCCTGTGCTTTTAAAAAAGAAGTCATTATTGAAGCTGCCAAACCAATATTAAAACCAGTGGCTTATGAAAGAGCCTGGCAGCTGGGGCTGGGAATCTTTTTGCACCTCTTAATTTTGCAGAGAGAAGGAAGCATCTCACCTGGGGCAGGTCTTTCATTAACACCAAAAGCAGAAATGGAGAATATCTTCCCTGGTCAGAGAGTCTCATTTCTTGAATTCTGTGATGGTGCACTTTGGAAATTTCCCAAGGAACAGGAGGGTCAGAAGAGTAAGCTCCCCAGAGAGGAAAGGGGGCTCATGTGACTCTGTGAAGTAAGATGAACCTTTGAGAAATTGGACCATGCACAGTAAGCTGACCGTGGACGCCTCTGCTTTATGTTTTTTTTTTTCAATGCCATGTTACTCATGTTGGTGAGGGAAACCCAGCGCCCGCAAACACTGCCAATGGGAGGGCAAACGGAGAAAACTTTCCAGAGGGCAGATTCTTTAAAAAGGTAGAAACTGCTCCAGAAATGCCACTTCTGGGAGTTCATCCTGGGATGTAACTGGAGAAGTGCATTGAGGTGAGGGCAAAGTTGGTCACCGCAGCCTTGCTGATGGCCATAGAGACCTGAAGACGGCCTACATGTAAACAGTGGGACACTGGCTACGAACTGAAGCTACATTCATGCAGTGGAAGATTAAGCAGCTGTTAGAAAATGATTTCCTCTTCTTTCCCCCCCTCCCTCCTTCCTTCCTTGTTTGTTTCCTTTTACAAATATTTGTTGCATGCCTACTGCATCCCAGACATGGTGTATATCTAGGTGGATTGACACAGGAAGATGTTTATGATGTACTAAGTAATAAATACATATTTAAATAAGATGAACTAAATTAAAAAGTTTCATAGATGTATTCTAGGATCCTATGCTTGTAAATGTGTATTTATATATTTATATGATAGGGTATAAAATAAAATGTTTGAAAGCACATGCACCAAAATATCAGCAGCCAGTTCTCTCTAGATGTTGGGTGTATGGATGACTATTATCTCTTTAGATCTTTTATTTTATCTGCATGTGCTAAGTCGTCTGTGGTGAGATTGGGTTTCTTGTGTAATTCGAGGTCACTGAAGGCCCTGCGTGATGTGGCTCTGAGCCTCTGCCTCCCTTGCGTTCATCTCTCATCACTATCCACCTGGCCTGCTCCACCCTTGTCACGCAGTGTCTGTTCTTCAAACATGTCAGACTTGTTACCGCCTCAGGGCCTTTGCATGTGCTATTCACAGTGCCTGGGAAACTCTTTCCCCAGGTCCTTATCAAGCTCCTTCTGGTCATTCTGGTCTCAATTCAAATAACCCCTGCTCAGAGAGAATCTCCCTGCCCACTTAATTCCAGTTAGCTTGTCCTTGCACATTTTATCACACTTCCCCACTTCAGTGTCTCCCTAGCATTTATAACTCCGAAATGCTCTTGATTTTTTTCTAGCTTGTTAACGTTTCTCTTTTCCACTTGAGTATAAGCTGTGTGTGCTCAGGGACCCTGTGTTTTGGCTTCAGGGACAGAACCTGGCACATATGAAGAAATCAGTACATATTGTTGAATGGAAAAATTCCTGGAAATATATATTCAAAAAAGATTATTTAAATTAAAAAAAAAAAACCTCTCCTTTCTTTTTGCTTCCAGAGACATATTAGTGACCTTCACCTGGAATATGCTACTCCATTAGTGCACCATTTCTGATCTTGCAAGCGACCATGTACAGGCCTGTATCCCTGAACATGCAGGGCTTGACATCTACCCAGTTGGAGTGAGGCATCTGAATTTTCATCCCTGGGTTGTACCTCAGTGCATAGAAAGGGGATTAGGAGCTTCTACCACTCAGGTTATAATACTTGGCTCTGTGGTTGACTTGCTGTGTGACATCTGTTAAGTTACTGAACCTCTCTGAACTGTAGTTTTCCCTTGCATGTGGTAAGAGGGAGATCCTATCCATTGCTAAATCTACAGGGATGATACACCATTAGTAAGCTGATGCTACGCCTAGTTGCCCATTTTACATCTGTCTTATTCCCTGTTGGGCATCATTATCCCAATTTTAAATCTCTAAGAGCAGGGAAAGGAAGAGGAATAATATTATTCGAGCATCTGCTGTATGAGTGCTATGTGGACTTCATGACATCTTGAGATATAATCATCCCCATCTTACTGATGAGGAAATTGAGGGAATGACTTACCCAGGGGCTCACAGACAGTAAGGGGCAGAGAAAGGTTTGAATCTATATCTATTACTATAGTATCGAGGTGGATCACCTCTAAGTTAGAAGGACACACCATTCTTAGTGATGACGATTTTATTATCCATCAAGCCAGGGTGCTCAGCAATGGAGACCGACAAACAGCGGAATAGCCAGCCCCCACTGTGTGTGTCAGAATTATTTTTTTAAAGGATGATAAAGGTAAACATCTAAGGAAAAAAGATTTGTAAAATCCAGGTCTCGTGCAACCACATTACATGAAAAGTCTTCTGAGCTGCAAGCTGGTTTGGTTATCACCGCAGGGGCCCATCCCGCCCAGTCCGAAAGAGGAATTATAGTCAATGAGAGGCCAACTCTAAGACAACCTCAGCTATTGGCATTGAGCTGGGGCCAAGATCTTTTAATACAAGGTCAAGGGTTCTTGGTTCTGGCAGGTAGAGGGCAAGAAAGTGGGCTCCAGTCTTCATTTTTATTTTCTTAAATTTTTTATTGAGGTGAAATTCACATACCATAAAATTAACCATTAGAAAGTCTAACAATTCAGTGGCATTTAGCTTATTCACAAAGTTGTATAACCATTGCCCCTCTCTAGTTCCCAAACATTTCATTACCCCAAAGGGAAACTCCATCCCCACTGCACACTTTCTCCCCATTACCACCTCCTCCTCCACCCCAGTCCTGACAGTGACTAATCTGTTTTTGTTTCTATGGATTTGCCTATTCTGGATATTACCTATACAGCTGACCCTTGGACAATGCAGGGGTGAGCGGCACTGACCCTCTGCACAGTTAAAAACCCATGTATAACTTTTGACACCCCCAAAACTTAACTACTAATAGCCTACTATAGTCTAGAAGCTTTACATAAATAGCCCATCAACACATATTTGTCTGTTATATGTACTATATACCCTATTCTTCCAATAAAGTAAGCCAGTGAAAAGAAAATGTTTTTTCAAGTTGTTACAAATCTCCAAAGATTTTTCTAATATATTTATTGAAAATAATCATGTGGAAGTGGAAGTGGACCTGTGTACTTCAAACCTGTGGTGATCAAGGGTCAACTATAAATGGATTCCTGCAACGATGTGACCTTTGTATCTGGTTTCTTTCACTTGTATAGTGTTTTTGAGGTTCATCCATGGTGTGGCATGTGTCGGTACTCCACTCCTTTTTGTGGCTGAATAATATTCTACTGTATGAACTTATCACATTTTGTTTATCTGCTCATCAATTGGTAGACACTTGAGTTACTTCTTCTTTTCGTTATTTCTTCCTACTGTGAATTTTGCCAGCATGAACATTTTATGGACAAATAATTGTTTGAATACCTGCTCTCAGTTCTTTTGGATAAATACCTACAAGTGGAATTGCTCGGTCCGATGGTGACTCTACATTTAACTCTGAGGAACCCCAAGCCTTTGCAGAGTGACCGTGCCACTTTGCATTCCCACCAGCAACGTGCAAGCGTCCTAATATCTCCACATACTCATTAGCACTTGTTATGTTTCATTTTCTTGACTCTAACCATCCTAGTGGGTGTGAAGTGGCATCGTATAGTGGTTGGATTTGCATTTCCCTAATGACTCATGGTGTGGTGCATCTTTTCGTGTGCTTTTTGGCCACTTGCATATCTTCTCTGGAGGAACGTCTATTCAAGACCCTGGCCTAATTTTTAATTGGGTCCTTTGTCTTTTTGTTGCGGGAATTTAGGCTTTCTTGATCTCATCAGCTGTTTTGCTGTGGGGCCCCTTGGTGAGGCAGCCAGGTGCAGAGACCTGCCCACACAATCCCTGGACAAAACAGAGTAGGAAATGCAGGGAGGCCACCCAAAGGACCCTAACTTTTTGAGTTGGGCCAAACTCGGCGAAGTTTAGAAAACTTCCCTCTGTAGAATACTATAAAGACTTGTGCAAATGTTGCTCAGAAACGCTCTCCTCCTAGATGAACACGCACAGTTCATCTCATTATGAGAACATTCCACAGCCGTAAGTCCTTTTAATCACTCGTAACACTCTCTCTTTATCTCTCACATGGAAACAATATGTACTATTTTCCATATGCTGTAATTACCCCTTGATAAAACCATGTGCAAAGACATGTACAACATGCCAAGTATTATCCACCTGGCCAATTTACATAGGCTTAATTTGTTTTTCTATGTTAGATTTTACTTCATGTATTTTTACAGCCACACTGCACAGCAGCAGTCAGAGAGATAGTGAATGGAAAATGTAGCATGATTCCAAACTTCCCTCCCTACTTTATTCTTCAGTTTCTTCTCTGTAATCCCATTCACCTACCACACTGAGAAAAGAAAACTGAAGGCAGGGATCTCTCACAACACCTCTGATGGAGGGTGTGAAGTTCTGCCTTGGCATTGGAAAAGACACTGGAAGCCCGGGAGAAGGGGCCCATCTTAGCTCACCTCCAGCTCTGGCATGGGGCTGGAGGGAGGTGCCCAGCACCAACCTTACTCGGAAGTTAATTCCTGGTCTCTGGAGTCTGACTGGTTCTGCCAGATACTTGAGTCCTTTGGGAAAGGAGTGGAGGAGAGCAGCCAGACCCTCGGCTGGGGAATCGTAAGACTCTAAGTCAAAATCATGAGTCTACTACTTCAGGGGATATGGGACTAGAGTGAGTCTGAATCATTCTGGGACTCAGTTTCTTGCCTTTAAAACGGGGAGAGTAATAGTGCCCGCTCCATATGGTTGTGTCTTATAATGATGGCTGATCTTGGCCAAGTACTTATGACGTCCCAAGCTCTGGATGGACTTTAAAAGTACAATGATTTTGAAATGTAACCCTTGCCACCATTCTACCTAGATGCTCTTGTTAGCGCCATTTTACAGATAGGAAAACGGAGGCCTAGGGATATTACTTTAACTTGGTCAGACATGCAAAGCTAGTCCTTGGGGAAGCTGGAAATAGCGCCCATCTCCTGGATGCCACCATCCTCTCTCGGGTAACACAGAGTGTGTCTCCCTCCTGAAGAGGTCAGTATGTGGTAGCTGGGCCGTTCAAAGGTCCCAGCACACGGTGAATGTGCTGTTTACCCCTTTCCTTCCTTTTATCACTCAGAATGAATCCTCCAGCGGGGGTCTTCCTCAGAGACTGAAGTTCAGAAGGGCGACATGGAGCTCCGTACAGGATTCGCCTAACGTTGCCAACAGCTTTCAAAGGTTTCAGGGGTCCACCAAGTCCCTGAAGAATTTGGCTCTGAGCGGTTTCCCCTTCGTTTCTAAGTCCAAGGGCAGATTAGGCAAAATGGAATCCGTATGTTTCTGATTCATTTACACTTAACTCATCAAAATGTTCCTTTTTATGAGCTATTTGATGTCCAGAAAGCCTTTTGAGTAGATTTTATAAGCCTTTTAAAGACTTTTCTCTTCGAAACAGACGGTTGCATTTTGCCAAGAATAAACAAACTTGAACCTCAAAAGTGCAGAGCTTGCCAAGGATCTGATGCCAGAGGGCAAGTTTGTGAAGCCACCTCTTCCTCACTCCTGACACCTTCTTCCATTTCTTCTCTCCCCCCAGGTCCCCCTAGTCTTGGCCTCTCTGGTTTCCTGGAAGAACTTTTTGCCCCAGTTCTGAACATTACACGTCCTTCCAACGAACTGCTGTGGTAGCTGCTCCTCTGGGCAGCAGCAACCCCCAAGCCTTCCATCTCTCCCGGGCCCACTACCTGCCTGGAGGCCACAGATAACAGTGAAAAGATGCACTTAATTCCCAGTAGCTCTGAACTCAGTTCTCATATGTGTATCCCTCACCTGGCTGTTTACAAAGGGGTCTTGTTCCATGTGATTTTTTTAAGAATGAGGACAGGAAGGATAGGCTTTCTGATTCCCATTTTATATTCAAGGAAACAGAGGCTCAGAGGGCCTAAGTGACGGGCTAAGCCCATCTAGCTGCCAGGTGGTGAATTCTTGTCTTGGTCCACTCAGGCTGCTTTCCAAGAATACGGTACCCTGGGGGACTTATAAACAACAGAAGATTATTTCTCACAGGTCTGGAGGCTGGGAAGGCCAAGATCAAGGTGATGGTGATTTGGTGTCCGGTAAGGGTCTGCTCTCTAGTCCGTAGATGGCCATCGTCCTGCTGTGGCCACACATGGTGGAAGAGTCAAGGCAGTTCCAGGGGGTCTCTTTGTAAGGGCACCGATCCCAGTCAGAGGGCCTGTACCCTCGTGGCCCATTGCCCCCAAAGGCCCCATCTCTGAACCTCATCACAAGGGGGGTTAGGTTTCAATGTGGATTTTGGGGGTCCATAAACATTAGCCTATAGCAACTCTGAAGACTTGTTTTGTTTTGCTACAGCACTCCTAAGAGTGACTCAAAACTCTTGAGTCTTTGCCTTCTGCAAAGACTACTGAGGGACTTGTTTTTTTTCTAGGATGTTAGATCTAAAAATGAAATTTTTTTATCCCATCAAAAAAGGGCGTGTTCCTCCTAAAACCTCTGCAAGATTGAAGCCTGGACTGTCAATGGGAATATTTACCTATCATGAGAGCAAAAGCCTCAGCATGGACAGGACAGAAAAGCAGAGTGTTGTCTGGCATATGGACTTTGAGGAACCTGAGTGTTGGATTATAGTCAGTGACTCTGGGGTACTTATTCTCAGTCTTTTTATCCCCCCAAATGGGCACAGAGTGCCTGCCTCAGAGGCTTGTTATAAAGGTAAATTGAAGTAATATGGGTAGGACCCAGGTCCTGGGTAGGTAGTAAGAACTACGAAAAATGTCAGCTATTAGCAGCATATGCATGTGTGTGTGGCATTTCCATTTAAAGAAAAAGAACAACATTTTCTTTATTCACAGGGGAGTCACAGGAAAATAGCAATCGAGTGGTAGAAAGACGGAAGGCCAACTTCTCTTCCCTCTCACACTGTGAAAAATCAGCTCTTTTGCTGAAGAGCACACAGACCCTTAAGGAAAGTAAGACATAAAACATGAGCAGAGAGCAGCCGCTGGGAAAATGCCATCATTTTATTGGCACTCTTAGAGGGAAATATATGAACTGTATAACACCATCATAAATACAGTTATTTGTAATGTCAAAGTAACAGTGCTAGCCACGGTGCTTGTCTCTTTCATGCCCCCCTCTTGAAATGTTTCATAATCAAGCATAAAATCACAGGAAAATATGAATAATATTTTCATTCATTAGGGTTCATAATGATATATTGGCAATGTTATCCTGCACCCTTCACTATGAATTCTATGCCTCTCTGCAAGAATATTAGTTCCTCTTTTTGTCTAAACAGCCAAGCTTTTTCATTTAAAAATATTTTGAAAAGAATGAGGTGCTGAAGTGCCTATCTTGACAAACCATCGAATGGTTTACGGGCATATTTGCCTCCCCGCATTCTGGTGGGAATGGGAACCTACTGTTTTCACCAAGGAAGTAGGTTGGGAGGAAATCATAACTTACTGGAGCAGAGAGTTATCAAAGTTGCTTTGAAAGGGAAAAAACCATGAGTGTACTTTACTCTTTTATTTTCTCTTTCTCTGCCTGTTACACACACACACACACACACATCCCACCACTATCACCAAACACATTAAGCTGTATTTGGGCTTCTGAGAGATGTAGTGTGCTGACCACATAGTAATTTCTAAGACTATAGACAGTACTCCAAAATCCTGGGATGAAAGTGATTGGTTTCTCTCCATTTTTCCAACTTTAATATACGTTTGCCCCCCCACCCCACCCCCACGCGACTGAATCTGTTTTGGATTTTATTCTAAAATGGAGCAGATTGTTTTTTTTTTCTAACTCAAGATTTCTTTTATCCTAGGACAGGAGCTTAGCAAATTAATTTAGTTTGTAGGGGGAGATTGGCTTCTCTTTAAGTTTTCAGTTCAATTGTTTAAGACCAGAAGTGAAAATATTGTTTTTATGGACAGAGGAGAGGGGGGAAACTGTGGCAAGTATATGTGCGTGGCTCGGGGGTGGGAAGTGAGCTTAGATGAAATGAACTTTTAATACCAGGACATTTAAATTTGAAAGAAACAAACAACAAAAAAGGAGGCAAGTTTCTCTTTCTTTTTTTCCCTCTGTTTCTCCCTGTCTTTTCTCCACTCTCCATTATGAAAGGCATGTGTGCTGACTCTATAAAATTTAGAGAATAGGCAAAGTATGAAGAAAACATATCACCTATAATCTAACAGTACAGAGATAACCACCATTAAACGTTTTGATTTATTTCCTTTAGGATGAGATAATGCTATAGGTACAATTTTGAGTCATTTTTCATGCACTGTCATATCATGAGCATTTTTTTCCTGTCATGAAATATTCATTAGAGTCATAATTTAAAATGTTCTTGAAATCCTTGTTTACACCACGATTTCACTTAACCACTTTTAATTGATGGATGCTTAGCTTTAAAAAATATATATTATTATAAGCGTCAGTGTGATGACCAACTTTATCCATAAATCATTGCCCTTACTTTTAATTCAAAGACCTAAGAAGTTCAGAGTGGCTGGTGTGTAGAATGTAAGGGGTGAGACAAGAGGTAAGGTTGGAGAGGTAGGCAAGAAATGTATCTTGCTAGCCTCTGTATTCCATGCTAAGGGGTTTAGAGTTTATTCAAATAATAGTAATGATGATGCTCAGGATGATAAAATGTGTGGTATTTATTGAGTCTTTACTGTACACTTAGACACTTTTCTGGGTAGTTTCTATTATCTCATTGAATCTTTGCAACAACCCTGAGCCACAGGGATTGCAAAAACAAACCACAGAGAAGTCGAGCCATCTGGCCAAGGTCATAAGGCTGATAGGGATCCAGACCGTATAGCTGACATAATTCACCACGTTGGCCCGTTACCTTATAGCAATAGGGAGCCACTGAAGGAATTTGGATGGGAGGTGGGGGACAGGATAAGTGGATTTGCATATTTAAAAGGATTGCTGTGTCTGAAGTGAGGAGAAGGGATGGAAGTAGTAAGACAAAAGCCAAGAGAGGGATGGAGACAGAGAAAGCTGGTGGCAGTGGGGATGGAGGGAATGAATGGATCTGAGGAATTGGGGAGGTTTTGTTGATAGGGCTTAGATTTGGAGATAGAGGGACAGGAACTTCAAGAGTGTGAGCAGATTTGGGCAACTGGCTAGAGGGTGGGATCATGTGCTGCAATTAAGGGACAGTTGGATGACCTACCCAAGGTCACCCAGCTACTAAGTGGAGGAGGTGGGATTTGGAGCACTAAAGCCAGAAGCCTATGGAAGGGAGACAGTCTGGGACAAGAGTGAGAGCCCTTTCAATAAATGTAGGAGAGGAGAACAGAAGCAGAAGTTGAGGATGGAGTCCCAACAATACAGCTGGAGCATTATCTTGTCAAGTTTGCCATCCCTTATCTAAAGGGACTAAAATACAAAGCCTAGATACAGCAAGGCATCCCCCATCCAGCAATCCCCTGCACAATACATAGAAACCCTCTTTGAGTGAGGAAGGGCCAGGAGGCTGGAGGAGATGGGGGGTCAGGAGGGGGTCACCTCGTTCATTGTCTGACTCCAGGGAGCCACTGAAGACAGGGGCAACTAGCTCCATTTAAAGGTTTCTGTAAGAGGGTGGTTGGGGACTGGGGACAGGGGGTCTGTTTATTTTGAGGAGATGGGTACAAAAGACAGGTTAGGCCTTTAAATATAAATCCAGGCAAGTAGGTTTTCTTTTAGGGAGTAGTACTTTGGGCAAATGAGGTGACAAAGTGGGGAAAAAAATATGGGTTTTGGAGAGTGGCCTTTCTAAATTTGAAACATAGGGTCTCCATTTTCTATGTGGTGATGATGGGAATGACATCCTTGAAGATCTTTAGCATAAAATGAGTATAACATGGTTGCACAAAGTGAAATCATATGTATACACATATATATAATAATGTATATATATGTATATATATACACACACAAGGCTTGGGATATATAAAATATGGCAACATGTACTCCATTTTCTTTCCCCTACAATCTTGGACTTGACCTCCTTCTCTACTTTGAAGATTTTGATTCTTTTCTCTATGTTCCTAGGCTTGTAATTTTGAACTTCCTTAAGTGGGAGTTGGCCCCTGCCAGACTGGTGGATTATCTAACACTTGCATAGCTCTTTATAATGTGCAAAGCACTTTCCATAAATATTCTCATCTAACACTTCTTATTAGAGCTCTGTCACTTAGGTGTTAAGGACGTTCCCATTTAACAGATAAAAAAATGGAGTCTCAGGCAAAATGACCAGCCTAGGCTCCAGAAAAGGTGCAATGGGGTCTTGGGCCTAGTCTTGTAAGCTTGGATCCTTTGCTCTTTAGATGATCCATCTTTTTCTTCTGTTGTCCCAGGAGGAAAGGAAGTCCTCATCTCCTATGCAAATTGTCCCTTGTTTGAAAACAAAGTGCTACATGTTACATTACCACTACCCTTTCTGGCCTGGGAATGGACTGTGCCAGCCAGGATTTCACCCGTGTTCCTTCCTCCAGGATGAAAATGACCCTCAGAGCTCAGACACTCCGGCTATAACCCAATCAGGGATTGAACTATTCCTCCCTCTCCATCAGCCCTCTCTTTCTGGACGCAAATACCCCTATCCTTCTATGAATGTACTTGGGCCTGCAGAGATTGCACACTGTGTCATTTGTGTTCATGTCTAATACTGATCAAGCAATAAGCATCCACCACAGAGTAGCTTACATTAAAAACAAAACCCCAAAGCAGAAATCCAAAGTAAGCCAATGAATCCTGAAAGGACAAATTGGTGACTTCTATAAAGGTAGGATATCTAGTTGGTACAACTGTGGCTTTGGCATTAGTTCTGGGGCTGACACTGAGCTTTGTTATTCACGGCTGGGTGGCTTTGTGCAAACAGTCTCAACTTCTCTGGTACTCAGTTTCCTCATCCACTAAATTAGAATCTGCAGACTAGCAGAGACTTTTGTCTGTTTCACATATTGCTCCATCTTCAGTGCCAAGAACATTGCCTGAAATGTAGTAGTTGTTCTGAAAATATTTGTTGAACGGATCTGTCAAACAAAGCTAATAATACTGCCCTCCCAGAGGTGTTAGGAGGATGTTATGAGAAGAGGCATGTGTGGTGCTTAATTCGGTGTCTGGCCCATGGTGAGCATGCTGTGGACGATAGCTGCGATTATAATTGGTGCTATCCTCTTTGGAGGTGGAACAACTCGGTTCCATTAGAACAGTGGTGTAGAAATGTTTAGTTCTCCCAAAATAAGTTGCTTTGCTGACAGTCACATCTCTGCAGATGTGTAGACAGCAGTGTTCTTGTGAAAGAAGGGAAAGGGCACATTCTGTCTCCTCCAGCTCTTGTGGCCAGACCAAGCCCTGGTGAGCTTAGCAAATGTTTTTGAAATGTATAAGGAAAGAAGCAGGTCTTGAGATTCGGCTGGAAGCTCCGTGTACTTAGAGGGAAGGCTGTTGCAATGAGGGAAACCAGAGAACATAGTAATTAAAGACCCTATTGCTCTTTGCAGAAGAGTCCCAAGGATTTAGACTTGGTGTTTAGCCAGTTGTCAATTTGGGTAATTGTGCTTTGATGACCTTGAGGTCTCTCTTGGGATCTCAGGAGACATAGTTCTCTCCTGAAAGCCCTCAGCTTCTGTGCAGAGGGGCCACGTGGCAACAGCAAGAGGAGAGGTTGGGTTTTATGACTGGAAGAGTCAGTTCCATTGATGAATGAAACCAACACTTGATGGGGCCGCTACCGAACTTTCTCAAAATACAACAGCAAGCCAATGCTGCATCACGGTCCAACTCAACAACCCCCCTGAACAAACACAGCACTGCATTCTGACACGGCTTCTGAACTAATACCATGGCACCCAAGGATACAAATAATATGTGACAACACAAGATCACGTGCCAATATTCCACTGTACCATTACACACAAACTCAACACAGCACACCTCAACACAGTGTCTCATTCAAATGCAATGTAGCTACTAAATTGCTCTTCCACCCCAAGACAATGATGGCCCAGCAAACCCCTAAGCTGTCCAATGCTAATTCAGCAAAGTGTATTTGGCCCAGCGACATGGAAAAAGAACACCAGATAGAACTGTTGCTTTGGAAAACCCAGTCTCTCTCCTAACCAAACTTTGTGGCCATGTATGACTAGGGTTTTCCCAGCCTTGGGGAATGAAGCAACCAAAATCTACTCCTTTGGATCGGCTAACATGTGAGATTTCCTCTGACCGTGACTGTTGTCTCCCATTTGTCTTGTTCTGTTGGCCACCATTAGGTTTGGCCATCTGTAATTAGGATGTCGGGGCCAATTTGGACCTTGGGGACAACTCCAAGAGAGTGTAGGGGGGAAGGAGCCAGGCCTAGGGAGAGCTGCGGAGGGGAATTCTCAGCACCGCTGGAAAGGGGGCTGCCTACTGGCAGCTCTGTGTGGTCTGCTCGCCCGTCCAAGACAAACCCCAAGCCCAACAGTTGATGGGGCAGATGGGAAAAAAATACAACAAAGTTCGTTCCCTTCTTTCAAGAAGTGGACCCAGGGATCCCAGGCTATGCAAAACTCTTGGTCTTTTTCCTTTTTAAACAAACCGCCTGGCTTTTAAGATCTTCAAAATCCCATTAAAGGCTTTTACCCCTTCATATATTGGAGGCGTTTGATGAAAGGGGGTAAAGGGGAGGGAAAAGATAATGGGGCCTCAGAGAACAGAGACCAGAGGCCTTAATTTTGCCTGTCTCCCCTGCCGGTAATGGTGTTGGATGTAAACACTCCTCTGGAGAACGCTGGAGCGTGATTACAGGATGGCTGGGGAAAGAGGAAGTGTTTGCAAACCGCAAGGAGGAATGTCGCCCTTTGAAGGAGTTTGGCATTTATTTTTTGCCCCCTCCACTGTCTCCCCCAACCTCAGCCCTACTACTTTTCTCCACAGCTTTCTTCTCTGGGTTCCTTGTACTGTAAACACGGTGACAGAAATTAGATGTGGGCAAATCTGTTAAACATTTTAAGTCAAAGTGGGGTTGGCAGTTGTCTCTCTCTGCGGGATATGCGAGACGAAGCTAATAACTCCGTAATGGGTCCTTTGTTTTTGTCTGGGGACTGGTGGGAGGAGAGTGGAGGGCAGGGGCCAGCACCGAGGAGGGGGATGCAGGCTGGAATCAGGGCCAGGCTGCTGTTTTGGAACCAACCCAAGCTTCCAATGTTGTGGGGCCAAGCAGGCAGAGCAAGTTCTTGACCCCAGTAGGTTTGGAAGGGCCGCCAATGACCGTCGCCCATCAGCATGCTCCTTGCCCCTCATTTTTGTGCACACTCTCTGGTCTCCCCTTCACAAAGCACCTCTTCCTGACAGCTTCATGATGGAGACTTCTACTTCCACCTCTTCATTTGTTCCATCCGTGAAATTCCTAGTGACGTCAATGGGGTTCCATATGTAAAACACGTGCAGGCCACGGGACCACAGGGCAACACTAGGGAGCAAAGTGTTAGCTCTCTGGATTCTATGCCTACATGTTTTGTTGTCTGGAAACGTCCTCCTGGGATCAAGTTCATGTTCTTAATTCTGGTCAGATGGTTGGAGTGGGAGCCTAGCAACCCACAGCTGGAAGCTCCATCAAGTGATCATTTAATTAATTCAGTGACTATATTTTGAGTGCATGCTATGTGGCCAGTGGGGCAGGGTGTTGGGGATATGATGGGGGATAAGACCAGCTTGGCCTTTGTCATGATGGAAGCTTACAGTCTAGTGTGCTGTACATTCAATAAATAATTTCACAAATGATTATTTAATCATAACGTGTGAGGAGCTACAAGGAGAAAGGAAGCTTTAAGTATAAAATGGGGTGTCTAATCTAGTTTGGGGGAGAGGTAAGTCCAGTGGTCCATTCTTTATGTTTAATAGGACAAAAGTTTCCTCCAGGGAATTATAACCTGGGGTCTAAAGACAGTTTTTAGGAGTTTCATAAACTCCAGTGTATTCACTGTCCTCTAAGTTATCCATAGTAGTTGTTTCTGATCTTGTCCTGGAATTTTCCAAGGATGGAAGTAGCACCCTTCTGTCAAAGCCCATTTTGGTGTTTTAACTCTCCTGCCTTTGTGTCTGGCATTATCAGTGCTTTATTAATCAGAACTACAATTAGCAATAGTGGAGGCATTTGTTTGATGTTATTTTAAATAAGGTCCTGTGCTAAAAATGCATGTTGCCATGTGTGATTTGATATCATTTTCACTGAAGCCTTTGAAGGAGAAACTGCAGCTCAGAGAGGTTAAGCCAGTTCCCTAGGGTTACACAGCTGCTAAATGATGGAACCAGGATTCCAATCCAGGACTTCAAACTCTTAGTCCATTACTCTGCTTTCATGTACCCTGCCATTTAGCCTATTGACACTGTCTTTTACATTGGATTATAAATCCCCCATGAGCAAGGAATATACTTTTTAACTTCTTTGTTATCAACAATATATGTAGAAAAGCATATGTACAATTTACTATATGGATGGTTCTGTGCTATTACTGGGGATACTGAATACTTCCTTATGTCCAATTATAGTCTCTCCTCTATTTCAGTTTATCAAAATTCCATTTATTGTGGGTGATAGTTTTCACCTGTGAGTTCAAAGCCCTTCTCTTCCTAAAATTTCGTGTCTATACTCCCTTTCATTTCTTCTCAGACTATCACCTCATTGACTATATCTGTGTTTCTAGTACATTCCTTTGGATACTCTAGTTACCACTTGCACATGTCAGGACAAGGTGATTCGGAAGGAGATGTTGTGGAACTTCCCAGAGGGACCAATATCAATAGGAGATGTTCTCAAGTATTTGCAAAGGTAGGATGAAAGCTGTTCATGGGCTACAAGGGCTCATGGGGTCTCTGGTTTGTCATGTCATCAAGAGAACGTGTGGTAGATTAGTGATTGCCACAAGTGTTTTGCTATCCCAGCTTTGAGAAGTGGAGTCTAATTTCCCTCTTCTTGAATCTAACCTGACTTTAGGCGCCTGCTTGACCAATTGGATGTGTTGCAGGGCTATTTTAGGACCTCCAGCACTAGGTCATAACACCCTTGCCACTTCCTCCTGGGCCTCTAGGAATACTTGTTCTTGGAATCAGCAGCCATGCTGTGAGGAAGCTCATGCAGCCCAGGAAGAGGTACAGAGAGAGGACCCAAGGTCCCAGACTGCCATGACCCCTTGCTGTATGAACGAGTCATCTTCGAAGTGAATCCTCTATCCACAGTTGAACGATTCCATTTAGCTGATGATCCATGGAACAGAGGCGGGCCATCTCAGCTGAGCCCTGTGTGAGAGATCAGTGACCAAAATGATGACTGTTGTGACCTTTAGTCATTATGTTTTGAGGTGGTTTGTTACACAGAGGTAAATAACTGGAAGAAATGTTTCCTCCTACAAGACTGGTTTTTGTCTTACTGAAGCAAGGTAGGGCAGATAAGCAATGAGAAGACTTGGGCTAGCATGAGTAATTTTCAAGATCCCTTTACATAACCTTGCTTTTCAAACATGGTTCTATTCTTAGGTGTTTTTTGTGGGGGGGAATTAATGTAGAAGATGATTGGGTAGAGCTTTGGGTTCCCCTTCCTTTACTTTAACTCTTTTATATACTGGGATCCTAATAACAGCTAATAGCCAGCCATTTATAAAGTGCTGCTTACAGGAAATGCACTATGTGAAACACACTCTATAAATTAATTCATTTATTCTTCATAACAGTCCTTGAGGTAGGTACTACTGGGGTTCCCATTTTACAGCTGAGAAAATTGAGGCACAAAAAGATGCAATAACTTTCCCCCAAATCACATAACTAGCCAGTGGTAGAACCAAGAATCGAATCCAGTTAATCCCACTCCAGAACTGATGGTCTTAAAACAGCTCTGTATACTGCTTTATATAAGTTTTAATGTGAACCCAAAGATTTTCAGCTAAACTAAATGCCAAAAATTATTACCCTTAGTATTTTAAGTATTAAACACTTATTTAGTATTTATGAGATGTTATTAGCTATTTAAGCATTTATTAGTATTGTTTGTATTTATTTAATATTTGTTCACTATCAAGTATTTTCTATCACAGTTCTAGACATAGGATTTCAAGATAAATTGATACTAATTACAGCTTGGCATCGTGCTAAATGCATTGCTGAAGTACATGATCTCGTTTGAATTGAACAGCACCATTATTATCCCATTTCACAGATGAGGAAATCAAGGCTTAGAGAAATTAAGGAATTTACCTGAAGTCACATGGGTAGTCTAGCCACAGAGTCTGTGCTGTTAACTGCCTTGTGCCTGCTTATTGCCCCTCTAATTTTAGTGGGCAGACTGACTAATCAACAGATGTACTATAATGACACAAATACTCGAAATCAGGGGTGCTGTGCAGTGCTGAGGTGAGAGGGGAACCAGGGAGATGGGCGGATGTTCCCTGCAGACGTGGTGACAACTCAAAGGCTCCTTGGGCAGTAGTTAGCCTCTGCCAGCCACACAGCAAGAACAAGGGCTTTCCAGGTGCAGGTGCAGGGGAGGAGGGCACAGCAAGTAGAAAGGTAAAGAAATGAGAAATAAATGGTACATGAGGGGCGCTAGCAATGGATCTGCACTCCTGTGGAATCACTGGACAGGAGATGCTGGAGAAAAGGCTGGGCAGACTGAGGAGGGAGTTCTGTGCCACACCAAGAGCTCTGGGCGCCTCTGTGCCCATGCCAGTGCTTTCAAGGGGGATGGAGACAGTTAAAAAATAAGAAGACATCAACCCAAGCCTGTCTCTCATCCAGCCAGTTGGTTCTAGCCCCTACCCACTGTTTAAAAGCAGCACTTGCGGAAAGCAGAGGTCTCTGCAATTCATATAAGCCTGTCTCACACCCTAAGAACACATCATTTATTTCCTGTAAGTGCCTGTCTTCCTCTTCCTCGAATATGCTCAGGGTTACAACTTTCCCTGCTTCCTGGGGGAGTTGCCTACTCCACACGGTAATTACTCACTCCATAAGGCTGTCTCCAACCCTCCCTCTCAGCCCTTTTCCCCTGACCCTTTGCAAAGACCAGTGAAAGGCTAAGCGTGCTGCCCTTCTACTTGCTAAAAACAGCCGCCATTTTGGATCTCATCTGGAAATGGCAGCCCCTGGGGGAAGCACCCTTTTCCTGCCCTTCCTTTTTCTTAGTTTGAAGTCTGTGTAATTTATTTTGTGACTTCCCACTTCTTTTCTACACTCCAACCAGGAAAATGGAGATTTATTTCCTTATAACTTAATTATAAAATTGATCTCATGCCCAAGTTGTGGAATGGTGACGTAGATCAGTGTGGTGAATACAAGCTTCTAAGTCACGAGCAGGACTCTGAATACAACTTTATTTAACCACTTTGGTGTTATTATTTTCACTGGTGGAATGAAAACATGATTCCTGCTCGGTTCATCTCTGTCATAGCCAGGGAGGTAGATGGGCCCAATATGCAAAATCTCTTAAGAGTTTGCACACTCTAAGGCAAGCTACAAATGTAAAATATTTATAGTCTTGACAGGAGCTGTAGCAAAATCAGTGGTAATGATGATGGTTGGGAATGAAAAGGAATCGTTAGATAAGAGCCAGATTGCATAGGTTTGAATTCTACCTTCTCTGTTTCATGGCTGTGTGACCTTGGGCAAGTTGGTTAACGTCTCTGTGCCTCAGTTTCCTCAATTGTAAAAGAAGTGATGGTATCTTCCTCAAAAGATTGTCATAAGAATTAAGTTGATTAATATAGAAGTGTTCAGACTAGTGCCTGGCACACTATAAGCACTATACAGATGTTTGCTACTGTTATCATTATATTATCATATTATTATTCTAATTAATATTAATATTAATGTCATCATGTAATATCATATTATCATCATTATATTATTATTCTTTACGACTTGTTTCTACATTTGTATGTGGCGATCTGGACTTTCTTTTGATAAAAATGCCTCTTCAATTTCAGAAACTCCCATCCTGTAATTTATTCTCATTTATAATAAAAACTAGTAATATCAAGAACTTGGTAGTAAATGGACCCCTCACTCCTCAGAAAAGACTGTTATTTACAAAATGGGAGTTTTACAACCAAGGCTCTAACCCACACCAGGCTCTTTCTGGATTCTTTGTTGTACAACTTGAAGGGCTTAAGGCAGTGTGAATGAAGCAATTCATTCTAATACAGTTCAGTGATCTGCTTTTAGTAGGTAGCTGATAAATACTGTTCGCACGTTTCCGGGGAGAAGACCCTTTTGTGGTTCTTGTAAGTCTGTATTTTTATTCATTAGAACCTTTTTAGTTGTAGCTCCGATACAGTTATGTGCTAAGGTTCAGGCTTGGTCTCGTGATGAACCCAAACTAACACTTTGACAATTCCATTCCGGCTTTTTTTTAGGGCCATGCTATGCTTAACCATCACCTAGTCCTCACCCAAGAGATGGCAAAACTTAAAAAAAAAAAGGCAAAAATGTATGAAAGAGATTAAGGCCCGGTATGAAAACTATTTTTATAGGCAGTTTGGCCTCAGCTTTGAAGTTCAATAGGGAGTGATGTATTGCTATCAGCTTGGATTTCACACCTATTCAATTCTGTAGCCAGGTAATGATGGACAACCTCCTTTGGGTATAGAAGAATGAAACATGATTAAGGCAAGCTGTGAAATGGCCCCCTTGCTGCAATTTCATCTCCGGGAGAGATTCAGACTTGTCAGAGTGTGTTTAAACTTTTTGTTTTTCTTTAAATTGGAAAGATGGAGTGACAGTATTATATATGTATACACACACACACACATATATAAATGTATATATGTATGTACATAAAAGAAAAAAGAAAGACAAAAACATTTTCATTTCTGCACATTACTCATTTAGTTTTGGTCCATGCCCCAGACTGTGATTACAATGTGGCATGCGGGATTTACTTTTAAATGTGTGTTCATTCTTCACTCAGCATTTTATCACCTTCTCTGCCTCACTTTTCCCAAGGGAGCAAACCAGTAAACATCATCATCTTGGTTGGAAGGAGAGAATTGCTACAATCATGTTCGCTAGACACTGTTGTCTCAAGCAGTACCCAGCTCAAGGGATACAGCCTTACATTTTTGCCCTTGAAGGTTTTGAAATGGATGGATTTCTGCAACAAGCAGCTTCAGTGTAGACCCTTCGCCCATACGTCAGGCCATTGTGTCAAGATTGGAAATGGAATCATTCATTGACCTTTAGATTCTTGCAAGGAGGTACCATCCACTGTCCCTGGCCCAGTTCTCACCCCTCAGACCCAGTAGAGCATCCTCTGGTCTGGAGGTTGCCATGGGAACAAGCTATCTTATTTCCTTCCCAAACCAGCCCTATGTCATGGAAAGGAAACGTGTCCCTCTTCCCGGTTTTCTGTTTCCCATACACCAGGTCCCTCATTCACAGTTCCAGCTGGTCCTGCCCTTTAGCTTCTCCTTAGCTGGTCCCTCCAGCCTTGATTTGGCTTTTCTGCTTTCACCCTCAGGACTCTGCAGTGAGTCCTCAGGCCAAATCTGGCTGGGGAGTTTTATAGGACCAGTCCAGAAAGGTAGAGGGATGAGGGATCTTTGAGAAACTCAGTGTAATTCAATGAAGCATTTATTACAATCTATGTGACAGGTGCTGATGATAGAGAAGGGTGTCTCCTGGTCACTTCTGAGACCTGGACAGTGTTTGCCTCCTTTCTTCCATCTGTCCCTCCCTCCATCTGTGCTCCTTGGAGCCCAGGAACCCCTGATCTACCAGAAACAGGTGGTGAGGGAGGTGTGAGGCAGCTGCAGTGACGGTTCAGAGGAAGGCCACTCAGCTGCACAGTGAGACAGGGGAGAAGCAGGAGCCTGTTTCTCAGGGCCTGTGCCTGAGTGGAAAGTTCACTGCTTAAGTGGTCAATAGGAGGACTTCCCAGCCTACCACATACCTCACTGACCATTGGATGAAAAACATGGGGAACCAGCCCAGGGACACCAGCATGTATCCATCCTAGAGAAAGGCTTCCAGTTTGCTTTTACTTTTTTGACTGCTCAGAACTAGCTGGAGCACCCACAGGTCCTTGCAGTAGATGTGTGTGTAAGTGTGTGTGTGTGTGTGCATGTGTGTGTATGGCTATGAGAATTGGTACAGAATAAAGACCCCCTTCTTTCCCAGCATCCTTCTCCTTCCAACAGGTGCCCTTTGGAATCTCCTTGGGACACCATCATTCCCAGTGTCCCCCTTTTTACCAGTGGGTGGAGGTTTCATCAAACCTTACCTGACATCCTTTAATCATTCCTCAAACTCTGTTCCTCATATTTACTGCTCACCTCCCAAGGCGGCAGACCTTGTGCCAGCAATAATTGTCTCCCTGCCCCTCATCTGCACCTTTTGGGCTCAAGGGAGGCTCTCAGACATCAAATTCCAGCAGGAGTCTCAGTTCCCTCTTGTGTCCAGTTGACTGTACCTATGCTAACCTCAGCATTTTCCCCCACCCTGCCCCATGCTCTGCAAGGTAATTTCTACTCTCTGCTTTGCTTTTGGAGAAACATTTGGAGGCATGCAGAGGTTAAGCATGTTCTGCGTAGTCACACAGCACAGGAGCAGTCAAGCCACAGACACAAAACCCAAACCTGTCTGAATTCAAAGCCTCTTCATTCTCCTGTGACCTATATTAGACTCTCCAGATTGCTAAGAAACTAGGGGCCAAACCACTGATTACTGAGTGCCTGCCTGCCCCCTCATGGACGCCCTCCCGGAACCTACCATTGGGCTGGGGATGGAGCCACCAACTCGTTGCTCACCTGACATTGTTTCGTGTCTATTTCTTCATCTGTAAAATGGGATTAATAATAGCAGGGCGGCTGTGGGCCAGGGTAATTAACGTTTGGACAAGTTCTTTGAGATTCCACGGATGAAAGGTAGGAGGGAAGTGCCACTGGTTATTAACACAGAGGTATCGCCATGCCTCATTTAGGATTCCCCATATTTCCCACCTGGCAGCCTCCAAGGTGATCTCGGACTCAGGAAATTATTTCCCACGGCCAGCAGTATGCCGACCTCAGGCCCGACTTATGACAGCAGAGGGCATGGGTTGCAATGGCTTTGCATGGGGATGTTGCCTCATTTCCTGTCTGTCCTTCCATGTCAAGAGCTGTGATTCTGCCAATGCATGGCCCTTGGCTGGGGCTCAAGACCTAAGTGGAGAGGAGTCACAGGATGGTCTGAGGTCCACCGAGTGGCTTCACCTTAATACAGCTTTTGCCTCTGTGGGAAAGATGTTGACCGTAAGCTCCTTAGGTATTCCAGGAGCCTGGAAATCAAGCAAGGGTGAGCCAGGGAAATTCAGTGGCTACTTATAAATGCAAAGGATGGCTGACGCATGGATTTGAACATACTAATGCCCACCCAATCTCAGAAAGGCGCAACCTGGATGGGATTGGAACTAAAAGGGCCGAATTGTTCTGCACCTCCTTTCATTCACTGTTCTACGACACAGATGATTGTTTTTTAAACAAACTTTGAAGGTGAAACTAGTTGCAGATGCACAGAAAAGTTGTGAAGGTGATACAGAGAGTTTCCTTATGTCTTACACCCGGTTTCCCACATAATTAGCATCTTAGGCTGGTATAATAGCTTTGTGGCAATTAACAAGCCAACACTGACTGACATGTTATTATTACTAAGGTCCATATCTCACTCACATTCACTGAGCTTTTACCTGGTGTCCTTTTCTGTTCTGGGACCCATCCAGGGCGACACTTTATATAGTTATCATGTCTCTGTAGGCTCCTCTTGGCACGGACAGTTTCCCAGACTTTCCCTGGGTTCTGACGCCCTTGACAGTTTTGAGGAGCACTGCTCAGATGTTTTGTGGGGTATCCCTCAATCGAGGTTTGTTTGATGTTTTTCTCATGTTTAGACTAAGGTTACCTGTTTTGGAGAGAGAGGCCGCCCAGAGGGGAACTGTCATTCCCATCCCAGCCTATCAAGGATACGACGTACTTAGTGCTGTTGATATTGACTTTTATCACATGTCTTAGATCGTGTTTGTTAGGAGCTGATTATTTTTTAAGTTTATTTTTCCATCATGAAACATTTCAAGCCTATAGAAAAGAATACAATTTAATCACTCCAGTAATATACGTTTTAAGGCTAATGAGGACTTTTTCAGGATGTTTTTACCCTATAACTCTGTGCTCACTGAACACCTAAATAAAAGCAAGAAATGAGTCTTGGTTAAAAAAAACAAACAAACAACTTAAAAGATGACAGATTGTCCACATTGAACTTAGAAAAAAGTGGTAGCAGAGCCAGAATGTATCAGTTAGCATACACATGCTAGTTCTTTTAGATGATCTACTACTTAAATCAGTGAAGACACTGACATGTAGATTCATTCCTCTCTAGAAAATTTGGACTTTGCATGCATGACTTTACTTTCATTGATGAATTCGTTCAACAAGTATTAGTAAAGCGCCTCTCGTGTGACATGACAACACTTGTATTAGATAGTAAGTTTGCTAAAAAAGACAGACCTGGCCCCCTCCCCAAGGAGCTCATGATCTAGCTGGGAAGTTTGACATGACCATCTTGGGCGGCATGGTTTGCTGGACAGTTTATAATATCATCAAGGGAAGCCCTCCCTGCTTGTAAATGGCACTCACTGCTGGAGTGACCAGGAAGCCTCTTGTCTCGTTTACTGTCTTGGTGTTCTCTAACTGCAGCAGAAGAAACAGATCCATCTACGCAGGTGATAGGCTAGTATTGGAGGAGGGACCATCATCGCTGACCCATAGCAGCAGAAACAAAACTAATTTCCAAATCAGCAGATGACTTCATTTGTCCCCCAGCCTTACCTGATGACTTAACTCAGACATCTGAATGCCCTGGTCATTTTCATCAGACTTGCTGTTTTTCTGGTATAACCAGAGTTTTATTTTCATGCGGCCATAAAAATCCACTCCAGTATCTTCATCAGTTTAGCTACTGCATTAGCCAACTTAAAGGTCATTGGTAAGATGCCCTTCTAATGCATAAGGATTTGCAAAGCCTTTCGCCAAATCAAGGCTCCATGGGGATTTCCCCAGGAACTGGGAAGGATCAGCTCAATAAGCGTGCTGTGGCCTGTAGAAGGGCTCTGGGTGCACTGGGTCCAGATGTAAGTTCTGTGAAGCTGCTTGGTCTTAGTTTTTTCAGCTATGAAATGGGAATAAAAACTCCATTTCACAGAATCTATAAAAGATGATATATTTGAAAACTGAAAAGTCCTGTAGCAATATAAAAAAAAAAGTGATTTGGAGAACCACTAGACAGTAGTGGGGATTTTGTCTGCCTTGGTCATGGTTTTAATCCCCAGCACTTTGCACAGTGTCTGGTCCATAGCAGTATGTCAGTTAATGATTGCTAAAGTGCATGAATGGAGATGGATGGGTGAATAAATGAATGGGAGGATAATGGATGGATGAATGCATGGGTGGATGGACAGATGAATAAATGAATGACTGACAGTGGTAATCAGAGTCCTTCCTATAGGCGGATCTTTCCTGCCCAGTTCCTTGTGATCAGAAGGCAATCATCCTGAATTTGGCTTCTGCCTTACAACTGTTTTGTGGCTTTAAGCCAGCCAACAAACCTGTTAGTTGCCTTGCTTGTAAAAGAGTGATAATGACACCTTCTTTAGGGGCTGGTGGTATAGTGAATGCTGAGAAAATTAATTGGATGGTGGTAAACGGCTTTGAGCTCTCCAGATGAAAGGTGCCTCGGAGGTGAGCTGTTATTATCCTTGTTTGCCTACCTGGGGCTTGCTCTCACTGTTACTGCCTCCTCAAGGGTGGCTCCTCTCAGCCTCCTGGGGACTCAGCGTGCCCCCGAAGTGAATTTTATTTGGTGAGGGAGCCTGTCTTTCGTTGGGCTGACTCTTTCCTGGGGTCATTTGGCAGAAGGTTCCCAAGTGCTAGGGACATAATCCTATGAACTTGGTGGCCCTGCCTCATTTCCTTCCAGAAGGATTGATTTTCCCAAATGCCAACCAGGCCCCACATACATGGCAGCCTGGAAACAGACTTTCTTTTTCCTCTTCCTGGCATGATAAAAGCGAATCCCTTAAGATCTTATTTTTGCGAGTCCCACACCTGTTGGCAAGACCTGGGCTTAGTAGTAGAGACCAGGTGTTTACCATCTGGCAGCCAAAGAGACCAGGGATTCATTTATATCCATGCCAGATCACAGCCTCCCTCCTTTTCACATGGGACACACCAGGTGGAAGGCATGGGACACATACATCTTTCAGCTTTTGCATTTCGGATAGAGGAGAAAGGTCACAGGCTTTGGAGCTGGAAAGATGGTTTGGATTCACAACTGTGCGCCCCTGATGTTCACTTTTTTTTACATCTGTATAATGGGGATGTAATGCTGACCACCCTGGACTGTTGGGAGGAAGGAATGAGATGGTGCCTCTTAAAGTTCCTGGCAGTTCGGTCTCTTTCACCTTCTCCTCTTGCCTTCTTCTACTTCCAAGGCTGCTCCTGGGATGCTTTTACTCCTGAAGAGTATTGCTCTGTTTCTTGTGCTGCCTATCCCAGTAAATGCCATGTTCCTGGATCCAGAAACATGGGCACAAGCCTGACATTTCTGAGCCCCACAGCCTATCACTGCCCAAGGACAGACTTCCTCAATTCTGTCCCCTTTGTACTACCTCTATCTGCCCCACCTGAAGCTAAGCTACCATCTTTCCAGGCAATGGCAACAAGGTCCTTGATCTCACTTTGCCGCCTTCTGCCTTTTTTGTAGAAGACAGGAAGATCTTGCCACACAAATCAAAGCACAGCACTCTCCCCCTCAGGGCCCTCCAGCATCTCCCCAATGGGAGCAGGCGCCTCGGGTGCTCCATCTGCACCCTGCCTACCCACCTCTTGTACTTCTCTCTCCCCGTCTTTCTCTGCCTCCTTTCTGATCCACCCCCAGCCCCCTTTGCCTCTTCTTTCTCTTCTCAAATTCTTCCTCTGCCTCTGATTCTGCCTGTCTCGTTATCTCCCCCTCTTTCCCCCCAACTCATCTTTCTCATGCAGGCCTCTTTCCTGGACTGACATGAGATAGAATCCTGGATCCGTCACCACCACCACTTGGTGGTGGGTAGAAGGACATCAGGAGAAGACGCTCAAATATCAGGCCTTCATCTTTGCCATGGGCACACTTTGGGGGAGCTGTTGAAGCTGCCAAAGGCTGTTTGCCCATGTGGTTCTGACCGGGGGAGTGATCTGGGTCTGGCCCTGCTTCCCTTTGCCAATCTCTATTCTCTCTGCCATGCACATGGCACCTCCAACGGTATCTTCTCTCTTGAAAAAATTTAATAGCTACTTTTTTCTCTATCAGCATAGGACCTTATTCCCTAAGAATGAAAACTGGTCATATTGGTCCTTGACTATAACTTTCTTGTGGGGGGAAACAGCAGGTCATGCATTTTTACATCCTCAGCAGGACCAGCACAGTGATGGGACACATTTGGAGCCCATTCAATATTTGTTGAATTAGATGGAATGAAAAAATGACGTCCTTCTGATCAGATCTTTCAGATGAAATCCCCTGTGGTTTTCACCTCTCCCTACCTGGATCACATTATTCTATAGCCATAAGGAAATATGTAACCTCTTTTGTTGGGGGGCGGGGGGAATTCTAGCCATGCTTGATTTTCCCACTTAAGATGACTAGAGATGGAGTCTTCATGGATTTACTCAGTTGTCCTTTCAAGTGTTTGTCTTTGGCTCTGAGCACACCCTTCTAATTGTCCATTGTTATCCCCTGCCTCTGCTTAACTTTAAATCTACTGCTTCTTGAGTGTATGTGAACAGTGATGTCTTAGAGTCTTTCTCTTAAATTTATTCCCAAGGTTGAAGATAGCAGCTGAGATTTCTTCTTCTTTTTTATTTCTTCAGACTACCAGCCTCTCAACATTGAAAGGAGACCTGGCTTCTGGTTCTGACTCTGCCACTAAGCCACCTTGAGCAAATCACTTCGTTTTTTAGATTGGTTTTCACATATTAAATTAAAGGCTGAGTTAGATTAGGGATCCACAAGTTATGGCTCACAGGTTGTTTGTATAAATAAAGTTTTATCGGCACATAGCCGCATCCATTGATTTCCGTATTGTCCGTGACTGCTTTTGCATTACAAGGGCAGAGCTGAGAATTGCAACAGGCTGGTTGAAATGTCTAAAACATTTTCTCTCTGGTCCTTTGCAGAAAAAAGTTTGGCAAATCCCTGGAATAGAGTGTTTCTTAATGCCCTTTTATTTTAATATTTATACCTTGATGTTTAGCTAGTGTTCCCGAATATTCTTTGTGGGCAGGCATTGTCCTGTGGTATGTGTTAGGCACCACTGGGGTTCCAGGACATGGCTAGGAGGATCTCTCCCTGGCATCAAGCTGCACTGAAATCCTTCCTGAGCAAGGTCTTGCAATGCTCTCCACTGCATGCAGGGCAGAAGATCACGCTGGTGCTAGAATGTTGAAACATGCTCATCTCCAGCTTATTGCTTTCAGTGTGCCATCAGAGCCAGCTGAAATATGATCATACTTTTTTTACTCCCACTGTACAGGTTCATGATCCCTTTATGTGAAATTCCAAAATCCAAAATTCTCTGGAAATAGATAATTTTCCATGAATCATGTGATTGCCATATTGAGCCCAAACAGGCATGAAATTGTGGATAGCATTTTAAAAATCTGCCTTAGTGTGACTGTTGGTAAATTGCATTGCAGGCTCATGAATGTGTTTAATCCTGGGTGCAGCCCGGGGGGTGTACGCGCCATGTGCCGTTTCAAAAGTCCTTAGATTTCCAAATTCTGAAACACATCTGGTGCTGGGGTTTTGGGTTTGGGATTGTGGACCCGTATTTCTTTTTATGGTTACCTCCTATTGATGGCAAGCATTTAAAAGTGTATAAAGTGAGTTAATTTGAACAAACAGAATAAAAATATACAAAGTAAATAATAATGAGAGGAGTGCTGAGATCTGGCTTCAATTGTGGCATGGTACAGAGGTGACTGAAGTTTAGGAAAACCTGTCCTGAGGGGTATTTTCCATTCCTTTAATGACCCCTCAACTCTCTTTTGCCATTTTCTTTCTTAGTCTATTCTGTGATCACCAGGCTGCCCTCTTATTACCTCAGTGCAGAACATCTCTGCGTGACGGTTAGTTAATGAACGATCCTGTCTTACCCATAAAACAGTATGTGGCACCAAGAGCTCATTTGACATTCTGGACACTTTCAGAGACCAACTTCGAGGTCCCTGAGAACTCTCGCCGGAAGGGGTTTCCCTGAGACCCAGGGTGGGGGCAGGAATCGGGAATCTCAGAGCTGGGGGTCCTAGGGAAGGTTTGAGGGGAACACAGTGGCTCTGAGGCCAGATTCACTGGAGTGCTATGCTCTGCAAGGGGCTGGTGCAACCCTTTCCAAGGGCCCTATCCCTGGCCTTAAGTAGTTCTTTAAACACCGAACAACATTAGCTCTCGCAGATGAGGGAGGTTTAAACCGAACCCAATTACAGCCAAGAGTGGCTAGGCAGGCAAGGTGCTATAAAGAAATGATGTTATTATGTCCAAGGGATGCCATTAAAACTCTGTTTACAAACCAAATGTGCCAGAGAATGGGTCAGGGAAAGAATTATTAGCAAAAAAGCTATTTGATCTCTTTTATGATCCAGTGAATCATATCACTCCATGCTCTAGAAGGTGAATAATGAAAACCCAAGCCTGTTGATTTATAAACAGGCCCAGAATTCCCTGTTCTTTAACCTCAGATGCTCTCTTAAGTGTGACTCACCCTAAATCAAATGTGACATCAGATGCCACTGGGCCTCTCCTCCCTCCTGAGAGGTAATTGAAGAGGTGATTGGCATATAGGGTACATAAAAATCCCCGTTCAAGAGGACGGATAGCTGTGGGAAGGGTCCATGGCCAGGTCTTAGAGCCATGGCTTTGTTTCTACATGTCGTTTATCTAGGGGCTTGGGGCTCCAAAGCTGTCTTTGTTCAAGCTCTTGGATTTTCAGCAGACTAAGAAAAAAGAGACTCAGGTACAGACATGACACTCTGTCCTCACAGCCACAGTTTTGCCCCCTCCCCATCCCCTTATGAAGAGTTTATGAGGAGCTGAACCAATCAGGGTTTCCATCTGAACTCCACCCATTCCTGAATGCAGCCTTGGGAAAGACCCTCCAGGCCTCCATCCTCAGTTTCCTCATCTGTAAAATGACACAGTCATGGTTTAAGCGCTTACCTGTGCCCAGCATGAGGCTAAGGTGTTGAGACAAGCCCCGTGCAGGCTTATTTCAATCCTCACAACAACCAGAGTAACTTTATTGTGACCCAACCACATGGCAGACCCTGTTCTGAGAACTTTGAGCTAGTTCCTTCATTTAATCCTCACCATAGGTCCACGAGGCAGTGCTAGGATCAGGATCCTACAGCAGCAGGATTTGAGTGTAAGCGGTTAATCCGGGAGCTCTCAGGATGCATCATAAAGGAGCAAGGATATAAGACCAGAAAGGAAAGAAACTGGTCAAGCCCCAGAATATCAGCAGCCCTGCTGTGGGTGGCTGGGGTGGAGTCCCCACGGAGATCTTTAGGAAGAATGCCTAGAATGTGCCCCAGAGCTGGCTCACCAGAGGGTGAGGAAGTTGCGCCAGTTATGTGGGAGCTCTAGTCCATCAAAGTCAAGGGCTTCTGGCATTCCCAGCTGCCGCATGGGCCAGCCAAGTGGGTCCTTGGGGCCAAAGAAATGCCTCAGGCCAAGAGTTGTAGGTGCTTCGTTTGGCAGCTGCGGGGTTGGCCTGCATGGGGGTGGCACGGAGAGGGTGTGGGCATCCGGGGCAGGGGCAGCGGACAGCCACAGAGAGTCAGGTCTGCCCAAAGGCTCCCCAGCTGGCAAGTGGGAGCCAGGGTCTACATCCACTGGCCATCCAACTTCAGGGTTCACAAGGAGCGCTTCTGGGCTATGTGCCGTGACTGACCGTAGGCAGCATCGCCATCCCACTTTACACATGATGGGCCTGATGTTCAGAGGGGTGAGCTGACTTTGTCCCACAGCAAACCGGCAGCTGAGTCAAGACTGAAGCGGGGCTCCCATTGGCTTCTGTGCCCAGGCCAGCCTCAGCCCTCTGGATTCCCTGTGCCTGCTGAGGGATCCCCTGCATTTTCCTGAATTGGAGCAAGGCCCCAGTGTTTCAAAGCAGAGGCTCAGGCTACAAAGGCAGGCCCCAAGTTCATGCTCTTTCATTTCCTTGAGGTCAACACCATGGCTGGAAGAGAGGCGAGGCCATTGTGTGTGCTTGGCCGGTATGCCCACCCCACCCCAGAGAGGCTCTCTCCAAGGGGCTGACTCCTGGCTCTGGTTCCATCCAACCAGGATCCAGTGCCTAGATGCTGCCTGACTCAGCTCTTTAGTGCTCGCATCTCCCACTGTCACCTAGGTCACCCTTCATGCTCTTTGGGCATGTCAGAAACCATGCACGTTTGAGTCAGAGCTGGCTTAAAGGGCTATGATTACATGTCCTAAAATGGAATCTTTGAGGCCGTTAAGCAGAAACTCTACTTCCATCCCTCCTTCCCCTTCAAGAAGCTTAGAGATCCCACTGGGCCTATAAGCACCCTGGCAGACAGGGCAGAGGGCCGCATTAAGAAACCACACAGCGCTTGTAGACGCCCTCGACACGCTGCGGTTTTCTGGCCCACTTGGAGAGACTATGCCCAGTGCCATTCCTGCAGCAGTTTGTCATTGTACGTGCAACTCACATCACCTCCTGAGTCAGCCTGTTTCCCTGCAGAGCCAAACAGCCTGGCTGTTTTCCTGCAAAGCCAGCAAAAACAGACTGCCTGGCAGAGCTGGGAAACACAAAGACTCCTGAGCCTCCTCTTCTTGCAGAAATAATAAATGATAACCACACTGAGACTGACAGCAGCGTGGTGACAGCAAGGAGAAGAGTTGTCTTCTGGGCCCTGGGCTGGGAGTTAGGCCTGGCTTGGGCACATTTTGCCTTGGTGACCTTGGGTTGGTACCTTCCTTTCCCTAGGTCTCCATCTGTTTTCTCATTGGTAAAATGGAAATGGGGCCTGGAAATGAATCTGAGGTTTCTTTCCAGAATTTGGGTATTAGTTTCCTGGAGCCGCTGTAACAAAGAACCCCAAACAAAGTGGTTTAAACAACTGAAATGTATTGTCTCACAGTTCTGGAGGCTAAGGTCCAAAGTCAAGGTGTCATCGGGGCTGTGTTCTCTCCGACGGCTCCAGGGGAGGCTCCTTCCTCGCCTCTTCCAGCTTCTGGTATTGCTGCTGATCCTTGTCATTCCTTTGCTTGCAAAAGCATCCCTCTCATCTCTGCCTCCATCTTCACATGGCTTTTCCCTTGTGTGTGTATCTCTGTTGGCTTTCCAATTTCCCTCTTCATCTAAGGGCACTAGCCATGTTATATTAGAGCCCTAATCCAGCATGACCTCATCTTAACTCGATTGCATCTGCAAAGATCCTATTTCCAAATAAGGTCACATTCACAGGTACCAGGCATTTCTCCTTACTTTTTTTAGAGAACATAATTCAACCCATAGCAGACATTTTTGAGGGCTTTCCTGTAAACAGATTTAATGAGGTACGTTTGAAATTTGAGCTAGGAGATGTTGATGGCTTGACCTTGGTGGTGAAGAAATTGGGGGAACAAGAACAGTGGGGAGGACTAATTGCAGCCAGGGCTGACAGTGAGCTGGGATGCACTTCACAGGTTGTTAAAATATCAGGGGACCTGCCACTGCCCTGAGATGCCCCTGCCTGCCTGCATCCTTCCCCATCCCCTGTCCCCCAGCGGCAAGGCGACTCGTTCAGAATTTTTCCATTCCTGGAGTGTCTCACTTGTTTTGTTTAATGGGCTGAGCAATAGAGGGGATCTGTCATGGTATCAGCATAGCCCAGTGAAGGCGGAGGCCAGGTTGGGTGATGAGTCCCACCTCCTGCTACATTCTGACCACATGGTAGATCATGAACTCCATGAGGGCAGGGATGTTAAGACTGCCTTGCTCACTGATGTATTACCAGTGCATAGCACAGGGGATTAGAGACTGGAACACACAGTAGGTGCTCAATAAGTGTTGAATGAATATATAAAATCTCTGACAAAGCTGAGGACACACATCAGCAAAGGGAGCCTCATGGAAGCACCCGTCTGCACCAAAATACTCCCCTGACACTGTGACCCTCCCAGAGGAAGGAAACTTGCTCAAGATCTTTGTCCATTAAGTGCACTTTTATACCCTTACCTTAGAGACATGGTTTTGTGTGGTTGCTGAAAAGGTGAAGGAGAAAGCCCAGGGTCTGAGGGAAGAAGCTCCGGAGACAGTGACACCCGTTATTTGCTGGTCTTAATTCTGGGTCTCGATTTTGAAGCAGCCCCCAAAGGCTTTAGGGGGTGAGTTTCTCCTATTCTCTCCTCACCTTTTCCCATCCTTCCCTTGCTTCCACTCACCTGCATCATGACCTTTGGCATGTTGCTTAGGCTCCCTGAGCCTCAGTTTCCCCATCTGTAAAAAGGGAACTGTTCTAGTTAACAAGCACCTGAATAAGACCATCCTTGGTACTGTATTGGACACTAGCGAGCACTTTATAAATGTTGCGTGTGTTACTATTGCTTTTGTTTTTATCACTTGGGATGCTAAATTCTCTTTTTCATGAAAGATTCAGTTCTCATGGGAAAGATGGCTCCATGAGAGATGACTCTGTTTTCCTTCTCCCACATACTATACACAGCGCTCCCTTGAACTTCAAAGAGAAGCCCCCGCCTGGAAGCTCAGTTTGTTCTAAGTACAGTGGGAGAAAGACGGGCCCTGGAGCCAGGGCCTCTGAGCAGCTGTGTGATATCACACTGGGGTGGCCCGGGCTTGTGGACGGGCCTGTTTACTCCTTGCAGATAACATCTCGAATGGATTGTGGGGAGGGTTGAGAAGGATGCTCAGGGTCAACCTTCACCTTTGTAGTTGTTTAAATATCGATTATAATGCATCTGAGACTGATTTGGGTGAGGGTGAGAAGCTATTGATGTCTTTGAAGATATTCTATATATCTACTAGGAAACTTCATTTAGAGAGTCTTAAATCTCTTAACAAAATGGGCAATTCTCAATCATCATTTTTCTGGTTAAGAAAGTGTTCGGCAGCTCCTCGTTTATAACTCTAATTGTTGAAAACACAGGAGAGGCCATCTCCATTTTAATTAAATTTGCCAGGGACTATTAACAAGAGATTGAACTTTCTCACTGATGGGAATGGGGACGGGAAGCTAGCTGGGTTTTGTGAAACAAGGATTCCATGGACAGAGACGTTTAAGAAACAATCTGCTTTAAAAAAATGCAATGGTTTTCATAACTGCAGTACTTCCCAGAGTCTATCATACACTCATGGGAATTTTGATGTTTTCCCCCTGAGAAGGATCTAGTAGACCACATGGGTGCACACTCTTTCGAACCAGGGGATCTTTAATTTATGGGGTATATTGTGAGATTAGCATTCTGGGGAACATGTTCGTCAAGGCTGCCATGTGAATTAAAACAAGGAAAATGCTTAGAATAGGGCACACAGCACATAGTTAAGTGTTTGGTAAGTCACAAATAGTGTGATTTTTGTTAGAGAAGAACTTGAACCTCAAAGTCACCTCCAGATTGAACAATTTGTGATTCTAGTTACAGTGTCATCACAAAAAAGTGCTGTAGGCTTGTTGGTTTGGAAGAAATGAAAAGAAAAAGTTGGAATTAAATAATTAGTAAGGCAAGTCAAATAATCTCAAGGTAAACTTCATGGCACACATTTCAGCATTTGGAGGAAATGTGTTGTCTTGAAAAGATAGCATACTTTAGGGAAACAGGGGTTGGACCCATCTTCTACCTTGGGCATGCATTAACTATGACCATATGGAAATGACCTCACTGCCTGGGCCCTGGGCTTTTCAACTGTCAAACATAAATGAGATGAAAATATCACCTTACCACTCAAGGTGTGGTCCATCCAGATCACTAACATTGACATTGCATGGGAGTTCTTTATTCTTGGAGAATTAGGTCCTTTCCCACCAACTTACCACTTCCAGGTTGTATTTGGTGACTTGGTAAATGCGAACTTGGCCAAATGTGCATACATAATTTGGAACTCCAGTTAAGAGGGCTGTTCGTGTTTAAGGGAGAAAGCTGGTGCTAACTCTAATTTTCATTTCTAGTTCTGGCTCTGTATGAGAAAAGCTCCTCATTCTGGAAGATTAACTTTGCTGTTTTCAAACTCCGAGTCCCCGGTCACCTCCCTGACCCTTTGCCTTCTCTCTCTCCCTGTCTCTTCTTTTCCATAATAAAACAGCAACATGATCAGTCCTTGGAATGTGCCTTGGCATGAGGAATAAACTCAGGCAGCTTGGCTTATTAGCTGTTTCCATGGGAGAGGACTCTTGGGGCCAAATATATATTTACAAAGACTGAAGCTCTGTGCTGTTCCCTAGCAGTGTCATGGCTGTCTGGAGATAAGTAGCTTCTCAGAGAAGCTCTGCTTTTCTCCATACCCTCTCCTCTGCTATCCCTCTCATCAGTCCTGCTCTCAGAGGGATCATCCTGTAATGAAAAGGTCCCCAGAAGAAATTCCTCACTGCTGTGGGTGTTCAGGACCTGAGGGCCTTGGGCTTGCTACTTTGCGGGACCAGGCTAGAAATGGGGTTTTGAAAAGGTGCACATTTTGGTATAGTCAGGGTCTGGACTGAGCAGAAATCATTAAAGGTCCTTCAAGCAGAGAGAGTTTCATGTGGGAAATTGAATCTGGAGGTGATGGAAGAGCAGAGGAGGCAAACGGGAAAGTGAGGCAGCTGAGAGATTACCAATAGCAGGAAGTCACTGCTACCCCTAGGGAAAAGGGACATCAAGAGGAGCTTGTATTCCCAGAGCCAAGGGACCAGGACCTCCAAGTGGAGCCGAGGTCATGGAGTAGTGGTTGCTGCTGCTAAAGCAGGATGGGTGGGTGGAGTGCAAAATACCTTGGCTGTTTCCTCTTCCCTCCCTCCATCCTACCACCAGTGCCTCCCATTGCCTGAGACTTCCAGGAAGTCTGATGGCAAAGGAGCTTAGGAAATGTAGTTTCCTGGGATTTGGAGCAGGCACATGGCTAGCACAAGTGATAAAAGGGACCTACACAGTCCTTGCTCTCTTGGAAAGATGTGGGTGTTGAGTCTTGCCTGGTCCTACCCAAATCCTTAACACCTATGTCCCAAACCAAAACTGAATCTAAAGAGTAAGAGATCATGGTCCTCTTTTTTTTTTAAATGCTTGATATGTCATTGTGCTAAGTGTTTTCCATGCATTATCTCATTAAACCTTATCTCATTAAATCATATCCATCCTGTGAGGTAGCTACTCTTATTATACCAGTTTTATAGGTTAGCAAGCCAAAGTTTAGATAAGTTAAACCAGTTTCACTTATCACATTGCTAGGAAGTGGAAGAGCTAGATTTGGAGAAAATGAACCTGACTTCAGACCCCATATTTTTAGCCACTCCTCAATACTGTCTCCAACATATTTGTCTTGCATGTGGGAATTGCATCATGATGGCATATTTAATTGTGTGACAGATGAAAGGAAATTGATGCTATCTTAAGTAGGATATGGTTCAGCTGCTAGAGGAGCAACTCTGAATGACTGTAGCTTAAATGAGGAAGATGCTCTTCCATGCAAGGGACTATGCTGGCTGGTATAGAGGCTCTGGACCTTGGAATTATCAGGGGCTCAGGTTCTCCTATCTTTTTTTTTTTCCTCATCATGCTTAGGGTGTTTTCACTGTTGACACTTTCTATGTATTTCACCACGTCTGTAGTCCAGCTGATGGGAAGAGGAAAATGAAGATGGGAAACAAATGCCCCTTTACACTAAGAGCATGACTTGGAAATTGCACATATTTTTTTCTCTGTCCCATTAGCCAGAACATAGTCACCTCTGAACATATTCCCACCTAGCTGCAAGGGAAGCTGGAAGTGGGCAGTCCAGCTAAAATCCGATTGTTCTATCAATCCAGCAGAAAAGGAAAACCGATATTGAAGGACGCCAGTCTGTTTCTCCTTGCAGACACCTTTCTTTTTACTTTAGTTTACTGACTGAAAAGTGTTTTCATGTTTCATCTCAGTTAATGTGCAGAGCTTCATTTTGGACTAATTTTGTCTGCAATTTACACTGAGGTAGCTGAGGACAAGAGAGGTGGAAAAAAAAAGATAACTCTCTATGCTGGTGGGGATGTAAAGAAAAGCGCACACCAATACCATCCTAGAGCCTTTTTGGAAAGCAATTTGATAATATCTAATACACACCGGTATATACTTATCCCCAAATTCACTGAGTTATATACATTAAATATGTACAGCTTTTTATACATCAGTCATACCTTAATAAAGGTTTATTTTCTAAAAAGGTAGTATTTAATATAAAACCTTTAAAGAAAGAGAGAGAGAGGTGAAATGATTTGCTGCAGGTCACCAAATTAGTCAATTGTGTAGGGAATGAAGTTTGAATGGGAATTAATTTTATAAGTGGCCATTTGCTTATGAATGTTTTAAATATTATAAATGGGTTTTTGCTTCCAGATATAACCTCATTACTGTGTTAGAGTTGGATAATAAATTCTTATGTAATGAAGACCCTATGACCATAAACACCCTCTGTTTCATGCTCAGTGCTATTCAACTATTAGAAATTATTACTGAGAATATTACCAAACCCTATTTATTTTGACATTTGCACAATTCCAGCAAGTCTGAACTAAACAATTCATATGAAACAATGTAAAATTAGTGTGAGAACTCAAAGTGTCTGGAGGGTTTAGTCAAGAAATGTTTGTTTTTCTGGACAGAAACTTACTCCATCTAGCTCAAGCCAAGAGGATTAACTGTAGCATACACCAGATGCTATCCTGAGCACTCAAGGGTTAGAAACAAAGTTTAGGAACTCCCATTAATCAGGAATTCATTGTCTGAGCCCATGTTGTACAGAGTTGGGTAGGGAAAGCAAGCGTTGTCATGATTTGAAAATAATCACCAACGAACTCATCAATCAATACACATATCCATCCCCGAACATCCCACTCGACTGTGCATAAGCATACCTAACCCACAAGTGCACCAACACCTTTGTTGAACGCTCCCTCATAGATTGCCAGATGCTGAAGGTATCTGATAGTACTACGCAAATACGATGCAAAAGGCTCGCAAAGTGGAGTTGCAAATCTTGCAAAAGATGCAGGATTTCATAAAGTGGATGAAAATTTTGCTGGAGAGCAGCTGTGGTTACAAGCAAAGCATTTGATGGATGAGAATGTGGTAGCATCAGGCCAGTTGACATGGAGGTGCTTCAAACGAGAATGATTTGTGTATCAAAGGATTAAGAGAGGCCCTTAGGAAAACTGATGAAGCCCTCCAGTATTTCTGAAATATTACCCTCTTCATGATCCTGCAGCAAGAAGTCAGATGTGGAGGGAATGTGTCATATTAGAGTATCATATTATCTATCTATCTATCTATCTAACTAACTTGCCAAAACTTGATTCAACCTTTGTTCATTCTCAGAACTAGACCATGGTTGACATTATAGCTGGTCTGTTGTTAGATATGATAAAATAACTTGTTTCTATGATTTTCAGTTTGAAGAGTTTTCAGTCCCCTAGGGTTCCCTTGAATGTTTTATTAGATTGTGAGGTGTTTTTGAATATTCCTTCTTCCAAGGTGGGGATGGAGATCTTGACTTGCCTGTTAGCCATTTAGCTTTACCTGACTGGGAGGGAGTATGTGATGGAGAACACTGATTCTTGGCAGCCCCTGTGGGCACTGGAGTAATAAGGATGACGATGATGATGATAACAAATAACAACAAACATTAATTGGGTCTCTAGTATTTTCCAGGCACTCTACCAAAGTCTCTGCTGGGTTATGTCATTCAACCTCAGAAAACCCTATAAAGTAACTACTATGTTATTCCCATTTAATAGTTGGAAGTATTATGGTTTAGCAAAGTTGAGTATTTTGCCAGTAAGTTTCAACATTTAGTCCTTTGGGAGACTCAGTACTCCCCTTTTTAAATTGCAGTAAGAACATTTAACAGGACATTTAACCATCTTTTAAGCGCACAATATGGCATCATTAATGTGAGGCGCAATGTTGTACTGCAGACCTTTAGAGTGTATTCATCTTGCTGTTATTTTATACCCACTGAATGCTCACTCCCCATTCCCTCTCCCCCAGCTCATGGCAACCATCATTCTGCTTTCTGCTTCTATGGGTGTGGCTTTTTCAGATATCCTATCTAAATGGAATCCTATGGTATCTGTCCCTCTGTGACTGGTTTATTTCACTTCCTCCAGGTTTCTCTATGTTGTCACATAGGTCAGGATGTCCTTCCTTTTTCAAGGCCCAATAATATTCCACCGTGTGCATCTACTACATTTCTTTATGCTAAATTCCCTTTTGAGTCTCTCAAGTTGATCAAACATAGAAAAGGAATTGGGGGGACACCATAGCATGGATTGAGATCCAAATCAATTAGGAGTCACATCTTACCTTGCCGCCTACTAATTAAAAAAACCTTTGGAAAGTGACACAATTATAATTACCTTTTTGTGTTGAGAACATTTAAGATCTACACTCTTAGCAAATTTCAAGTATAAAGTACAGTATTACTAGTTATAATCACCATGTTGTACATTAGATCCCCAGAGCTTATTTATCTTAGAACTGGAAGTTCCTACTCTTAGTCAGAATAACTTTGATGTCATTTTTCTTCTTACAGTCTCATGATCAAATCTAGCCAAACCTCCCCACTAGCCACCACTGCTTCCAAGTTTTGCTCACAATAGTAACTCACATATGTACTGCCCTTTGCAAAATACAAAGGATCTTACGTTTAGTCTCCTCCTGCAGACCCACAGTGGCTCTGCTGTGTAGGAATGAATGAATAATCCCATTTGCAGGTATAGATGAGGCTCAGAGGGGTTAAGTGACTGGCCTAAGGTGGAACAGCCAGTAAACATTCTTTCTCACAACACTAGTATTACTCCTGATCCAAAACGTCTGTCCCCCTTGCCCAGCCTGGTCCCCCATCCCATCTCAGTCACTGTAAGCCTGCCAGTGCCTACCTTACAGCTTTGTTGATGGGGGCAAAGACTTATTTGTTCTTGCATGTTTCCCTACCAATTTAAAATTTAGCAGTGTAAGTAGAGTTAACCCCAGGTTGGTTTTCTCCGTGAGGGCATGCTCAGGTCACTCAGGTACCAGGCTGTCAGGAGAGGCTAGCCGGGTTTCTGCAAACTCAGCAATCATACTGTTCATGGTTTCCTTACATATCATCCCAGCCTGGCAAATGCAGTTACCCAGTGACATCCGTGCCCAAAGTTGAACTTATTTACAGTAACTACACCTGCTTCTCCAGTAAGGAGCTCCTGGGTAATTGAGTGGGCCAGGCAGGAATTAGATCTGGGCCCATGATCTATACAGCCTGCCCGTAGCTTCATCTATGTCAATTATTTCCCCTGATCACTGTTCTGGAGCAAAATGTAACCATGTGGCTTGCAGAAGGGCAACAGAAGGGGCAGCCGCAGATATGTTTAGAAGAGGGTCGTCCGGATTGCATGACTTGTCTGTCCTGACATGAGAATAGCTTTGGGGTGGGCTTGGTTTTTTTCATTTTTTCACATAAACTCCAAGTGCCCTCCTGCCCTTTTCTGACTGTCTGGGCATCTTCTTCTCCAAGGAGCACTCCCTGCTAACAGTATCTACCCTGTGTAAAGAGATCTTCATGCGTCCATCTCTCTGACTAGAGTTTCCTGGACACAGGGTTTGGGTGGTGTTTATTTCTGTATCACTAGAGTTTAGCACACAGTACTCAGAGGAATTGCTGGATTGTTGACCTGGAAGGACCTGAAAGGAAAGGGGCAGAAGGTTATCACCTCCGACCATAAGGCCCTCAGCCCCACCCCCGTTGGCTTGCCTCTTCTTTCTCACTGATGTCACCAGTGGGTACAGCAGAATTTGTCGTACGTAATGAACCTGGTGCACCGGAATTGAGATGGGATGTGCAACTGGCCTGGAAACAAACTCTTGATTGATGTGTCCAAAGCCTCTCTTTTAAAACTGGGACTTTGCCTATTCTGTCTTCTGGAGAGTCCAGTAGTATAATGACCAGATTGAAGCCTCCGAGGGGTCCTGTCATGATGAAGAAGCTAGAATCATTTTCTCTAACTCCATATTTCACTAATCATCTTGACCACAGGGCCATTTTTTCAGGCCACCCCCTTGCACAGAGTCTGAGTATTATCTCACACTCCTTCTAGTTTTGGGTGGAGCGTGGGTGGGACGGGGCTGGTAGGGGGTGGACTGGTCTCTTTTGGAGACTGTTCTCATTCTCTGAGTGAGAATGCAGTTGACAGTTCACACTTGGGGCTCTCTCACTCACAGTGCTCTCAGGCTCACAATCGCTCAGACACAACTGTGTGAGTTGGCCGTGGCAGAAACCTCATTAAAGAGAGAAACCAAACCAAACCAAACCGAAAACTAATGTATTGGCTTGTCTAACTGTGAAATTCAGAGGTGCTCCCAGTTTCAGGATTATAAAGACTCTAACAACTGGGCCCTCTCTCCCTCTCTCTCTCTGTCTCTGCCCATCTTTAGCTCTGTTTCTCTTTCTATATTGGTATCATTTTCTTCTACAGCAAATGAGTTTCCGCCTGTGAGGGACTAGGGAAGGAAAGGATCATGGTCACAGGCAGTTTCAAGCTTATATTATCCCAGCTTAGCAACTCCAGAGTAAAGAGTTCTTTTTTTTTTTTCTCTCTAGAATCTTTGTAAAAATTCCAGGCAAGGAATATGATTGGCTGGTTTGTGGTAACCCACCCCTTCCCCTATGCCACTCATTCTGGGCCCTGGGATGAGGTTCTGTGATATTCAGTTGGGTTGGTGTTCTTACACCAAGGGACAGGAGGCTAGGATAGTTTGTGATTTTCAGCCCCACAGAACCTCATGGATGGGGTTTCTCAAAAAAAGAGGGAATGCTGTTTCTAGAGGACAGGCTAGGCATGAAGTGTTAGGCAGACAAAAATCCCCTTATACCTTCTTATACCTTCTTATGCTGTCATCTTGTACCTTTTGACTTTTGTGTAGTAGATTTCACATTACGTTGTGCACAGTGACAGAAATACTCATTTGGTCTCTAGCTGGCCATGCTAATTTAGCGAGTCCCATGAAATTTCTTTAGGGACATGGAATGAATCAATTTTCTTTGCATCTGAAGCTTAACCATCTCATAGAATTGAGCTCAGTTGGGGAAGAACATAGATGTGTCACAGCCTAAAGGCATCATTGTACTCCAGGAATTCATTTGCCCAGACGTCTCAGATCCTATCAAATGGAGCAGATGAGTAGCTCTTTTTTTTTTCCTTTATGGAAAAAACTCAAGTTGGTCTACCATGTACCCACCTGGGGATGCCCCATGTGGATATCTCAGCTAGTTATCATTCCCACAACCCCCTTCTCTGAAGGGTGAATGATTTTCATGTGAGGTGGTGCTCGCATGGACAGCTACTTTAATCAAGACTTGGGTTGGAGGAATATATGTTTACTCAAACAAGTTCAAGTTAAGAGAAATATTGTTGTAAGATATTCTCAACAATAGAAAGTAGTATTAATATTAATATTAAAAATAATAATTGTTAATAGGATAAATATTCTCAGAGTCCAAAGGCAAGAAGTAGAAAGACTCCTTGAGCATCTGGGAAGCGTAAGCCACCATTTCCCCCTCCCTGGGCCCTGTCCCCTCGTCTTTGCTCCCCTGGTGTCTGCTTTGTTCTCCTTATTGCACCTGGCGCATCCTTGCTCTGGTGGACTGGGCTCATGGCCTCGTTCCATCCCATCATGACCTCTCTACTCCCAGGGACACACATCAACTGCCAGCTTGCTTTCCCAATTCCAAATTCTCAGAAGAGCATTTATGGCCTGAACCATATCTTGGTGGATGGAGTCCTATATGACACATGGGTGACTGGCCAGCATGTAGATGGTTGCCTGTGGCTCTGGTTTCCTCCTCTGGACCAGCCTGGGGCTGGGAGTACATGCCCTGCAGACTCATTATGGCGGTAGAGAGGGATTTGCCCAGAAATTATGGCCCTTATCTCCTTGGGGCATCCGATGAAATTGAGACAAGGAGAAAGTCCTATTTTAGAATCTTGATACCCTTAATCATGCTTCCCAAATGCAAAGAACCCCTCTGACTATTAAGGAGAAATATCTGACATACGTGTTCAAATCCAAAGATGAGGATGCCCACAACATTAATAACAAGACATTTATTGAATGCCCCTGTTTCCCCTGATTTCAGGCAGCACCTTGGCTATTACTCATGAAATCCTATTGAATTACTCTCACAAGCATATGAGGTAGAAGTTCTGATGTCTACTTCATAGGTGTGGAGCCGAGACTCAGAGAGAATAAGGAACTTGCCAAAGACCACACAGGAAGTAACTGTGGTACGTGGGATTTGGACGTATGCTCTCATGATGGGGCCCTGGGAGGTGCTCAGGTGAGGTCCACACTTAGAACAACTGCTGGGTCTTTATTGGGGTGTGTCTAAGTTTCACTTTTCTTTTGATTAGTGCCATGAAGACTTTGCTATCAGAAATGAGACTTGGTCTTTCTTTTCCTTCCTTCTTTGCAGGATGAATTCAGAATATGTCACTGTCTACACCTACACCCATGTCCATACCCATACCCACATCTGTGCCTGTCCCTGTAGATACCTACTACTGTCACATTTACATCTACTTCCACATCCATATCTACCCATAGTGTAACTTATCCCAGACCAGCATGTCTCATTTTTGCTACTATTGATATTTTGGGCTGGATAACTCTGTTGTTTGGGGCTGTCCTTGGCATTATACAATGTTTAGCAGCAACTGTGGGCTGGACCCACTAGAACCTCTGGACAGCTATGACAACCAAAAATTGCCTTTAGACATTTTTAGGCAGATATCTCTGGGAGAGCAAAATTATCTCCCCCAATCAAGAATTGCTATCCTAGAATAATCAGATGACAAAATAGGTTAGGTGTTGGCCCAACTTCTGGCTGGTACCTCAAGACTGTAGATTTCAGAGGACCTCCACATTTCCAAGCAAGGTGCTGTATCACCTACCCACGATTTTCAAAGGAAGTGGCTAAAAACCAGATGGTCATGCTGGTGACTTTAACCAAAGAGGCAACTCAAAGAAGGCACCTGCCAAGTGATGCCACAGGGCAAGGCTCCTTCACTTCCACTTGCAGCTCCAGCCACGACTTCTTCCTTGATTTCCTTCCATTTATTCTTGGCCCATTCAGGAAGGAGATGGCAGCGTTCATGGCCCACTCATTTATCATTTTAGTCATTTTGTTTTTTACTCCACAAGCTACCCTGTCCCTATCTAATCAGGGGGCTGCTTCCTGTTTTTGTTCACTGACATTTGTCCTGCTGGAGCGATTTTTATCATCAAACAGTATGAAAATAGACTGTTAGGAATTGGCACCCCTCTCCCATTGAGAGGCCATGGGGCTGGCCAGTTGGCTTGGGCAGAAGATACGGAAACAGCCTAAAACCCAGGCATGTATTGTCTGCAGGACAAATACTGAGGCATGCCCCTCATTCCCTTCACATGGACTCCCCTCAAAAAATAAAAATAATGATGCAATTTGTTTAAACCTAACGACATATATTTACAAGCACTTCATGGTCATCCTTCCTGGAGAGTGGGAGGACTTTTCATAGTTTGATGAATGGATTCCTCTTGCCATCTGGAATGTGCAGCACAAAGGTGGGCATTCCCATTCAGGGTGGCTCTTGACTTCCTCCCTGGTCAACGTCTGCAGCCCGGAAGGAGCCGTGGTTCTCAGTGCTGCGGGAGAATGGTGGTGAATGGGTGAGGAGGCATTGATTTCAGATTTTTGGCAAGCAGGAAAACTCAATGACGTGGATGCCCAAAAATACGTTTTCTGTAGGCCCAAAAGTTCTGCCATTTTGCGTGACCTTGGGTTACTCACAGTCTTTCTGGTGGTAATGGTCAAAATATGTTCTCATGCTCTTAGTCCCTCTCTGTGACTTCTAGTTCAGTGTGTTGAGTTAGTGCGCCTGTGTTGAGCACCTACTGGGTACCTTCCTGCTTTGCAGGAAGAACAAGAAACAGAAGACCAAGAAGGAGAAAGCATTGTCTCTAGGTAGTGAACAGTTCCTTATTTCTCACGACTCAGCCACCTTTGCATTTTTTACATCTTCATTGATAAACCCTTCTTCTCCATCTCTTCTTTGTCATTAAAAAAAAAAAAGGACCTGACTTCAAAACACAGGATGCCCCATTCAACTTGAATTTCTGATAAATGAGAATTTTTAGTGTATTCTGCCCATAAATCGTGTATGGAACATACTTAATACTAAACCATTATTTATTATTCATCTGAAATTCAAATTTTGCTGGGATGGAGTCCTGCAATTTTATTTGTAAAATCTCCACCACTACCTAACATCCACTTTTAAAAACAGGGTCAGGAGGCTCTAACCTATGTAAACTTGCATCACTGCCATCTTCGGCCTGGGCCACAGAGAGGTGAGACTTTTACTCATTGATCTTGGGAGGGGAAAGAGTTCAGGGCCTGCTGCGGTGGGAGACCAGAGCCTTTCTTTGTCTCCAAATTGCACCCCATCTTCCTATTCAGCCCATAAGACAGGCAGCTGGTCCTGAGACCCAACAGACTCACACAGCTCCATACCTTTTGGAGAAATGGGCCCTTCAGCATTCCTTTGGGGATGGGAGCTGGCAAGACAACCTGTTTCTAGCCAACCAAGTCTCCCTGTCACCCGTCCTATGTTCGAGGATGTGGAGTTTTTGCTCAAGAGCACAGTCATAACGAGCAGAGAGGGAGGGAGGCCGAGCCCCGAGGGATCTCACGCTATCTGTGCACAGTTTAAGATGCTGCAAGCCAAGGTTAAAATACTCCTGTGCCTTGGTGTTGACCGTGCACACGCTGCTTCCTCAGGCAGAGCGGTCCTCCCCAGGCCCACGCGGCGCGGTCCTCCCGGTTGTTTCCAACAGGCACATGTTCTGCTGGGTGGCACCAGGCCCTGCAAGATGGGAAGTATTTTTGTGTACCACCCCTGATTTTAAAATCTGCCAAGGTGATAGGCGGGGGTGGGTATTACATAGCAAGGTTTTGCTCTTGGCCAGTAGTTTCCAAGCTTCTCTGCACTTTTGAGTCACGCAGAGGGGTTTCATACATCCTGATGCTTGGGTCGCTCCCCACACCATTCAGATCGGCACGTCTGGGGGTGGCGCCAGACATAGACATTTTCTGAGGGTCTCTAGCAGATTCTAATAGGCAGCCAAATGTGGGAACCACTGGTCTATGCTAAATGTGTTTCTTCTGCTCCAGCAAACGCGTTCTCAGCTAGACATCCCGAGATGTGACTGGGTGGGGGAAAGTCGCCCTTCCTTGTCCGGCCAAGGGGAGGAAGAGGGAAGAGGGAGGGGGTCCCCTCAGGATAGAGTGGCATTGTTTTGTATCAGTTTCTGGCTTTCTAGCTTGGCTGGGCTGGCAGAACAAAGAAGGCTTCATGCAGGACAAAAGCACACTGTTCCACCTAATGAGGAACAGTTGAGAGGTCTGGAGACAGCACCCCATCAGTGAGGGACAGAGCGCGGCAGAAGAGAGGGCTGCCGGGCCCGCCTAATGAAGACCAGTTGAGAGGTGCCGGCCAGACACCAGACTCGCCTTTCTTTGTGAGCCTCCAACACCACCCCCTCCCACCTCTCCCGTCTCAAGAGGCTTGGCCCTGCCTCCAGAGAGAGAGAGAGACATGCTTAGATTCATCTGTCACAGTGACGGGTCCTGACCCCATGACCTCTTGAGCCATGCCCTCTGGCCTCTGGATTTGACCTTTCCAAAGACCCCTTAGTCCTCGGCCAGAAGGTCTCTATTGACTACCTGCTAGTGGCCACCTGTTGAAGCAGCTCCTGAGAAATTGAAGCCGGCAAATGGTTCACCGGGGACTCTTTGAGGCTTTGCTGGATGGAGTGTTGTGTGCGGGGCCCGTGAACCAATCTCTCTAATTGTCTGCCACAAGACTCCTTTCCACTTCTTTTCAAGACTTAGAGCTTTGTTGAACTTGGGGGCTTATAAAAGGCAGTGCTGTGAGACCAAGGAAGAGGAGGAAAGTTGCTAAGAGGGTCTCTGAAGTGCTCCTTCTTGCCTCTAGGCTGAGCTGGGAGGAGGAGAGCATGTACAGCCAGGTGCACTGGAAGAATTTTACTCTCCCAGGGCACTGGCTTCCAGAAATACAGCCAGCTTTGGCAGAAGGCCCCACTTTGGGGCCTTTATGGAAACAAACTGCTGTATCAGTAGGTGTGCATTTATCCAGCTCCATAAGTCCCTTCCTAGGCCAGTGTAGACATTGTGCCATATATACTTGCCATTTTTATGGGTTAAAAATGGTCAAATATTGGCAATTTCACGTAGTTTAAACTAATAACTGAATTTGGGTAAATTCTATCTTTTCTAAAAAAGAAAGTGATGCTGTATCAGTTGTCTCTTGCTGTGTGACAGATTACCCCCAACTTAGAGGCTTGTAAGGGTAAATGTTCTTCATCTCACAGTTTCTGTGAGTCAGGAACTTAGGAGCTGCTTAGCTGGATGGGTCTGCTTGATTACTAAATGTGTAATTAAGATGCCAGTTGGGCTACAGTTTCATCTGAAGGCTTGACCAGGGCCGGAGGATCCACTTCCAAGATGGTGCCGTCACCTGATGATTGGCAAGAGGCCTTGGTTCCTTGCCAAGTGGAACTCTCCACTGGGCTGCTTGAGTATCCTTCTAGCATGGCAGCTGATTTCCCTTGGATTGAATGATCTGAAAGAGAGGAAGGAGGCTGCTATATTACATTTTATGATCTAGTCTTAGAAGTCAAAGTCTGATGTTTCCACAGTTTCCTACTGGTCAGCTCTTCTCAACATAGGAAGGGAGTATACAAGTATGTGAACACCCAAAGGCAAGGGTCCCTGGGCCCATCTCAGAGGCTGGTTACCTTGTTTCCATTCCTCATCCGTGTCATGACTTAACATTTCAGGCCACTTCCTCTCCACCCTTCCTGATTAATGTTGATATTATTTGAGTCTCTTTGTCACCCCTCTCCCTCTGCCTCCACTATACTGAACAGGAGTCTTGGTGGCCAGGAGCTCTTAAAACTTACAGCTGGGGAAGTAGCAGGAATAGACAGTGTGGGCAAGCACAGATGTCCTTTGCTGCTCAGCCTCCAGGATTTTGGTGCCTAAATGCTCACTGAAGGGGATGGCAGGTGTGACAAGAAGAACATTGGTATGGAGTTTATTTTGTGATTGATTTATAAGAGGTTGTTAAACTTCCCAAGAAACTCCTGTCTGGTTTTTCTGCATGTTAGACCCAAGTCCCCATATCCATGGAGAAGAGCCCACGGCCATGGAGCTAAGGTTGGGGCTCTGCTGCTGTGCACACCACCTCCACATCAGGCACCAGAGCTACAAGGCTAGTTGTCAATAAGAGGAGAGTGTGGGGGGAGATTTCCAAGGCTGACCAAGGCCTCTGGAGTAATTGCCAGTGGGCCTCTTATCCTGGGAACAAACACTTTGTAAGTCTGAAGGGGCCATATCAGATGTAATAAGGCTGCCTCCACAACTTCAGCCATAATTGGAACAGTGCTTTCTTTTCTCTTTCTGTCCTTTCCTTAAGCAATTAACTCTGTTTCTCTTCCTCATGTCCCTGAACCTTTTCTCTTTTGCTCATCCAACTTCCATTGTTTTGAACAGATCATCCTTGTTCTCACTACTCCCAGATCACCCCTCTTCTCTTTCTCTGGAAGATCTATCCTGACCGTGCACTGTCCATCTGTGCGTTCGCCCTTAATTTTTCATCGAGGGCCTTCTACTATCTCCAGGTCCCATTTCAGCATTCTCCTCCTGCAGCCCATAACTCTCAAGCCAGGGGATTAACATGGTGATTTATCGGCAAAATTCCTTGAGTGAAGGATGAGGAGGGAGGAAAGCCCAGAGAGACCCTTGTCCCTGAATATTGAGTGGTTATTCTGTACATTTAGCAAATGATAAAATAAGCTTTAGGGGTCTGGGATGGGGGGAGGGGGCTGGAGGGTTTGGGTTCAGTTAGGAGGTATTGTCATGCTGGAAAATGCCAAGATTTGCTGTCCATCCTCTACCTAGCCCACTACACATTGCCTGGCCCATTTTTGTTAGCAACCTAATTCTCAGGGTATCCAGTTCTCCCCAGCTCATCTACCCTCTTTTAAGACTCCATAACCCATATGGCAATATCTACTAGTTCTTTTAGTAACCACTTGGCCATATCTAGGAACAGCATTGGGCAAAAGGGGAAAGAAACTGTCCTCTATCATCTATAGGAAAAGGGGGTAGAAACAGAAGGCATGCTCAGAGTCTCTACGCAGCCTGACATTGACCACAACAGTCATGATTTGAGATGAATACCCCTACAGTCTTCTGTAAGGACGACTCCACTTATTCACTGCCCCTAGCTCCTTCTGTTGAGGTGGCTTTCCTACTAGTTGGAAGGTGCTAATCCAACAACACTTTCTTTCTTGGATGGCTTAGTATCCCATGCCATTCGTAAGCTGGCCAGCCTAAACCAAAGGCAGGGCTTGTTAATGCAGCATAAAATAGGGTCCAAGCATGTTTCTACTTCTCTGTAGCTTCCACTTAATGTTGGCATTTCGAGGGCTCTAGGACATCAGGGTGGAGGGAGGTGGCAGCACCCCTTAGATATGATAAAAGTGTACAGGGAATGCCTGGAAGGAGACTGTGGCACATGAATCACGTGGTCCCAAATCACAATTGAGATGCAAATTAGAGACCCCCTAAGAAAAGGTGAAGTGCCTCTTTTTGGGGGAGGCCTGAGATCCTGCAGGAATAGACTTCACCATCCGTGTTATTGCGTGATTGCTGTTTATCCCAAGGCTGGATTGCTGGGGAGCTGAGATAAGGAAAGAATAAAAATAAATATGTGATGGTAGGGAAACTGGTAAGGTGTCCACGAAGACCTCCCCACCCCCAAGATCTTCCCTTCATCCCAGCTGCTGGCTCCAAAGACTTCAGGGTGACCCTCTCAAATGAAGCTCAGAATTCACCCAAGAGTCCTTGCCTCAGACTTTTCAATCCCCCGTGGTTTGACCCTGCCCACTGAAAGGACTCCTCCAGGGCCCTTTGTTGCCTGTTTCAAAAGGGTGTCAACAAGCCAGGGGAGATCAATACACATTAGCCCATCTGTTTGCACTTTGAGGTGTTACATCCAGCATATGTCTGGCAATTCTTCTGACTGATTACTTTAGGCACTGCCTGTTTGGTTGTGAGTTGGAATTCTCTTGCCTTATCTGCAGTCATAATTTAATTTGTAACCAACCAAGTTTTTCCTACTAGCTCTGGTGTTAACATTTGGCTAAACCAGAGAATAAGATAGCACGTTCCAATCATGGAGGATCAGACTGGGAGTATGATCCCTGGCTCTCTAATTTGGTTCTTGGGTGCCACTAGCTACCCAAAGTCTGGCCCGGTGCAAATCCTTTTATTTACACAAGATCCCATAGAACTGTTTTACCTTCTCAAATCAGATGGCACTGCAGCTAGTGGCATTTGGAAGATGAACTTTTGCATTAGGAAACCAGGAAGAGAGTCATTCAGGGGTGGTTCCCCCACCCAGATTCATGAAGTTACTATTGATGGTCCTGGAGGGCGCCAGCAACTGTACTCTGATAAATGATATTTCATATATGAAACAGAATGGCATTTTGTAATAGGGATTGTCTCTCAGTGCTCCAGCCATTAATTCTTGACCCCGATTCCTGACAGTAATTCTGACGTGGGGTCTGATGACTGGGATCTGGGATATTTCCATGATCGAGTGAGTGGAGGTAAAAGTACAAATTATTAAAGGCTGACTGCAACCACACCACGAAACCCCTAATTGCCCGTCTGCTGAGAGGCACAGATAATACCAAAGCAAATACCCAAGGGGTCATTTTGGTTTTGGATTATGTGCTGTGACTGTTTCTTGGTTGCATCAGATTTTCCATGTTCAATATTATTATTATTATCATCATTATTATTTATTTTACATCAAATTATAATATGGCAGAATGGAAGAGCTAGAAGGGATTTGGGGCAATTTTTAGTCTCATGATTTTCCGACTGTGTTCAGGGAAGGTCCAGGGTTCTGGAGATGAGCCTGGGGAGGAAGGGCAGGGCAAGAGGGGACACAGGTCTCCCACTGAATAGAGAGCAAAACGGAGCCCCAGAGAGAGGGGGAGAGTTTCCAAGCCAGTTGGTACCAGAGTCTGAACTGGGACTCTGACCTTCTGGTTCTTAGAGAAAACAATGAGCTACAACTTTAAGACTGAAGAGGATTGTTCCCCAAACACAAACCAGTCCCTAAAGCTAGACAGCAGAACTTAATGAGTTTAAAAAGTTTTCGTCCAGGAATCAAACCATAAAGGTTTCAGATGCAGAATGTTTAAAGAGAAATTTTCATCATCACCTCTTTTACTTTATCGGGGTCGACCTGCAAATCAGGATTATAAAAATACAGAGAACAAGTGTGCCAGCCAGGCTGCTGGCCAGTGCAGTGCATGTGTGTGTGTGTGTGTGTGTGTGTGTGCATATGTGCATGTGTGCACACACAGCATGTGTGGGTGGTGTGCGTGCCTGTTTGGTGGGTGTTAGTTTCTGTGTGGAGTGTTTGTATGGGTGGAGCAGGTGTGTGTGGTATATGTGTCTGCAGGTGTATGTGGTACATGTGTGGTGTGTGCGTTGTGTTTGTGGGCGTGTATGTGTGGTGTGAATGTGTATCTGGGGAGTGTGTGTGTGTGCTGTATGTGAATGTGTATGTGAGTATGTGTGTTGTGTGTGTATCTGCATTTTGCATGTGTTTGTGTGTGTCTAGTGCCTGAGTGTGAAGAATGTGGTGTACGTGTGTGTGGTGTGTTTGTGTGTATGCAGTGTGAATAAATGTTATGTGCATGTGTGTGTCTGTACCTTTGTGCATGTGCTATGGGTGTGTGTATATGAGACTGAGAGCTGAAAGGACTGAGATGCACTGAGAAACGGAAGCAGAATGTCACAGACAGAATAAGAGAGATTTATAATAGAAGTTTCAAAAAGGGAAAAATATAGACAACCTCCCAGGGAATCTGATACCCCCCCAGGATAAGAGCTCAGGCTCTGGATCTAGACCCTGCTTCCATTGCCTAACAGCCCATGATATAGGGGAATACATGCCACCTCTTCAAGGTACAACTTCCTCTTCAGTAAAATACATTAATAACAGTACCTTTCTCAGAGGCTTGCACTGAGAGTGACATGAGATGATATATATCATGTTTAGTAGAATGCCCGGCACCTACTTAATTTGTAAAAAAATGAGAGTCATTATTATTATTCCTTTGATTATTTCTATTTTTATCAGTATTATTACCCAACTGTATGCCAGTTATACAACACTGAAACTTCCCATAAGGTAGAAATCCCTAATTTCAGACCCTTTTTTAAATTTGTTTCCAGAATTCTTAGACTTTCTATAAACATCTCCAGATATTTCGGTAGTGATTTTTTAACCATAGAAACTTCTCAAATATAGGATAATCATTGTCATTATTGCTTTATTGAAAGAAATAAAATATGCTCAAAGTATATAGTGCAAGAATGATCATCATATTCTGAGTTCCTAGATCTCTGGTCTTCTCTCAGTACAAAGAGAGAAAGTCTTTCGGTTACCTTTCAGACTTAGCTGATTAAACTAATTTTCACCAAATTGTTCCTGACAGTTAAAAAGGAGAATCTGGACTTAGGGAGAGAACAGAGAAAAAAGGAAAAAGAAATTTTAACGTCTGCTTCCTTTTTACCAGACCCTTTAAGTGATTTGTTTCATTAAATCTTTGAAATAATCCAGTGATATTTGGGTTATCATCTCCATGCGACAGACGTGGGAATTTAAGAGGGGATACGCTTCTGGCCTAATGTGGCACAAACAGAAAGTGTCAGTGGGTGGATACCACACTGCATGTGCTAACCTGGGAAGATTAAGAGCTCAGTCTTCCCAGGAAGGAACATTAAGAAAAATAACAAAGAAAAATAACAAACAAAAGAGGTGGCTCAGTTCCATCCAGTGAAGATGGCGGCACATGAAAATCTAGGATGGATTTTCAGGGTGTGGTGCCGTAAGCAGACTGGTGAAGTGAGCGCCACAGCCCGCCAGGGTGGCTTACTTTGATTTTCTTGTCTTCTCTACAGGCCAACAGAGCGCCCCAGCAGAGATAAAGCTTGAAATACATGAATGCCAAATTCAGCCCCGAAGCCCCCCCAAACTCGTAATTTCCCATCTCCCAGTTTGGCTGGGAGTTCTTTTCTTTGGTAATCACCCCATGTTTTCTTTCATTTCTCTTTTCTTTCTCTCACATGTAGCCCTTGGCATGCTTCCATGCCACCCAGTTCCTACAATAGAAGGGATATGAGACTTTCCCCTAGAGCCAAATTCCTTGGGTGTTAAAGTTGCATTGTTTTAAAAAGGCCAATGGTGGCTTAGGCACAGAAGAATGAATCTGATGCTTTCATTCCTTGCTGGGGAGGCATCTGTGGGATGGTGTCACCTGTCACTGGGGGACAAAGAAAGTCATGTTCCATCCGTCTCTGAATGGCAACTCTGTTGGAGTCACTGACCTTGTTTGTTCAACTCCTGCCTCTGACAGGGTGCAAGCTTTTTTTAGGCTCTTTTCCAGATTCCTTTCGTCAATGCCACCCTCTGCGACAGAGATTTGAGGCTTTAAGATACCTGTTGCTAGTGGCTTCCATGATTTCATCGTTCTGCCTATTGTTGGTCTTGAGAAAATGAGCTTCACACAATAGGGAGATTTATGACTCTGCCCAGCAGCTTCCACAGAAAGAGTTAGCAGAATGAATGAGGAGACATCTTTTCTCTTTCATGTGTTCCAGAATTTCAGAATGTGAAGAAACCAGGCCACTTCTTATTTATCTGCTTGCCTTCCGTGAACCCTGATAAATGAGATCTAGTTTTATTTAAAGCAAGCAAACAATATTAATAATGAGGAACATGATAAAGTAAAAAAAAAAATCCTAATGATTAACAAAAGACCAATACTAAAATTGTGAAGAAGAAAGTTCTAAAATCCTCCTTGGTGATGCCCTTCACGTGTAATCCTAATGAGCATTTGGTAGTGCACACTACAAGCACTTACTGAGTACCTACTATGTACTAGGCATCATGATAGGCAGAAGGTGTACAAGTGTAAACCAGATAGACATGGTTTCTTGTGGAGTGGATAAGCCACTGGTGAGGGTGGGGAGGGGGACAGACATCCAGATAGTATTTAATAAATATGGTTCCAATGAAGAAGGGTGTATGGTGGGAAGGGAGCTCATAAGAGAAGGTCTCAACTTTGGGGATGAGTGAAATGCCTTGTATGAAGTGATCTTTGGATTTCCTTGCACCATGTCCTCTTTCTCCTTTCTGCTAGACCCAAGCTTAAATAGTACTATTTGATAACTTAATTCCCTAGCCCAGAAGATTCCATGTCCCTGATAACTTCCATTAGTTCTGGACCATCATCATATCTTGATATTCAGAGGTAATGTCAAACCTTTGATAACAAATCTTTGAAGTTTGCTTCCTGCCATGGCATGGTTGTCTAGAGCTATCCTTCTATTTTATATGTGAGTATTCAGTGATTGAGGGAGGAGTTCTCTCTGTATTTCAGGTCTTGGTTACAGAATAATTAAAATATAGCTTATTAATGACCCTTTCTTGTAGAGCTATTAGAAACTATTAAATTCTCTTAAATTTCTATAAACTTTGGAGGAGAAAGATGGAGACTTCAATTATTACTGTTATCAAAAAGGGAAAATAAAATGATTTACCTTAGTTCCTCATTCTTGAAAATATTCAAGAATTTGAATACCCATACACAGGAAAAAAAATTAACAGGAATTAGTAGATTATGACAAAGCGTATCTAAAGTGTCATATGAGCAAACATTTGTATCAAATATACTTATGCTTTTGGGAAAAGTGTCTCTTCTTTTTATACCCTAACTTTATACTTTGTGAAACCAGAAGATTGAACTAAATAATCTCAAAGTTCATTTCTACTCTTAAAATTTCAAGTTCATGCCTTAGACCTTCAAGCTTTGCATATTAAGATATTTTAAGTGATAATCCATATGGACTTCTATACAGTCTTTGATATACCAGCTAAAGCAACTGGGTAAACTTAGAAATATGACCTTAAGTAGAGCAGCAGAGAAAACTCTTAAATGGTTTCATTTCTGAGCTATCTCATTTCAGAAGACTAAGCTAATCTCCTATAATCTAGGGTGTGAAAGTATTACAGGGGCCAGGTTGAGAGACAGACAAGGCAATGTATAGAACCTGCCACAGTAGGCACTCAATGAATGTGCAATGCTTGGCTGATTGGCTGAATGGATAGATGAGGAAGTCTTCATTTCCAACCTGTGGAGTGGTTCAGTCACCAAAGTGGACCCCAATAAGGAAATCCATCTCTACTAAGAGGGAATGAATGCGATAAGTGGTTTCAAGGCTCCAGGTTCAAATCCTGCCCCCTCCTGCTATGTATACTTACTTACAGTATGGCCTTGATGGGTTTAAGTAACCTCTTTGATCTTCAGATTATTCAGTTGGTGAGATTTTTGTGAGGATGCAGTGAGATCATATGGTTAAGAGTTATTGACCCATAGTGAATGATCAATAAATGTTTTGACTTTGATTAGACCAAGGATTTCTTCACCCAACCCCGTGAGAAGCAGTGGGTCAATCTGATAGTCAAAGTAACTAAGAATGGGGGTGGCCATTTCATTTTGTTGCAAAGTCTGTGCTTTAGGGGGACATTTTTCTCTTACCTCATGCCAGTGTGCCATCCTTTCATCTCCTCCCATCTACACCTCGTCTCTCTCCAGAGCTTTTGCACGCACTGTTTCCTCCCTCTGAGACGTTCATCCGTACTTCGTTTACCCAGTGAACTTTTGCTTTCCTTCCCCAGACCTCAGTTTAGATACCTTCATCTTTCTCTAGGTCGCCCCTCCTACCCTCCCCACAAAGCCTGGAGTTCTTCGTCACTGCAGTCTCGCCCACACTGTCCTTACCCACCGCAGAGCATTCAACACCCACCTCAGAATCATGTCACCATTGGTTTTTCCGGGCCTCCCTTTCCCACCCAACCTCAAGGTCTGGAAGGACAGAGTCTGGGTGCTCTTCCCTGTTCGGTCCCCAGACCAGTTTTTTGGAACAGGCCAGACTTCCATTCTATCAGAATACAAGTTCTGAACACCACAGTGGTAGCATCTAGGGCAGCGATTACAAAATGGCAGCTACAGAGTGGTTAGAAGGGGGACTGAGATTCCTCGTCCTGCTGATATTTGTCGTCTCTTGATTTCAATCCTGGCATTATCACTGCCACCAGTCAATGAACCTCCGGACCAAGGCTCCCCACTGAAGCAGAGAAGTTCCCCTGGCCCACCCCGAGGAGACCTTCTCTTCTTGCTCCCCAGCCCAACTCCCTGTCTGGAGCTTTCCCTCCAGTTTCCAGCCCGGAGCCCTGCCTGCTTCTGGAGTCAGGAGGGGACTGTCTGCACCTTCCGCAGAGACAGCAAGGGAACATGACGTCTCTCTCTGGCCCCAACCCCGAGCGTCATTGGTGTTGGCTGGGGATCAAAGCCGCTGTTCCATTTTTAACCTTCATTGGGCCCCACCTCACCCTGAGCATGTGTTCCCGACATTTCATTGTGTGCCAGGGGGATAAACAAAACCCACCCCCTGAGTCTAGAGAAGGATGCCTTCAGGGGAGCTCTGAACCCAGCTGAGGAAGATAAGTGTTTTTCCTACCCAGGGCCCCCTTGAGCACTGTGGTTTTTTCTGAGCTTACATGACACCCCAGTAAGAGAGATGGATGGCTTTATTTTTATGCAGAACAGATCTACAGATGGTGACCCCAAACCATAAAAAAAACAAAAAAATATACAAACAAAAAAACCCCAACAGACTAGTGTGTGGAGCTGGGGAGGAGGGCCAGGGGCTCTGTCTTTGGCTCTCCTTTCTCTCTTATCTCTCTTCTTCCCAGTTGCCTATAAATGTCATCAATGTCCCCATCTGTGGTTATTGGGGCTATTGATAGGAGACCATTTTATTTTCATATTTTCAAATGATGTGTTAATCACGGTGCAAATAAACACATGCTTTTAGAATTCTCAAGCAATTAAAAATAGGTATGAGGGAGAATGATGATGTCTGGTGCAAAGTAGGAACTCAATAAATATTTGTGGAAAGAAGGAAGGAAAACAAAAATCCCCCATACTCCATCACTACTAATATTTTAGTGAACACCCATTCATGTTTATGTATATTCAAACTTCATATACAAACAGGATCATGCTATATTCATACACAATGTATTTATACTTTCTGTATATGCATAACATTATATTATATACTATTTACATCAGTATATGCTTAGTGTACATATATACCACATATACATAGTGTATACGTAGATACATATACACAGATGATAATAGATATTATCTACTATTCTACACTCTGCCTTACTACAGTATATGCTATAAAAAGCACAGTAGTATGCTCATACTACACATGCAAACAACATTGAACTATTCATGGTGTTTTCACAGGCTGCTTTCTTTTTTTGACCTGCCCCAGACATCTTTCCATGTATATGAGTTTAGAACAAATTCATCACATTTCACAGCTGCCAGGGGGCCATTTGTGCAGTTGTGCTAACACTCCCTTAACCAGTTCAAGAGAACTGGTTTTGAAATCTCTACCTTAATGTAGGCTCATACTCTGTTTTTCCTTTCTGTGACTCTCCCTCTCTGTCTTCAGGCCACACTGAGTTGAGGTCATAAATTTCCCGCTTCCTCGCTTGCAACCTTACCAACATGGGAGTAGGGGACACACATTTGCAGGAATGCATTTGGATTTCTCTGTAATGCTTTGGCTTGGACAAAACAGTGCTTTTTCCTTCACCTTTCTTGGCCTCATATGTGTGCACATTTGTGGTGGCAATTAGTGCATCAGACTTTCCAGGGATGAGGTCTAGAGATTGACAGTTTCTAAAAAGTTCTTTGTGTGTTATGATGCGCAGCCAGACCAAGAAACATGGAAAGCCATGGGAAGAAAGGGACTCAGATGTCCAAAGAGGCCAAGATCTCATTCTACCTTTGACCTTGAGAAAGTGAGCTAACTTGTATAAAACAATTTCCTCATCTGCAAAACTGGGGAAATTATCATTGAAGCAAGCTGGCAGGATTATGATGAAGAGTAAGGTAAGTTAGGGCCTAGCACACAGTAGCTACTTGATAACATCAGCTTTTCTTATTTTCTGACAGGTGCTGGGTGTAGGAGCTGGTGGGCTCTGGAATTAGCCATTTCTGGGTTTGGCTCTGAGCACTTTCTCTTCTCAGATAAGTGACTTAACCTCTTTGAGTTTCTTTTCATTTGTAAATTGGAGCTGTACTACTGGTCAAAAATGATTGTCCTAAAGCTTCCAGATAATGCGTGCAAAGGCCAGGTCTAGGCCACCCAAATGACAGGTGCTCTTAGGGTTTACTAAGTTCTAACCCTTCTGTCTCCAAACTCTGGGGAAGGCTTGAATTGTCCACCGTGCCCACACCCGTGGCCATGTTCTCAGGGCTTTCCTGCACTAAGAACATGCCCATTTACATGTGGAAAATACAGAGACAAGACACAGAAACTTTATTCTAATCCTGCTGTTCCTGTTCACTTTCTGAATGACCTTGGACAAGGCACTCGGCCTCTTGCTTTTCTTGTTTCCAAATTGTCAGTGTTACTCATAATAAAGCAACTCTGAGTATATCCTTGGTACTAGCAATTTACAAAGCATCTTCTATATGAACTTCCCAGCCAAGGGTCAAGGCTTATAAATACATGTTTAATACATCAACCTTTTATCTAATTCAGAGCCCTTTGGGAACATTTATACTTGTCTTTATTAGCAAGCAAGCCGTGGGCAGAGAGGGGGGAATGGGTGTTAATACTTATTGGACTATTAAAGAGTATTCACTTATTAATTCATTTCAGCAAGTGTTGGGTAATTGCTTAAAATGTGCTAGTCATTGTGTTACAATTTGAGAATAAAATAAGATGTTATCATTACTCTCTGGAATCTCATTGTCTAATGGGAAAGACTTACAGGGAAATATTTAATACACTGGAGAGGTGGCAGGTACTCTAATCAATGTTTACAGTGTCAAGTAGAGGGGCAAACACTTAACCCTGCTTGTAGGGTGGGGCGGGGGAGCAGTTTTCAGAAGATGCCTTAAGACAAGAAAATCTTTGAACTCATCCTCAATGATTAAAAAAAATCACTGGATCAAAATGGGGCTTTTGAGGGTGATGGGATCCAGAAGGGAGCTCTCAGCAGATGGTACTGTGTATTTAAAGGCTAGAGGCATGACCTGTTTGGTATTTTCAAGGCATTCCAAGATATCTGCAGAGCAATGTATAGGGGAGGGCAGGAGATGAAGCCAGAGCAGTCAGTAGGGTCCAGAGTTTGGAGAACCTTGTGCTCCCTTTTGAGGAATCTGCCTTTTCTGAGAACAATGAGGGGTTTTATATGGGGAAAACAATGGCCAAAATTGTGTTTCTGGATGACCAGATTTGGTAGTGACTTAATTTGAATTCTCCAAAATGCAGAGCCTGAGACAAAGATTTGGGTTGAAGAGATTTATTCATGTAGTGATCACAGGAAGCCCTGGGAGGGAATGTGTTAGTGAGTCGAGGAAGGGGAGAAAGGCAATGAAGGGTGCAGGGCAGGGAAAGTGGGTTTCCATCCCTCCAGGCCTCTGGAAGACAGTGTGGAAGTCTCAGGTTTTTTCCACAGTGGCACAGAAGCTGAGTATTTGTCTGTCAGCTCCCCCCATCTCTGGTTGAGGGATGTTCTTGGGCATCCACTCCCTGGAACTTCCCATAGGTTCATCCTGGGCTGAGCATACTCTGAGCCAGAGAACACCCTTGGACGGAGAAGAGAAGTGGTTGAGCCAGTCACTGAAGCGTCAGGTGAGTTGTGTGGGGATATGGGCAGGGCACCAACCAGGGCTGTCATGGTGGGAGAGGAAAACGTGCAATATCAGAGGCAGGGTGACAAGAGGAGACAGGACAAAGGCCTGAAGTAGGGCAGTTACAGCAGAGATGGAGGAGAGAGAATCGCCGATTCTACTGAGTAGTACCTATAACAGTCCCAAAGCTGAAATGGCCCTTTAGAGTCACTGAGGAGGTAACACTATGATTACGAAGCTTGGAAGGCAGGTGGCACCTACCTATATATCACTCTAGAATTGTACTCTCCCCCCTACACACTTTCTCTACTCTCTGCTTTCTAGTTCCCTGGAAATCAAATGTTTTGACTGCCCCACTGACTCTTTTATCCTGTCCTAAAGAACTATAGCCTCTGTAATGGTCAATTTTATGTGTCAGCTTGGCTGGACTGTAGTCCCTAGTAATTTAATCAATATTAATCTGGGGGGCTGGTGTGAAGTAATTTTGTAGAGGCAACTAAGGTCCATAATCAGCTGGCTTTAAGTAGAGGAGATTAGATTTTAGGTAATCTGGATGAGCCTGATTTAATCAGATAAAATCAGATTCTTAAGAACAGAATCAACACTTCCCAGATGAAGAAATTATCCCTATAGATAGCAACTTCAGTTCATGCCTTAAGAGTTCTAGCCAGCCCTTGCTGACAGCTGCCCTGTGGATTTCAGAGTTAGCCCAGCACCACCCGCAATCATGTAAGCCAATTCTCTGCAACAAATCCCCTTATATATCTCTTACTGGTTGTGTTTCTCTAGTCAAACCTGACAGATATAGCCTCCTCCTGGGAAGTGTGTTGGTTAATTTTCTGTGTTGACTTGGTTGGGCCATGATGTGCCAAGATAGCTGGCCAAACATTCTGGGTGTCTCTATGAGGGTGTTTAAGGGTGAGAGTCACTTTTAAATTGGTAGACAGACTAAAGCAGATTGCCCTCTAGAATGTGGGTGGGCCTCGTTCAGTCAGGTGAAGGCCTGAATAAAACACACAGGCTGATGGTCCCCCCCAGTAAGAGAGAATTATTCTTGCCTGACTGCTTTTGAACTGGGACATCAGCTTTCTTCTTGCCTTTTTGACTCAAACCGAAACACTGACTTTTCCTGAGTCTTGAACCTGCCAGTCTTCAGATGGGAACCACCCATCAGCTCATCTGATTCTCAGGCCTTTGGACTCAGACTGGAACTAAATTGCCAGTTCTCCTGGGTCTCCAGCTTGCCAACTCACTCTGTAGATCTTGGGACTTGTCAGCCTGCAGAGTTGTGTGAGCCAGTTCCACATAATAAATCTCACTATTAATCTCTTTGTTGATATATATTCCATTGGTTCTGTTTCTCTCAAGAACCTAATATAGAAAGTTAATATTCTTTGAACATAAATCCACTGGGCACAGAAGTGGTCACATGATCCAAGCCTGGCCAATCAGAATTCTACTATAGCCTTTGGCTTCTTTAGTCTTGGTTACTGGTTCCATTGGTGCCCTCTGTAAGTCTGGCTTTGAAAGGGAATGAGGACCTGGGTTTGGCTCACCTGGGCCTACCTCAACACATTGCTTCTACAACTACTCCTTAGATTCCAGAACTGCCTCTGTGTTTGAGTGAGACTTGTGCTACCTACCTGGACGTACTGTAGAAGGTTTAACTCTTGTTTTTGTCTCTTCAGCATCCAGTCTTCCTTCCTTTACCAAAACTACCTTGAATTTCCTTCTGGGGCTCCCTGTACCCTACTCTCAGCCCATGCCATTTCAGGCACAGTTGCCATAATCAGGCACATGACCCACCCTAGCCAATGAGAGGTCTACTTCCCTCTGGCCATGGTGATTGGTGCAAAGGTGAGCACATGATCCAAGGAGCCACAGTCAGAGCCAATGAGGAGAGGCCTTTGGTTTTCCACTGAAACTATCTGGGAGTTTACTCTGCTGGGCTTGCCAAGTTGGTGGGGTGTAGGAATGAAGCTACCATCTTGAGAGTAAATTCGATCCAGAAGAAAATAAAACCAATAGCTGGGGAAGAGAGACCAAGACTTGATAACATCCTTTGAGTACCTGGATCCAATTATGCCTAAAACAGCTCTACCTCTAGATTTTTAAATGATGTGAATCAAAAATTACTTTATTACCTTAAGTCTGTTTAGTTGGGCTTCTCTCCCTTGCATACATAAAAGTCCTAATTCAAGTATCAATGAAGTCTTTGGGGCATAGCCCTTATTCAAAGCACTCCAGGCTCCCTCTTTCTAGGGCATAGGCATCTGAGATGTTGGTTTCTCGAACCACCCATATAATAGCTATTACAACTTCAGCCACAATTTATCAAGTGCTTCCACACAACTTATCACTAACTACATCTCTAGGCATTATTGTTAACCCCATTTCCAGATGGAGAAATGAAGGCTCAGAGAAGTTATGCAACATGCCCAAGGCCACACAGCTGGTAAGCAACTAGCAACCAAATGCATGTCATCTCCTGCCTCTGCATGGTCAATATCAGCTTTCCTCTGCACCTGCCTTAGAAATTGGACATTCCCTACTGGATAGACAGAGATCTGAGTTGAACGTTGCTAAATACCCACTGAGCACTTGTAGTGTCACTTCATTACCAAGGCGTTAGGGGAGGTCTACATGAAAAACGAGAAAGGTCATACCCTCACTGTGAGCTATTAGCTATTCTTCCCTCCCAGCCAGTCTGCTAGACTGCCAGCCTCTCCTGGAGAAATGCCTGTCACCAGATACTCTCCCCATCTCTAAGTTCCTGTATACAATCTTATTTCCTGCCACGATTGGAGCCTCCATTATGAGTGCCATAACAAGGTCTGCCCTGGAAAGGACATACACATGAACTCTCAGTCTCCTGAGCCCCCAGAATCTAGACTATAAGGTGTACTTATCCAAATATCTCCTAAAGCTTTGAAACAGTAATCTCATTTGCTCCTAAATCCCGGGTAACCTCACGCACAAATGGGAAAGAGCTCTGTTTGTGACTTTTTGAGGTTAAAGATTTTGATAGCATTGAGTGGTGCCCGGCCACTGAAGGCCTCATAGCCATTTCACTGAGCTGCCGCAGGAGCAGATGCAGAATGAAAGACCAGTTTTGTCCCAAATCAGTAGCTGCAATCAGAGATAATAAAGCCATTCCACTATTCAAAAAAAAAAAGTTCCCAGCTAATTCAGTGTTAATAGCCTGCTAATAGTTTTAATGGCTGCTTCTACCAACAGGCAAAAAACCCCCCCACTTCTGTGTCAGTTTGGTCTTAAAAATTTTTCTTGAACTATGCTTGGACAAGGAGAGGGATAGGGTCTGGGTGTGGGTGCCTCTGGGAAAAATGGGGAAGTGCTGACGGACTGAGGCCCAGCTGGCCTCTTGCAGGATGCCACCTGATTTTCTGTAACCTAGAGACTGAAGAGAAGAGGCAGGGAATTCTCATGTTTGTTCTGAGGACAAAGCCAACCTGAGAAAAAATTCAGGGTAGAGAGTAGAAGGAAGCCTGGGTTGGAGTTCCATCAGTGCCACTGGTTGGCCTCAGACAAGTCATTTTTTTCCCCTTGAGCCTCACTTTCCCCAGCTGTTACATCTGAGCTGGATCAGTGGCTCCAAAGGCCATCCTAGAACTTCCACATTAGACTCACCTGGGACAAGAGAAGTTACATTCAGATTCCCAGGCTCCCACCTTTTTGAATCAGAATCTCCATCTCAAGGCCTGTGAACGTGTATTTTTAACAAGCTTCACAAGGTGATTCTTAATCAAAGCCAGGCTTGGAAATCAGCAGTCTAGCTCAGCCCAGGGGACCTTCCAGCCTTAGCATTTTCTGAGAATGGTTTGGGGGACACATTTCTGGGTTTTTTGGTCTCTGCTGGAAGAGAGACAGTCTCTTGTCAGCCTCTGGGCTCTGTCTTTCAGTCACTCCCGGTAACTGCACAACTTCACACCCTTTAAACAGAACACCCTGTGGGTATCCTGAGGGGAAATAAAGGCAAGGAAGCCCAATGTTTTGGTTTTGAGGTGACACTTTGCCTCCAGTTTTTACACAGTGGTTAGTTATTTGGGGGACCTTAACAAAAACCCCTGAGTCAGCTTTCTCAAATCCAGCTACATGGAGAAAATGCTGGAGAATCTATAGACCTCAGCCTTATAATTCAAAGAAGACCTAAATGAGAAACCCCTCTTCCAGATGAACTGCACATAGCATCATACGTTAACACTTATTGAACACTTAGTCTGGGCCAGGTGTCATTTCACATGGATGATTCCTGCTAACCACCTCATCCTAGGAGGTAGAGATTATTATGACCATCCGCACTGTCCATTTGAGGAAATCGAGGTACTTGGAGGCTAAGTCATTTCCCCCAAATTCTCTTACTAGTAAGTGTGAGAGGTATGATTACAAACCCAACTAGTCTGATTTCTGATGCTGAGCATCTCAAAACTATGCTCTCTCCCCCTGCTGCTGCTGTGACCACTATTGCCTCAAATCTGGTAAAATCTTTAACTTAATTGACTTTTCATGAAAACCTTATAAAGTTATATATATATATATATTTCCATTTTATGGATTAAGAAATGAGGTTGAGCACTTTTCTATACCTTTTCCAAGAGTTACACAGAAGCTGGACTTAAATATATGCACTCGATGGAGAAATCCCAACCGTAGTAACTGAGGGTGTGTGTGTGTGTGTGTGTGCACACGTGTGTGTGTAGGTGGGCTATGAAATGACCTTCTGGGTAAATAGGGAGGGACCATGCATTGTCCAGAAAGTTCAGAGGCTGCAGACTCCAGTTGTTAATTCCCTTTCTGTAAGAAGCATTATGCAAAGAACATAAACGGAATTTACAATCTTCATTGTACTGCTGGCCTCCGCTTTCTCATGTGTCCAGCTTTCTGTTATCCCACCTGGCAGCTGCTCCCTTCACTAAAGGGAGCTGGGGACATTAGCAACGGGATATTTTTTTCAATTATAGAAAGAAATTGTTTAGATTGATCTCAGGGCCATAACATGGAATAGTAGAGTGACAGGCTGAGAGCAATTTTGCCAGACCAAGAAAGGACTGATTTCATGATGGTTTCAGAGATTCTTCTTCCCTACCACAGGTAATATCCTGCCAAGATTTATAGTGTAGTGGGAACGAGGTGGGACCTGAGCACTCTTGGCTTCAGTTTACCACTGATCAGAGCACATGCCAGGTTTATTTAGTATGTCATTTTGGTGCAAAGTCTGAAATAGGAGAGGAAAGTGTGCTGAGCTGGGACTCCAGGCCTTTGTTCTCTGTGTGAATGGGAGTAACTGCTTTCCACTGTGCGAATCTCAGTCTGTCCATCTGTAGAATGGGAACATCGAGTTGGAAGATTCCTAATTCCCTGTTCAACTCTAACATTTGACTCAAGTTCATTGAGTTCCTGTCCACTGAAAGCCACAGAGCAGCCACTCAAGGCCCCAGCTTTCTTCTTGGGGCCTGGGGACACAGCAGGTAAAGAATAGCCACCACCATATACCTGGTTTCCAGACAGTGTTGGAAATTAAGTTGAATATGCTCTGAACTCCCCTTTTGATGACAATTTCTAAATCTGGCTTCATTTATTTTCCCGATCCATTCTTTTCTCCTTAAAGTGAAATAGGAGAAAGGAATTCCAGTTAGCCAAAGTTTCCAGGGCCTCTGGGTGGCCTTGGGTAAGCCACTCACCTCTCTGAGTGGCTTCACGTCACAAGTCTTATGGAAAGAAGTTTCTCATAGTTGTGACCAGATGGTTTTTTAGATCAACAAACCCTGAAGTGCTTGTTAACAACTCAAATCTCTGGATTCCAGCCCAGATCTGCCGCATCGGAATCTCCTGTGGGAAGGAAAGGGTGATACGCATTTCGGCAAGGACCCTAAGGTGATTCTTAAATATGTCAATGTCAGATAATGTGCTAAAAGACCTCACAGTTTTTGAGGGAGGGCTGCGTACATGCTTGATGACTTCTGTGAACTGTGACTGTGGAAAGTTCTTGACTTCAATTACACTTAATTCCATGAAGCAGTGTCTTCTCATCACACCTGCAGGTTTTCTCTATATTTAGAAGCATTTGTGTGTGCCTGTACACACACACATATTAAAGCTCTATTTATTGAAGAGTTGTTGAATTCCATAATTTTAATTATAAAGCCTCATTTCATCTTCACAAGCACCCTCTGAACTAAGTACTGTTTAAAGTGAGGAATGTGAGCTGCAGAAAGGTTAAAAAGCTTGCTCACGATCATGCTGGTGGTAAGGGAGCAGGATGGGAACCCGGATCCATCTGACTCTGCAGCCATTTAATAAGCTACCTCCAGCTCTTTCTTAACCAGGGCTTCCATGATGAACATCTCCTGGGGACACCACTTACCTGGAACACAACATGGTCAGTGTCCCCTGGAACTGTGTCTCAAGGAAGTCCCGTAACCATTGCACAGTCCTCTACTCCTCAGTGCCCTTACCCCATCTCAACAACTCCTTTAATTCTTAGCTCAAAGCTCCTTCCTTCTGGGTAGTCCTGGGTGAGAATGCCTTTATTTTCTACTCCTTGGCACTCATGTGTAGTAACTGTAAGTGCTAGTGGGAAATGGACTGGGGGTTAGCTCCCACCTCCCACTCCCCCCAATTTTGAGGGGATCCAATTCTTCAGTTCCATATCTATAGCTTCATAACAAAATGCCCACAACTTAATGACTTAAAAATAATATCTGCTTTATTTTTTTTAACAATTTTGCAGGTTAGGAATTTGGGCAGGGCTCAGCGAGGTGATTCTTCTGTTTCACACAGCATTCACAGAGGTCACTCAGGCTGATCTCAAACAAGGGGCAGAAAATTATGGCCCACAGGCCAAATACAGCCTGGCACCTTTTAATGTAAGTAAAGTTTTATTGGAACACAGCCATACCCATTCGTTTGCACACAGTCTACGGTTGCTTTCATGCCATCACAGCAGTGTTGGTTAGTTGTGACAGAGACTGTATGACCTGCAAAGCCTCAAAGCCTCAGATATTTACTATCCCACATTTTACTGGTCTAGAGGGTTCACAGTGGTTTCATTCACTTCTGGAGTCTTGGAGGGTCTGGCTGGAAAGCTGGCTCAGCCAGAGCTATTACTAGACTGCCTTCAAGTGGCCTCTGTCCAGCATAGAGACCCCAGTATACTTGAACTTCCATGGCAGTGGAGGGGATCATAAAAAGAATGCTGCAAGAGGCCCATGTAGAACTCAAAAGGCCTCTTATCACCTAACCTCCAAGGTTTGAGAATGTCCTTTGTGCCATATTCTGTTGTCCAGAAAGTTCACTGGGATCAGTACAGAGTCCAGGGAAAGGAGTTAGGCTTCATTTCTTAGAAGAGCAGCAAAGAATTTATGCCATTTATTATCTATCACACCTCCTTTCTGAAAATATTTCTAAAATAGTAACATCTTCTTTCTTGACTTGGCCAATAATGATCACAGTTGAAATCTTCCTTTGGTGGTTAAATATCTAGGAGACATTGGTGGGGAAGGAGGTCAGCATTTATTCAATAAATATCTACTCCATTCCTATTAAGTGCTATGCACTCTGCTAGGTATTAAAGATGCAGCAGTGAGCATAAAATTGTGGGCCTCTGTCCTCCTGGGACTCACAGTCTAGTGAATGTAGATGCAAGAGAGTTGGAAGTGTTGGAAATTAAGTTGAATATGCTCTGAGCTCCCCTTTTGATAACAATTTCTAAATCTGGCTTCATTTATTTTCCCGATCCATTCTTTTTTCCTAAAAGTGAAATAGGAGAAAGGAATTCCAGTTAGCCAAAGTTTCCAGAGTCTCAGAACTCCTGTTAAATTCTTTCTTGTTCTTCCTAGTGTTTCAGTGTAGAGGATGCTCTGTCCTTCATATGCTTTACAACTTACCTTCATTTCACTGTTATTTATTATTTTAAAAACTTCATTGGTCTGTACATCCACAATGTTGTGCGACCATCTCATTGTCTATTTCCAAAACTAGTTCATCATCCCAAACAGAAACTAACTCTTCACCCATTAAGCTACAGCTCCTCTTCCTTCTCCCCCCATCCCCTGGTCACCTCGATTCCACTTTCTGTCTCTGAGTTTGTCTCTTGTCAGTGTAAGTAGAATGTAAGTGGAATCCTACAGAATTTGTTTTTTTGTGTCTGGCTTAATTTCACTTGGCATAATAATGTCCTTCAGGTCTATCCGTATTGTAGCCTGTGTCAGGATTTCCTCCCTTTTAAAGGTAAATTATATTCCACTGTGGACAGACCTCATTGCGTCTATCCGTTCATCCATCAGCAGACCCTGGGATTGCCCCCACCTTTTGGCTACTAGGAATCATGCCGCTGTGAACATGTGTACAAATATCACTTTGAGACCCTGCTTTCAGTTCTTTTGTGTGTATGTCCAGAAGGGGGATTGCTGGATCACATGGTAGTCTATGTTTCATTTTTTTGGAAAGCACAAAACTGTTTTCCACAGCGGCTGCACCATTTGACATTCCCACTAACAATGCACAAGTGTTTCAATTTCTCCACATCCTCACCAACACTCATTTCACTGTTATGTTTAATTCTATGGATTCTAACGTGTCCCCATTTGTCTTCTAAGTCCCATGGTTGTGACGACCATGTTCCTGTTTCCCACAGCCCCTAAATTGGAACCCTGAAAGGGCAGCGGTTCTGTGAATGGTGTTGCACCTACAGGGCTGCAAGCGAAACTGGCTTCAAAGGATCTGGAGCAACAAGGGATCAATTCCCAAGCTCAGCTTTAAGTGTCTGACTGATGCTTGACAGTTGTTCATTGTGACAGTTGCTAACATGGAAAGTTCTCCATGCATCTGTATGTTTCACCGACAGGTATTTTCTGACAGTCCTGACCTGTTGGCCCACTGGGAGCTGATGTTCCCACATCACATCCTGGTGTCTCAGTGGCCAGGGTCTCAGGAAGAATAGAGGCTTTATTCATCTTTTCCCACATCTATCACATTTCCATCAAATCTCTTCCCCTCTTGGACCTTTCAGTGTTGGATATCAATGGCTTCATTGTAGTGGTAAGCTCTCATTATCTGAAAATTCCTTTCTGCTCACCTTCCTTTTCTCCTTTAGCTCTGGAGGTGGAAGTTTCTTTGTATGTGTGTCTGTGTGTTTTAATGACTCTACCTATATATCCATCAATACATTTTAATTGAGTATGTCATGCCTAGGAGGTGGTGCCTTTTTTTGAGGTGTAAATAGTTGGAATTAAAAAAAATAACTTTATTGAGGCATGATTGATACACAAAAATCTGTATGGAGATAATACATACAACTCGATGAGATTGAAGATAAGTACACAGCCGTGAAACCATCACTGCGTCTACACAATAAACCTAGCCATCACCGCAAAAGTATTCCCCACCTTAGTTATTTATTCATTTTTGATAAGGTAACAATAACAGAAGATCTACTCTCTCAGCACATTTTTAAGTGTACAATCCAGTATTACTATGGGCACTGTGCTGTCGATCTCCAGGGTTTATTCATCTGGCATGACTGAAACTTTGTATCCTTTGACCAACACCTCCCTGTGTCCCTCTCTCTCCAGCCCTTGGGACCCATCACTCTGCTCTCTGTTCCTATGAGTTAGAATCTTACCGATTCCTTATGTAAGTGGTATCGTGTTGTATTTGTGTCTGGCTTATTTCATTTAGCATAATGTCCTCCAGATTCATCCATGTTGTTGCAAATGGCAGGATTTCCTTCTTTTCTGAGGCTGAATAATATTCCATTGTGTGTGTGTCACAGTTTCTTATCAGGTCACCCGTCAATGGATGTTTAAGTTGTTTTCATGACTTGACTACTGTGAGTTGTGCTGCCATGAACATGGGGGTGCAGATCTCTCTTAGAGATCCTGACTCCAGTTCCTTTGCACATATACATAGAGGTGGGATTGCTGGATCATATGATAGTTCTACTTTTCACTATTTGAGGAATTTCCATGCTGTTTTCCCTAGTGGCTACTCCACTTTACATTCCCATCAACAGTGTACAAGTGTTTCTTATTGTCCATGTCTTCACCAACACTCGCTATTTTTTCTCTTTTTGATAATAGCCATTCTAACAGATGTGAGGTGGTATCTCATTGTGGTTTTGATTTGCATTTCCCTGATGATGAGAGATGTTGAGCACATTTCCTGTACCTGTTGGCCATTCGTATGTCTTTTGTGAAGAAATGTCTATTCTGTTATTTTGCCGATTTTAAAATTTTTTATTGGAGCTTTTTTAGCTAGGAGTTGTAAGAGTTGGATTTTAACTCCTTATCAGATACATGGTTTGCAAATATTTTCTTCCATTCCACAGGACGCATTTTCATTTTGTTGATTGTTTCTTTTCCTGTGCAGAAACTTTCTAGTTTGATATAGTTCCTTGTGTCTGTTTTTTGCTTTTGGTGCCTGTGCTTGTTAATAATTCTGGTAGGAGGTGGCACTTTCCTTCAATCTTCTCACATCAATGCTTTGTGGTAACTATATGAGTAGGAGCTTACTCTCCAGAGCCAGGGAGCAGAGAGTCCTTTCCTGGTACTTCCATTTACTCTGACTGGGAATGTTGTTTCATCTCTGAGCCTTGTATTTCTGTAAAATGGGGATGATAGCTCAAAGATTTGTTGTAAGTACTGGACTAATTGCATATAGTAAACATTCAGCAAACATAACCTATGATTATTACTTATACCACCCTCTTCCCAATTTGCAGAAAAGGCCATGGAGTCTCAGAAAGGTGAAGTAACTAGCTCAAGGTCATACAGTGAACAGGAACAGAGCCAAGACTCGAGTGCAGCTCAGTCTGATTTTGGTTGCTGTTCTTGCTCAGTGCTTCACCAGTTTCTATCACCCAGTAATGCACACATGGTTTTGGGCCATGTGCAGAGCACTTCATTGTAGATGCAACGTCACTCCTGTTTTTTGCTTTTTGTTTTTTTTTCTTTCTCATTTTATTTCCTTTTGCGGGAGCTTCTCTTCCCTCTAGTGACCTTTATTCTCTACAGTGATTCTTCTAGCTTGAGCAAAACACACGTGTACAAGCAAACTAAACAGGGCCATATTTGCAATCAAGAAAACACTTCACAGATGTCCTCAACTTGGAAAAAGTGCAAAAATCAAAACAGATAAACAACCCTTGGCTGATACTGCCCAAGATTTGGAAAGCCAAAACGCTTCCTGGAGAACCAGGATGGACTGGCCCAACCCATTCCTGTCCACAAGAGGAGCCCCATGTGAGATGTTTCATCTGTGCCTGGAGACCCTCTTTGGAACCTCCACATGTGTGTGACTGTGGGTGGGAACTGGGACCCATCTCAGCTCACAAAATTTGGCAGCTGTATTTTTTTTTTGGTGACATGCATGGTTAACAGAATTAATTGTGAATTACTGGAGACTGCTAACCTCACTTGGGGCCGACTGTAATAGTATGGAAAATAATGAGTTCACCAGAGCTTTGGAGTTCCATTTTGAAATTTTATTTTTTTCCCATTGGAATTCAGAGCAAATGCAGATCGAAGGGACTAACTCAGATGAGGGAAAACAAAAGAAAAAACACAAAATCTGCCATTTCTAATCCTTTTAGTTGAGCCTTAGGCTCCTACCTCCGTCTCTCTGAATCCCTTCTCATGTATTGCCTTGTTGATCCTTACAACAAACTGTTAAAGTCAGCACCCCATTTTAAGGATGGGAAAAGCAAGATCCAAGGATATGTCACTTTAAAGCATTACAGAAGAAATATCTTCCCAAATGCTTTGCCCATGGAGTAATATTAAACAATATGGTTGCTAATGCAGGTGGAGGCTCATTCCCTGCTTTGATAGTAGCTGAAGTTCAAGGATTAATCGCAACATAATGCATTAAGTTCATGACCCTGGGAGTCTAGCAGGCTTGGGGTTGTGGTCTAGCTCAGCTGTGTGTCCTTGAGCAGTTGCTTAACTTCTCTGACCCTCAGTTTCCTCTTCTGTAAAAGGCCATTAGTAACAATTCCTGCCTCCTACGATTATTGGGAGGTTGGAGATGACTTATATAAAGCAGTTCACACCATACTTACAGGAAATTGCCAAGGACTAATCTATTCTTAGCATTAAGAAAATACAGTTGTCAGGGTTATTTGAAAATCAGCTTAATAACTATAACTAATAGTAGTAATTCCAATTTATTGATAGTCTCATATTTATGCAAGACTTTATCACCATAATGCTCACTTTGGGGGCCTGATGGATCTATTTCATTTCATGTGAAAGCCATTCCTAGGCAGCAGGTCAAGAAACTTAATTTCTGGCCTGTGCTCCAGGGTAAAGAGGTAAGTCTAGTAATAATAGAATCACTTGAGTTCTGTGTTGGACTACAATAATGAAAATTTACAGTGGGTCTCTGGAATCATGCCTACTTTATTTCTTTCACGAAGGGTACCACAACCTAGTGGGGGATTAAAAGAGACTTCCTTTTTGACAATTTCCAGTTTGCTTGGCTTTATATATCAAGTTTTGGTAGAATGTTTAGGGAAAAGGATGTCCAAAGTTATGCTTGAGTTTCTTTGAAGGACGGCAAGGAGTAAGTTATGGACTTAACTCCCATTTACAATGGTTTGAAAACACACAAGGAAATGCAGTCTTACAAACATCAAACAGCTGTACCAAAAATACAGGCTGAGAAAAACCCCATCATCCCATATTTCAGCCACAACAAACAACAGTTTATGAGAACCCACAATAGATTTGAGAGACATGGCAACATTCTTTAGCGACTCATGTCAATTGACAATCAGCAGGAGAACCACAATAAACCCAGAGCTGCAGGCGAGGCAGAAATGCTACAAACTCACACCATATGGTGAAGCTGTCACTGCTGTTGGCCAAGAAACCACCTACAATCGCTTGACGTTCCCGACTGATGACCAGGCCCAGCCATGTGGCTGGAAGGTGGCCATTGGCCCTCATGGGAACTGCCATCCATCCAACATCACAGTGTTAGAAACCTCACCTCTGTTACAGACGGTCTTCGCTCTCCACCTGAATCTCACCCATTCACCATCTCACCATTCCCTCTGAAATATGTTCCCCAAACGTTGTTCCATAAAGTGCTACTCCCAAGAGCTGGTGCTCAACAAACTGGCTCTGAGGTCAAAGAAGACCAGTAACGCTACCTACTGCTTTCCTCACATAGAGTTTCTCAGTCATCAGTGCCTTCTAATTTCCTGCTCTGCAAATCTTAGCACCTCAACTGTATTCAGGGCAGCAGGGAGGAGAGAGGCAGAAGAGCAACCTCTCTAAGACAATTTCTGAGACCTAACACACAGTTTAAAGTTTGTTGACCTAAACTTAGTCCTGTGGCTTTTGTTGGCTAGACGAAGACTAAGGAGAGATGGCTTTTACCTGGGACATCACTGCACTGTTGAAAGTTAGGGTGCTGACACTAAGAATGACGAGGAGAAGAGTTACCAGAGTGGGCTTCTAGCACCCTACAGTCCTGCTGCAATCCACTTCTCACCAAATGTTGGGCACAGTAATGATGGACATTTAATATTTATTTACCATTTGTTATACACTGGGCACTGTGGTAAACACTCTACATCTCATTAGTCCTCAAAACAGCCCTTTGGAATTAGTACTCCATTTACAGATGAGGAAGCTAAGGCTAAGAGAGGTTAAGTGGTTTTTTCCTAAGGACACACAGCTAAAAAGTAGTGCAGAAAAAGTTTGCTTTCATCTTGATTTTGCAGAACAAGTGAAGAAAAAATCATACTCTTGACATAATAGATCCTTTTATAATCCAGAACCTGTGCACCAGGCTCTTCCTCTGTCTTAACCTTACTATTTGCCTAGAGGACTCCTACTCACCCCTCAAGACCTATCAAAAATGTCCCTTTGTCTCTGAACTTTTCTTGAAACCCTCCAGCCTCTGTGATTTGACAACTCTCTCATTCATTCATTCTTTCAACCATTACCTGTATCAACCATCTCTCCTGTATCAATCATTGCTCCAGGAACTATAACAGAGGGAAAAACATATGCCTTTCCTCAATGTTTATAGCTCTCTTAGAACACCAAGAACAGTCCTGTCCAATAGAACTTTCTGTGGTGATGGAGATGTTCTATATACTGTCCGACTTGGCAGCCTTGGGGCACTGGGGACTACAGAGCACTTGAGGAGTGGCTAGTGCAACTAAAGAACTAAATTTTCCATTTTATTTAATGTTGATTAATTTAAATTCACTTTCAAAACCTGACATGATTCAGCTATTGGAAACCTTTAGGCATGTTTGGAACAACTTGAGTATATGAATCTACCCTTTTTGGCTATTAATTTTGTGAATTCCAAAGAAAGGTAATTTTCTGTGAAAATTTAGCATCCAAATAAGTAAGGTGCACTGTTAGTATAAAATATATGCATCATTTTGAAGGCTTAGGATGAAAAAAAATGTAAAACATCTCATTGGTCATTTTTATATTTGGTACATGATATGATGATAATATTTTGGATCTATTGGGTTAAATAAAACAGATTAAAATTAATTTCAACTGTTACTTTTCACTTTTTCAAAATGTGACTACTAGAACATTTAAAATGACAAACGTGGTTTACCTTAGATTTCCACTGGGCAGTGCTGGGCTAGAGTGGAGTAAGTGATTGAAGAAAGACCAGGGCTATCCTCTCTGGAAGATACAGCAGAAGAGATACCACTTCTTAATCATCTGTGGTCTTAGCATGAAGCTAGCGGACACTAGGTCCACATTTAAGCACCACTGGAAGAATGAAGAAATAGCTCTGGATAACCTAGATGACATATTTTTCCCTTTCTGGGCTTTCTCACAGTTGCTGAAATCTTCCACCTCATGTCACAGAGTTTCCTAGATAGTTCACATTTTGTCAGATCCCATAGTTTATGCTCCGAAATACTTTTCTTATATTCAGCCCCCAGGCATGATCTCAGAGTTGACATCAACTTTGAAATAAGGAAGTAGAGGCTACTCTCCTTGGCTTCATTCATCCACTCATTCAACAAATAATTGATGGAACTCCTTCTGTGTGCGTGGCACTGCTCTAGGAGAATGTGGGTATGACAGTGAAGGAGCCTGACCCAGTTCCCATTCTAGTGGGCCAACAAACAGATAACAAGAAACACAGAGATCCTTCAGTTAAGAAGTTTATCTGCTGGATTTCTTTTCCCATGATCTTTCAGTTACCTCTCATGAGACGATTTTTTCTTTTCCTTTCTTTTTGTTCCCCTCTTTCCCTCCCAGGTGAGTTAGGGTGAGCCAATGAACAGATCTGTGCTGAAGTCCTAGTTTTCACACGGACAGGCACCAGGGGAAACCTAGGAGAGGAAGCCACAAGCTGGGCCCCAGAACTAGACAATCCACCCCCGACTGTATGACTTCTCCATCTCCAGTTCTTGACAGATAATCAAGATTAGTCAGCAGGAGAATTGACTGTGGCTCTTTAAAGTAGCATATAATTATAATGCTTGGTACTTAGGGTGTCTTTTATTTCAAGCTCTTTCAGCACAGTAATGAGTCCTAACTCCATCGTCTTGGCAGTTTTTCACTACATTATTATTTTTTCTTGTTAAATTGTAAAATGACTTACCACATTTTTGAAAAGCCTTTTTATTAAAAAAATATTAATCTTCTACTCAAATGTCCCTTCTGTTACAAATAGTTTGTTAAAACTTGTATGACCCTACTGTGTACCACATGAAGTCCAGGACACGGCATGCTTAGATAGTGCCATAGAAATGCCTTTTTAGGGGCTTTGATTTACAAGATAAGTCTGTTCATTCTTCTACCCAATCATTGTTCCAACCACAATGTGTTGAGTTAGTCAAGGAATTTTTAGTTGTTGGGAGCAAAATTTACCATAAAGCATATTAAAAAAAAGGGAATGTACTGGGGGACATGGTATGTTGAAGGAGACAAGGGTTTACTAAATTCTAACCTGTAGACCTCACAAAGGCCTGGTACAAGGACCCCCAACACTCAGAACCAAAGATGACTGTCCCTTTCTCCTGGTTCACGGGGCTCTTCACCTCCATCTCTCTCTCTGTATATCAACTTCTTTCTTGTCCCTGTGATCTGGTTTTCTCTGTTCATGTGCATGTGGGCCAGCCATGGCCACTGCCACTCATGTGGACTGCAGAGACAAACCCCATGCACTTGTGTGTCCCAACACCACCCAGGGCACTGGTTTAACCAAGAAGTAAACACCGATTGGTCGAGTGTGGGTCCTGTGGTCCCATTCAGTCGCAGTCAGCATGGAAATAAATAGATGAAGGCTCATACATTTCATAAATTCTGTAAGAAAAGGAGGTGATGGGTTAGCCACTTTGGAAAACAATTGGCAGTTTCTTAAAACTTACTATTTGACCCAGCCAATCCACCTTAGGTCTTTACCCAAGAAAGATGAAACATATGTCCACATAAAACTTGTCCAAGAATGTTTGTAATAGCCGTAAGTGAAAATGACTCAAATGTCCATCAGCTGGGGAGCAGGTAAACACAGTGTGGTCTATCCATGCAATGGAATGCTAGTGTGTGATAAAAAGGAGTGAAGGGCTGATTGATGCTACAACATAGACAAATCAGAAGCATTATGTTCAGGAAAAAAAGCTAATCACAAAGACCACATATTGCATGACTCCCTTCATAAGAATGTCTGGAAAAGGCATATGTACAGAGACAGAGTAGATGAGTGGTTGCCTGAGGTGGGGGGTGGGAGGTGAAGAGTAACTAGAAATAGGCACAAGGTTCCTTTTTGGAGTGATGGAAAAGTTCTAAGATTAGATTGTGGTGATGGTTGCACAATATTGAAATCTACTAGAAACATTTAGTTGTTTACTTTAAATGGGCAAGTTTTATGATACATAAATTATTCTTGATGAAGCTGTTAAAAAAAGAAAGAAGGGAGATTGGGGAACAAATGGTTTGTATCGCCATTAAATGGGTCTCTTTCCTGTTGCCCCAACCTGCGGGGTGAAATCCTGCCTCAGGGTCATTGTCTTGACCATCCCTTCCACCTACAATCCCCGTCCCCCTACGTATTTCCGGGATGGCTTCTGTTTCATACCTCTTTAGTTATCTGCAACTTTAGGTATCCGGAATTTCTCTTTTCTACGAACTTCTTATTCTTAAGGCACGACATTGCCCAGACCATGCTCCCTCTGACCTCGCTTGCTGATCCTCTGCCCTGCTGCACTTTCACAGCTGACCTTCTTTCCTCTCTTGGATTGTGCCCAGCTAATCTCATCTAAAGTCCTTGCCTTTCTCTGTTCCCTATTTGTGAAATACTCTTTCCCCTCATCTCTGCAAAGCTCATTGACTCCCCTCATTCAGGTCTCTCCTTTAATATCACTTTCCCCTAAGGGTCATCCCTGACAACTCTTCCTAAGATAGTATCTCGGTCCCAAATACCTTCTGTCTCCTCTCCCCCTCATAATCACCCTCCACGCATCCCACCCTGCTCTCTGCCTCTGGAAACTGACTTATATGGACAGCATCAATAGGCTCCTTTGCCCTCTGGCTTATGGTTGGGCTTGGCCAATGGAAAGCCTTGGTTGGGGTCAGAGAAAAAGAAGAGAACGAAGCGAGGACATTGATCCCTTGGATCCATCGCTATAAGATGGCCTGAGCTGGATGTGTCTCTAAGACAAAGGCCACGGTTCCTCTCAAGGCTGCTGGCTCCACATGATCTCCTGCCTCGGTGCCCCACCAGTCCTCCCTTTAGCCCTTTTAGGTATAGAAGTAGTGACAGCTCTTGGCTGCTGTCCCTGGGTTACTATATTATCCTTTTTGGGTCCCTAACATACAAGCCCTTGCAAATAGTCTTTTTGTAAATAAGTCCTTTTTATGTAATCATATTTCAAGGGCACTGTTTCCTGTTGAGATCCTGACGAACACAGCCCCTCTCTCTCACAATTCTTGATCCCCTCCTCTGCTTTATTTTTCATCCTAGATTCATGCATTTATGTGGTTCTGTGATTATTCTGTTTCTCTTTATTAACCAGGACACTTAATTCTAATAGCCCAAACAGACAACCCCCCACATCTCAATAAAAGTTTGTTTCTCTCTTATGCCCCAGTCCCACTCGCTTGGCCAGCCCTTCTCCATCTTTTTGCTTTTCCCCTAGAGCACATGGTCTGCAAGGTCATCACAGTAGAGAAGAAAAGGACTGGAGAATCACGTGGGGGCTGTTTTAAAGGCTGGGCCCTTTCTGCCCACACTCCTTTTGAGCAGAACACAGTAGTGTGATGCCAACCTAATGTCAAGGGTGGCTGGGAAATGTGGAGGAGCATGTGGAGGTTTGGTGTGCACCATCACCCCTGCCATACCCCCTACTAGAATGTTCACTCCCTGAGGGAAGGGACTGGATTCAGCCTTGTACCACTCTCTTCCCAGCATGCGGGACACACGGTCATCTTGAATGCATGAATAAATGAAAACAGGAATGAATGACAGTTTACAATCTGGGGCTTTCATTTAATTCTTAGGAATGTGCTGTGTTTTAAAGTGCATTGTGAGGGTTAGAACCCTATCTTGCTGGTTCCATTGCAATCTAACTAGGGTAGGGACTAATCTTGACATTTTTTTTGATTCATTCTGTAATAGCATCCCAAGTTCCTTGTAGATGTCCTCTCTTTGTCCCTTGGAGATAGCAACTGCTGTATTCATCATAGTTCCCAGAAGGAAAACTGGTAACAAGATCCAAGTTTATTCTCTATGGTTTCTGTTCTTTGATTACTTTAAGGATTTTACAAATACTCCTTTACTTAACACCCTTATCATGGGCTCCGAATTCAATGCCTCGCCTGCCTGCTGGGCTTTCTCTCCCCAGTCTACTTTTTTAATCTTCTGAAATGTTTAGGGTCTTGGGCAGTGGCCTGATGACCCTAGCACCCAAATGTAAGAGAATCTGGCTATATATGAAAAAAAAAAACACCACAAGTTACTTTTTGTAGGATGGCTTGTAGGCGGTCTGGCTTCATAAGCCAAAATCTAGTGTCTTGGTCATGGGTGCTATTTCTCTAGATTTGGCTTTGGTTCCAAAAGCCAATGATTTGGGGGTAGAATATGGACGCCTCCATAAAGGCTCAACACCCCTAGTGGAGACATAGTTCAAACCACAGATCCTAAGGCCTCATTTTCCAAACTGTGCTCAGTGGGAGTTTTATAAGAGTTCAAAAGTATTGTAACAGGCAGGGTTTCCTGGTGAAAGAAATTTGGGAAGAAAACTGCTTAGCACAGAATCTTTTTGGAAATTCACAATATAACATGCAATATGAAAGGCTCTGAAAAGGCCTGCGAATAAACAAAGCAAACAAGCAAATATATTCAATTTTGTTTAGCTGAGTTTATTCCAAACTTATTCATCTGTGGATCCCTTTTTCATGCAATATGTATTAACATCTTCTGGGCTTCGAATTCTTCTGAGCACAGTTCTGGAAACGCTATCTTTACCTATGTGATTCCCAATTCTTATGGTTATCTTGCAAACCTTCCTATATGTCAAGTAAGGTTCGGAGATGTGAGGTAGCTTATTCACATCACTTAAATTCATGAACTGTGTAGCTGGAGTTTGAGCCCATATTTTTTTGGCTCTATCCTATACTATTTCCTGTGTATGGTGAATTGCCTGGAGTTCATTTTAATTATTTGATAAAAATAATTTGTAATTAATCGTTGATTGCTTGTCTGTGAGTGCTATTCTCAAGCACTTGAAGACAGTTCATTCTCAGCTCGAACAGTCTGCTTTGCATTATCAATCTGTTAAGAAATTCTCTTTCTTGTAAAGCTGTGCAAAAGGAAACTTCCATCCAGACTGTCTGAATTATCCAAAAATTCTGAACGGATGGCATCCAAATGAATAAGACTTTACAGAACCGTATTTGGAGGGTTGATTGCACTTGTCAGTTTTCCTGTGGATATAACCAGGTGGCTTAACCGAAAATAATCCAAAACATAAATAATCACCGGATTTTCAGGTGAATTCCACAGAGTCCATGAGAAAAAGAAAATTCTGGCTATTTCTTTGGGAATCTACAGACTATCTGAGAAAACCTTGCATGTAGTCCCAAAGAGTGACCTCAGGCATGAGGAGGTTTGGGAAAAAGAATGATTTTTCTTTTTCTTTAAAGCCAAAGTACTTTCCAGCAATCAGTATGAAGATTTAACAGCCAAGCAGGTCAGGGTGATGAACTTCCAAGTGTTCCTGGACACTAGGTACCCAGGCTATTCCCCAAACTCCAAAAACACCAGAGGGTCAGAAAGCAAGGAAAACATGTTTTTATAACTTAAAAGGTCATGTCTTGGATCCATTTATTTATTTATTTATTTATTTTCCCACAAAGGAGTTTTCAGGATGTCATGTCTCTTTGGCTTTCTAATCTCTTCTTCTTCTGTTTCAGGGAGGCCGAGATATGGGGCAAGGCCTTGCAAAATTAGACTTGGCCCTTTCCCATTTCTATTTTCCAGAGGCTCTATGCTGGTGTTGAAAGATCTGACCCAGGAATTGGAAGTTCATCAGCGGGATGGGGCAGTGGGGGGGAGCTGGGAGGTTTCCCAGCCCCAGCTTCCGTCTGCCCCTGTTGGCTGGACTCCAGCTCCTCTCATTCTTGAGGGTTTGGGTCAGTGTTACAGTTCCCTAGAGGAGCCATCTTCTTACCGGGAATGGGTTTGGCTTCTTTCTGGGATTTTGGGTGTTATGAGGGTGTTTATCCTCAGAACTGTGAATGGGTGTCAGTGTCCACTTACTCATTTGATGGGTGCTAACTAAGCATCTACTCTGTCCTCGGCACTCTGCTAAGCACTGACTTCATAGGGAGGAGAGAACACCATCTCTATCCTCTTGGGAATTCCCATGTGTTTTTTTTTTTTGGAATTGTGTGATACCAGCACCTGCTGTAGACAACTGGGACTCAGAGGGAAGACTTGTATTAGGAATGAGCTCTTCCAATCCTCCCATATTGCAGATGGGAAGACAAAGGTCCAGGAAAGGGCTTGCTCAAGGTCACGTAGTGGGTTAGTTCCAAAACCTGGAGAAGGTTCCATTCTTCTTGATTTCTAACCTAAATCTCTTTCCTTTCACCATGTTGTGTCTCATAGTTCATTCATTCATTCTTTGCCCAACCCTCTCCTGGAACCATGAACTATATTAGGTGCTGTGTGAAAATTCAAAGGTGTCACTTAAGAAACTGGAGATCCAAGCTGGAGGGGATGGACCCTTAAGCCATTAATTAGAAAATTTGGAGTAGAGAGTGTAGACCTGGGAATCAGATAGGCTTGGATTATGTTTCTCAGCTTGTTCTTTGGGAAAAGTTATTTAGCTTTTCTGAGCCTCAGTTTTCTCATCTGTAAGACAGGAATGGTGATAGTACCTACCGCCTGTGAGTGTTGTAGAAAGAAGTAATAGGATACGGAAAACATTGCAAAGTGCCTGGTACAAAATAGGGAACTCTGCATGGTTGTCATGAGTAATAACTACTGTGATAAAGGTATGGATAGTTATATGTACAGTGTTCTAGAAATACATAGGAAGGAAGAGCTAATTATGTCCCCAGGCAGGGATGAGAAAAAGGGGCTCTCTCTGTTGATTTTTTTTTCTTTTAGGTTTGATCTATGTATGGGAAGGTATCTATCTTATGGCTGAAGTTTCTCTATAGGAATTTCTACTCTAGGAAGTTCATTTTTCTATGAAGAGTGATTACAAAGGCAGAAGCACAAACTGATACAAATGTAGAACAGGATCCTTCCACAGCTGGCCAGCCAGGTAATGTGTCCACATGCTCCAAGGACAAGGATAACCCATGTCCAAAGGATGATCTGAGACTCAGGAGTTCTCAGAATGCCTTATGAATCATCAGAGATCAAATGAGTTGAGTCATCTAGGATTATATACATTTTTCTTATGTTGGAATGCTTTGAAAATTGGTAATGGTGTAGGGTTAATTCTCTCAGCAGTTGGTCTTGACAAGTACCTCCCAAAGCTTGCTGGGTGGAACAGTAGACCCATGATGTGTTCAGGGGCTTTGGGGGCTGTTGGGATATCATCCATATTCTACCCCTCAAAATATATACCAAATACTGCTGGTGTACCTTAGAGTTTATGCACCACATACTCCATGAGGAAAGAATCCCATTGACGTTCTTTAAACCAGTAGAAGTTTCTTTAATCCCTAGATTGTAAGGTCTCCAAGTGCAGGGATTTACTTGTCTTTTTCTCAATTGTATCTCAGAAACCAGAACAATTTCTGGGATGTAGTGTCCTCTTAATACATATTTATTAAAAAGATTATATATTTCTTAAATGTACTCAACCACTGAAACTCCCTTTCTGTCTACTCTATACCTACCAGTATTTTGCAGAAGTAAAGGAAAGTTTCCTTCAAACCCAAATAGCAAAATATGTCCCAAGTGGGGTTACAGAGGGGTCTTAGTGGGTGGGGTAGGGATGGGGAAGTGGCTGAGGCTACAGCCTTTTCTTAACCAGAGCATTCTCACTTTCATGGTAACTGCTTTATATGTTATGGTTCCTTTTGAATTAAGAGTTACGTGTTTATAACACATTTGAAATACACTCTTCTAGAAGGAATCGCGTTCCCGGGGAATATCAGTATAAACTGAAGGGAACAATCAAGGTTGGGCTTGACATATTTAGGTGGATGTATTTTAGGGAAACATGTAACTCTAAAACTCATTTGATTATGAAGTCATTCATTCATCTATACTTATTGAATGTCTCTATATGCCAGAAAGTCTTCTAGACCTTGAACATACAAGTTAAGTATGATAGACAAGGTCTCTGACCTCAAGGAGCTTACAGTTTGGCTGAGGTGGGAGAGAAGGATGCTGATTCAAAAACCAGTGGACAGTCATATAAGAAGCATGATTTCATATAGCAACACACACTGTGTATCTCGATATAACAGCGAGATAAAATAAGAGAGCTAAGGGGAGGTGTGGTCAAGGAAGGCTGTACTGGAAGAAGCCCTTTGAGTTAAGACCAAAAGACATCTGAAGACTAGATGAGGGACATTTGGAGTGGAGAAGACAGCCAGTGTGAGATACTGAGGCAGAAACAAAACTGGCATGCTCAAAGAACATACAGCAAGCCAGTGTGGCCCGATCATCACAAGCTTAGCAGTGCAGTGAAACTCAAGATTTTTCAGAGGGCTACATGTGGCTCCTTCATCTTCTCAGGACCAGGCACCCTGTCTGGCAAAGACCTGGTACCAGGGATATTTGTTGATGTGCAGATCAATACAATTAATACATCGCACCCCTTAGTTCCTATCCTCCACAACCTTTGGTGCCCTGGCCTATGTGTATTTTACAAAATTAAGTTAATATTTAAAAAACACTGATACTGTTTTTGCTATTTTGGTAAGTATGACTATATCCATGGGGGTCAGTGTGAGAGATGATTTAACAGTGACTGACCCACAGAGCCAAGACTTTGATGATAAATATTCCCTGTTAACTGCCTGGAGATGCAGAGCAATCGCCACCTACTGCAGAGGGACTCCCTTTGAGGGAAGAGGCCCAAGAAGGACCAATGACATGGCCAACACCACACAGAGCACTTGTGGAATACCAGGGGTGGGGCCCCACCTTGTCACCCTGCACTTGAGCTCCTGGCTGGAAGGATTAGCTGATCCATTTAACTCCATTTGCTTTGACATGCTCACACTTGAAGCTTCCCCAGTACAATGTGCTCAGTTCCCAAAGTAGGGGATTTTAAGTGAAACCCTGACATTTAGCTCTAGGGCTAAACAGCAATACTTAAATCCCCCAATTAGAAGCAGAGATGGAGATGAAATGGTCCCAAGGAATCTGGAGACACAACAGTTTCAAAAGGCAGCAACAGGCTTGGGCAGAGAGAGAGAAGTTTTAGATCTTGCAACAGGAATGTGAAGCTAAATGAGAACCATTCGAAGGCTCTGGGGGTTATAAAGTGGAATTCCCTCTTGCACAGTACACAAGAGTTATTAAGTGTGTATGTGAGACTCCTGTTTTACTTCATGTACATGATTATTTTATACAGGCGAGTTTGGAAAGAATTATAGGCTGAGAGCTGGCCGAGATGCAAGATGAGCAGTGGGGAGCGGGGGTGGCAATTGTAATGTCATTGCTGGGAGCCCAGGCTACTTGGAGACAGCCAACATGGGGTCCGTCATGGGTCAAGGGGTTAGGGAGAAGTAGGGTATGGAGATGGATTCTGTATAGGCTCTTCTTCAGAAAGGCATCCTGGTCTTCCAGGGAAAGGGCCAGGTATGAAAACTAAAGAAGCAAGAACCTGGGAAAAGCCCAGCGAACTGGGTTTGGTCCACTAATGTTTAGAGATGAGGAATATAAAGAATTTGGATTCAATGTGCTTGGCTTGAAGACATGAGAGAGACCACAGGCTATTCTCAATATGCCCAGTGATTTCCACAGTGAGAAACACATTATCTTTCTGAAAGAAACCCAAGAGGCTAGGAGGCTGGGGATAAAGGGCTGCTTTTAGGAGATACCTAATTATCAAGAGCCTGGGCTGGTTGCATCTTTCCTTAAAGTGCAGAGGCAGTGGAATTGGTCCACTAGATCTTCCTGGGTTATACTCCTTTATAAGGGAGGCAGGGCTCTGGTGTCAGAACAATTTGGATTCCTGGCTTTGCATTGAACTCTGTGACCTTGAGAAAATTAATTAGTCTCTCTGAGCCCCAGTTTCACCCATTGTAAAATGGGGATTAAAACAGCTTCTTATATTGAAAATATAATATGGCAGAGGATGTGCAAAGTTGAGACTTATTAAGTGACAGCCATCATATCAATGATAATGGTTATATTAATCATAATTTGAATGTAGGACACTTGATGAGCCTGGGGTGGGGAGTGATACTGGCATTGAGCATAATATATCTTGTTTGATGAGGAAGAGTCTCTAGTAGTTCTTTGTGTCCTGGGATTACTGTTGGGCAGCTGCAAATGCCTTAGAAAGCATCCTTGAGTTGGCAAAGTGGTATTTTAACTTGAAAGAGGTTGTCTTCATGGTGAGCTGCTTCTGTGGACTCTAGACTGGCTAACTCCCAACTTTGTAGAGCCCAAAGCTCTCCTCTTGGGCACCCCCAAGACACACTTGAAGTCCTGATTCCTTGAAGCTACAAATTACCTAAAGGAAAAGAAAATGCATTTATAACTTCATATTAGTAGAACACAATCCACCTCTTTTACTGAGCTTAAACAAGATAGACACTTATTTCTCTCCTACAGCAGAGAAGTTTCCATACCATAAAGCCACGCACACACATAGATTCCTTCTATCTTGTTGCTCTGCCAGTTATAAGATGTTGCCCTTAACTGGATAGTTTAAGATGGCACCTAACCACCTCCATATTCCAGGGGGAAGAAAGAGGACAGGGAAGGGGGAGGCATGGCCCTTCTCTGAAGGGTGTAACCACTGGTCGATTGGAGTCATGTGACAGGCCCAACTGCAAGGGAAGCTGGGTAATACAGTCTTCTCTCAGTGTCCATGTGCCTAGCTAAGCATGAGGGGTCCCTAAGAGAAATGGGAGAATAGATTTTGTCAGTCATCTAGGCCTTGATAAAGGCCTTGATTAAGTTCAGAAGCACAGGTTCAGGTCTTATCAAGACTTGGATTTGAATCCCAGCTCTCCTGCTTGAAACAGAACTTGGACAAACCCCATGCCCTTCATTCCCTCAGTTGTAAAGTAGGGATAATACCACCGTAATCCCCACCTCACCAGTTTCCCCATCACCTCTTCAAGAGTCCCTTGAACAAGTCTAAGATTTTATAAAATCCATCTTGTATGGAGGGAAAAACTGAGGCCAATGCAGGAAGGGATTTTCCCAAGTCTAGATCAGAAAGGTAGAAAGTGTGTTAGTGTCCAGTTTAGAAATATGTGCCATGAATCTGCAAGGAGGCCATCAGGTACTTTCAACCAAATCACCTGAATTTAAGACTAGGAGGTTACAGCTCGGTTACTGTGAATTACAGCTTCAGATAAGTTAAAAGGACAAATGGATTATTTAAGTCTATCGTGGTTAGGCAAAAATATATGTGGCCAATATTTGGAGTCAGAACATTTGTTGAGATTCATGTTTGAGAGGTGGACATGTTTGTTTATTCGAAGAGCTTGCAAAGTGCCAACTCCCCGGCAGTGAATAACTTAATGACTCAGATGCAAACCCCAAACTCCAAACCGGCTCAGGAGAGGCGGCGATTATGGAAAATCCTGCTTCATCTAGCCCAAGGAACTGACCACCCGTGAGCTGGAAAACAGACCTCAATGCAAGAAAGAAACAGAAACAGAAAAGAAATGGAAACAAAACCCAGAAAGAAGCTGACCCTCGAGAAAGACATGGGTGAGCTGAGTTGGGGCTGGTATTCCAGGGTGGTTTCTAAGGCTGCTGGGCTCCTGCGTTCTTGAGGAGGATGTGATGTGAAGACAAGAACTGTCTAGTTTAAAAGTCCCCAGAGGAAAAAAAAAAAAACTGTTAGCACAAGAAAAAAAAAAAGTCCCCAGAGAATTTGGACCCCAGAAGCCTTAAACTATTGTCTTAGATCTGGGGCTGCAAAGTCCTTGTCTACCCAGGCCAGGCAGGAAATGTAAGTTAGTGAGCTGAGTGTAAGATGATAAAAGGCAGTGGACACTCAGTCTCAGTGTTGGGAGGTAATGGGCTAGAGCAAACATAGGGAGCAAACACTCTCCTTATGGGTAGTTGGGGTGGTTAGAACATGCCTGAATTAAAGAGAGCAGCTGCCAACCCCTAGCCAATTGTTGCCATGGGAAAATGTGGGTCCAGGATTGAGAGAGATTCTAATTTGTCAAAAGAATATGAAAACTTTGATTTTCATGAGGAACCTGCTTTTAAAAAGATTGTCAACTAATGCACTCTTTTAGAAGCAGTCAGGGAGCTCTCTCCTGCCCACCTCATTAATATGACCACTAAGAGTGGACAGGGGACAATCTGTTGTGGTCCCCCATTTAAGACCCTGGAGTAGAGGGCATCTAATTCTAACCCTTCATTCTACAGATGTGAAAAATGGACCCTGGGATTATGTTAAGGCATACATCTGTATTGGTGGCAGAGCTGGGGTGAGAACCGGTTCTGAGTTTTACCTTTCTTTCCTTTGCCATACAGGCTCCAAAACAGTGTCGGTTTTCCAAAATTGAACAGCTGTGTGTACTGAGTAAGAGCAAGGTACTGTGCCTGCTTTCCATGGAGAAATGCAAATCCTATCTAGCCCTTAATTATGATGATGTTGGTGGTGACAATGATAATAAATATTAGGTGGAATGCTTTGGGCAGCAAGTAACAGAAAATCCTGATTCAAACTGACTTAAACAGTACATGAAATTCTTACCTTTCATCCCGGGATGATCAGAGAAGTAGAGGCTCCAGATCCAATGTGATCTATATGATCAGGAATATATCTGCTCTGCAGTCCCACTTTGCTTCATCTTAAGATTCTTCCTTCTTTTCCTTCCTTTCCTCCTCCTCATCACCTTCCCCTCCCCTGTTTCTCAGGCACAACAAATCTGCCAAAAGCAAGTGCTTCACTGTTCAGTTGGAAAGGCAAGAATGAGACATCTTAAAACTTCTCCCCTAGATGTCCTCTTTCTCCTAGCGGAGCTTCCTGTCCATTACCAGTACCACTAGACAAGGAAGCTGTATGCTGATTGGCTGAATTGTGCAATCTACTCCAGACACTGAGATGGGACCCTGTTGAAGAAGGGTTTGCATGTCTGGATGCCTTGGCTCTTATCAGAGGCCAACAAACCAACTTATGGATCTTTAGCATATTCTTATGGTGGACTGGACCCCAGACTTTCCTGCAAATATCCGGAAACCTGGCTCTCTGTTTTCCTAGCAAACTTAGATTAAAGCAGAACTTCTCAATGGTTAACTGCACCAGATCCCCCCAAGGAACCTGATAAAAATGAATATCCCCAGTTCCCTATCCCTGGAAGAGTCCAATTTAATAAGTTGGAGAATCTGCATATTTTTATTACAGACTTCCCAGGTGATTTTGATTTGGGTGGTCAAGTATCATACTAGAGGCATGCTCCTGCAGATTATAGAAGTCCAACAACTCAGAGCAAAACTATTCGAGAAGTGGCCATCAGCCATCAGTGAAATGCTTGAGCTCTTAAGAGGTAGAGTCTTAATCTGTTATGTCACGATAGAACTTTTTTGTAACTATCTTTGAATTCTTGGAATGAGAAAATTTCATCTGAATTTCCAATCATGTTTTTCTGGGGTTCATTGAAGGAACTTTTGGGAAAGAGTGAGGAAGTATAGGGAGGAAGATAAGAGGAATGCCATTTGTTCCCTCAGTTTCTACACCCCCAAATCTTCCTTGGTGTATGGGACACAAGATATTGAATGGGGGTTGGGACCCTGATTACAATTTATCAGTATAACCCTAGTTGTGAGATTTTAGCTACTCTATGATTTAGGTTATACCTACATTAAATAAAGTTGAATCCCAAGTGAGAAAATTATTTCCTCTCCATTCTCATTAAATCATTATGATAACTCAAGGGAGTTTGGGGCTAGCATTGAACTCCTCTCTTTGTCAAAGAGAGAGCAGAGGCTTGAAATATAATACAGTATAATTATATTAAGTTTAATATAATTAAAAGCATCTAGCTATCATTTGATTATATTGTTTTGCTTTCATCATGTGTCAGACAGGATACATGCTAGATTATGCTGACCTAAAATAAAAATCCCAGTGGCTTAAAACAACACAGTCTTATTTGATACTCACACTACTTGTCTACCATGGATCTCACGGGAGGTCTGCTCTTTGGAATCACTCAGGGACCTGAGCAGATGGCCAGCCCCTATCTCAAACATTGTCAGTGTTCATGGGAGAGAGCAAGAGAATTTTGGAAGTTCTCACATTGGCTGTTAAATGCTGTGGCCTGGACATGATGCGTGGGATCTCTGCTCATAGCCCAGGGGCCAGAACTGGTCACATGGCCCCACCCAACCACAAGGCCCAGGAATTGAAAGCCTCTTGCGCCCGGGACAGGGGAGACGGAAATATCTGGTGAAGAGCACAGATGCTCACTGCACATTGTGGTTATTTGCTTTGTCTTCCAGCCAACCAGCCAATGTTCTTCTGGCATTGTTTTCCCCCAGATTCTGAGAGTAGGCCCCTTCACTAGTGATGCAATTGACATAGAGAACAGACAAATGTCCATGCCAAACTGTAAGGGGAAAGCCCAGGCCTTGGTCCTGGGTTCAGTCCTTTCCTGTCTGTGTGGTTTTGAGTGAGTCCTTTCACCTCATCGGCCCTCAGTTTCCTCATCTGTAAAGTGGCATAATAAGAACAGCCCTGACTTCAGACCATTATTGAAAGAGTTAATTAATATGCAAAGAACATTGAATAGGGCATATGGCAGGTGCTCGGTATGGCTTGTAGAGCCCCAGCATCAACTAGTTACGTAAGCAATCACCGTGAAGTGTAATGGGTGCCCTACAGGGAAACCCAGGGTGTGGGAATGCCTAACAGTGGAAGGAAATCCAGGTTAGCCCTTTATGAGATGAAGTTCTCCCCGAAGAAGCAGGGCCTACAGGAGGAAGAGTGGTTAGCCAGGTGAATGGGTGGACAGAGACATGTTCCAGGCAGAGGGAATGGCAAAAATATAGGATTGTGGTGAGCTTTGAGGGATGTCTACCAGAAATTCTGGCTTGACAGCCCCTTTGTATTAAATACTTTGATGCGTTTTTTGGGTGCCTTGTGAGCAATGTTGGCTTCTTGGCTCTTGCAGAAGTCCTGATTCTGAAGAGGGTCTAGCCTTCCAGACCAGCCTTTGCCTTGCCCATTGGATGTTAGCACCCTGTGGCCCTTGGAATCAGTCTCAGGGTGCCTGGGAACCTACCCCCTGGGGTGTAGTGGGCTGGGCTTGTCTCATAGGATGTTTGGGAACACCGGGACTGGAGAGAGGGCTTGGATTACTTTAGCAAGTTAGTGATTTTGAGAGCCCAGGAAGCTAGGGTGTTTCTGTATGTTATGACAGGGAGTAGGCAGAGCTGGTAAGGAAGAGACAGGAAGAAATCCACAGGGAATTCCTATAAAAGGCAGAAAAGTTCAGACCTCTGGTTGGGAGGAGTTAGATAACGACCTTATTAATTTCATACCAGTTGTCTTCCCTGGTCACTCTGGCTTGGATTGCTCACCATGAACCCTCAACTAGGTGTGTAGGTTTAAGAAATTGGCTTTGAGCTCTAATCTTGGCTACAGCAGCACCAGCTGCGACTTTGATGAGGCTGGTGGGTGGTATCGTTTGGCTGGCACCCTGGCCAGAATGTCACTCACTGAGCAAACTTGACTTTCTAGGAAGAACTTCCACTTGACAGCCAAGCAAGAGCAAAGCACACAGCGGTGAGGCGCAGCGATGGTTCCCTGTCTCCCAGGGATCATTAATGAGAGAAGCACGATGCTCCCTGATTAATGAACGGAATAATCCCGGTAGCACCATTGGCCACCATGACTTACAGGCCTAGTGTGCATCAGGCCCTGCAACGGGCCCTCTCCGTAGACGAGCTCATTGGATTCCCACAACAACCTTGAAAGGAAGCACGATTCCAAGAAGGAATCTCTACTATGTCTGATCTGACATAGCTCATCGGAGGGAGAGCCATGGCCAAATGTAAAATCGTGGTTTTTATCCCTAAGAAGCATGTGTAGTAGATGCCCCGCCCTTTACCCTGTTCCTGTCCCTTCCCTGTAACCCATCTCCTCACTCAAGAAAAAGTTGAAGGATCTAATATTATATTATTTGGGCCATGCCACCCCAAAGAAAGGGTCCAGTATGTTGGTATTAACATCCCCATTTGGGGATGGGGAAGCTGAGGTCCAGAGAAATCAAGTCCTAGGGAGTTTCAAAGTAGGAGAACCGAGACTGCATTTTTTTAAATGTTAACTTCATTTTGACAGAAATTCCTACTTTGCTTTGCAAGGAATCCCTGTCTACCCTTTACCCATTCCTCCCAAGTGTAGAATACTTGAATCACATTTGCTTTACTTGCTCCTCTTCTTTTTTTCTAAACCACTTGAAATTCCATTGTTGACTGCATGCCCCTTTACCTCTAAATACTATAGTGTTTATTTCCTAAAAACAAGGAATTACAGCTATGAAAATTAGGGAATTGATATTGATACAGAAACGGTATTACTATGTCATCTACTGGCTTTGTTTATATTTAACCAGTTGAAAAATTAACCTGATAATGTTCTTTAGAGCAAAACAGTAAGAAAGAGGAGAGAGAGAGAAAGAGAGAGAGAGAGAGAAGGAAAAAAATAAGCAAAAGAAAAAAAGGAAAGGAAAAAAAACCCCTAAATCACTCTGTGCATTCAATGTGTCATAGCTCTTGAGTCTCTTAATCTGGAAGAGTTAATTCCATCTTTCTTTGTGATTCATGCCATCAGCTGTTTTAAAGGGTACAGGCCAGTTGTTTGGTGGAATGTCACATGGGATCTATCTCATGTCCTCTTGACAGGAGCACCATGGACGTGAGGCTGTGGACCCCGTGCGTTGTGGCAGGAGGCCCATGGTGTCAAGGTGTGTCCTCTGATGGGTGGGGTTAGCTTTGATCATTTGGTTAAGGTGCTGTTTATTTTTTCCTTTGTCATTAGTAGGTATCTTGAAACTGTATAAAGATCGCAATCAGGACTTTCACTCCAGCCATGTGACTGCAGAACTCGCGATCGTTTGCTACACTTACCTTTTCCCTATTCAGCTGGCATTTATTCAGGATTTTCCAGGCACTGTGCTAAGGAAACTGAATGTATTATTTTTTTAACTTGCATATGGATTTTTAGAGCGATGGGTCATGTCCGTAGCACTCAGTCCTTCATCTACATTATACGATGTTGTCAGGATCCAGGTGAGTTCATCACCTTTTGCTAAAGAATTCTGAGAAAGGTGAACTCCAGGCCCTTCCTCTGGTCAGAGAACCCAAACTGGGAGCTAAAAAGGCTCCCATAGATTCCCAAGGAACAGATGTCCCCAGAAGTACTAGCCAAACAAAACCCCTGCCAGAGATGTGAACTCATAGGGGAAAATCCATGTGCGTGCGACTCAGAAAGGGCCTGGATCCAGTACAGGAATGGCTTTTTATGAGATTTAATATTCCCCACGCTGGAGACACATTACTATCAAATAATAAACAGCAAAGTCTATGGTGTTGATCTTTAAAGTAAATCCTATTGCTATTAGCTTATCTACCCAACTATTAAAAGTAATAAAATAATAAACTTTATGACACAGACACTTAAATTGAGCTAAGGCTCAATTTAATCCCCCCTTCAACCTGCAATTTTCTCCTTCTATGACTGTTGGTCTTTCCAGCAATTTCCTGCTTATCACTAAACTATCTGGAACATTTTGGTATGTTTAGATGACAGTTTTCAGTTGCCCTGGGATATTTTTACCTCTCTCTTTCTTTCTTTTTCTTTAAATTGAACTTTATTGTCTCTCTTTACTTCAATTTGTGTTTAACTTTTGCAGCCTGTGATTCCAGCAGGCAAGAATGTCTTTCCTTATCAGGTTCAAGATCACCTGCTTCTTGAGGTCCATTATGAATTTGCTAAAGAAAAGGGGGAACATGTACTCCAAATTACCTGGGGAGTCAGGGAGACTCAGTACTCGTTCAAGCTTCATTTGGTCTGTGGTTGAAGGCCTGGCAAAGTCATGTTACAAGTTTGGGGTAGATCAGAAAAAAAGAAAAGAAAAACAGCATAAGAGAGGGTTTGTTTCTTACATGGGGCTTAACTCCAGGCAGAGGGAGGGCATATGGCACATGTACATGGAAGAAACATCCTTTAGTTTCCTTTAGGATGTGATCTTCTTAGAAACCACTATCTCATCTCTCCATAAGCCCACCATCCAGGTTTGTTTCTGCCATTAAAGAGCTCTCTCTGTATTGAGAACCAGAAAAAGTAGCTGGCTGTGTTTAACGGGCATGTTGTATGAAAACTATATTTAAGGCCCAGGGTGATACTAACATAGAGAATGCTCATGAACTCATTGGGCACTGGAGCTGGGTATCACCAAATGAGGCTCAAATGCTTCTGCTCTCAGCCTCAAGAGCATCTTTATGAGGAAGGAAGACACTGAAATGAGAGATGGTTCTTATGTCTCAGGACTGGTACAAGTAGTGTTCTGTCAATGGTCAGAAAAGCGTGATATCAGGTAACGAGTGACTGATGGCCTGGAAATCTGACGCACTGCCAAAACCCCACAGGTCTTACACCTTCCCCCTTCGTTTTATCTTCGTGGGTTTGTGTATGTCTGTGTCTGAATGAGGTGAGAACTATGTTATTCAGGCAAGAAGAAAGAAGTGCTTGGGAAGATTTTTAATTTAGCCTGATTTCTTTCATGCTTTTCTGCACACCCTGCCCCCACCTGCATAGGAAAGAAACATTTATTCATTTCAGAAAATACGGAAAAAGCAGTATCGGTCAGGAGACATGACTGTTTAGAAATATAAGCCAACTCCAACTGACTTAAGCAAAACTTAATTTATTTGATGCCTAATCTGGATCTCTCAGAATCGGCAGGATGTTCTTCACACTAGGTTTAGAAGTGGGAATGAATCATGGGAGCTCTAGGAGGCAGGGAGCGGGGACCACAGCTATGGTGTCATGGTAGGAAGATTCAGGTTGGCATGCCTCTCTTGCAGCCCATTACCTAGAACTTCTCTTTGTATCGTATCATTCACTAAGTGTTATGGACTGAAATGTGTCATCCAAATTCATCCATTGAAGCCTTAACCCCCATTTCCTGTGTTTGGAGATATAGGGCCCTTAAAGAAGAAATTGTGTCAAACTGAGGTCACTAGGATGGACTCTTATCCAGTCTGATTGGTGTCCTAAGGAGAGGAAATTTGGACACACAGAGAGGCACCAGGGATGCACGCACACTGAGAAAAAGCCATGTGGGGACACAGCAAGGAGGCAGTCACCTGCAAGCCAAGGAGAGAAAAGCCTCCTTGAGGTTTCTGGAGGGCACCTTGATCTTAGACTTGCAGCTCCCAGAAGTGTGAGAAAATAATTTTCCTTTGTGTAAGCTCCTCAGTCTGTGTTATTTTCTCATGGTATGCCTAGCAAACCGTACCCAAAGGATGCAAAGTCTTAGGAGAGGGCCTCTGATTGACTGGGCTATGGTCATATGACTACTTCCTGGGTGTATTTCTTGACTTCTGTAGTGAAAAGTGGACACCTGGAATTACCTGGCCACCAATGCATAGTAAGGCAGACGTAATCCCTCAGAATAAAATTTGGGTGTGGGGCAGACCCTGTTGATGCCTCTGGCTGCCAGGCTTCTTTATGGCTCCCAGTGATCCGTGATCTCCCCTCCTGGTGTGTGAAGGGACCCTTCTAAGGTCTCTTCCACATTCAATGAGACCGGTCTCTGTGAACAATAGACTGTGCCAGAGGAAGCCGTGGCTGACTTCTGAATTAAGTCATAAAAGGCACTGTGCTTCTTCCTTGGTCTCCTCGCTTGTTCACTCTAGGGGATGTAGCTGTCCTGTCGTGAGAACACTCAAGCAGCAGGTGGAGAGGCCCCTGTGGGAATAAACTGAGGCTTCCTGACAATAGCAGCATTATCCAGCTATGTAAGTGGCCCACTTTGGACACAGAGCCTGCAGCCCAGTCTAGCCTTCAGATGAGACCGCGGCCCTACCCAGTCAAAACTGCAACTCATGAGAGACTCTGAGTTGGAACTACCCAGCCGGGTTGCTCCCAGATGCTTGACCCACAAAACCTGTGAGGCAAAAATCAACCTTTATTATTGCTTTAAGTAAGTGAGTTTTGGAATATATTGTTACATAAAACAGGTAACTAAAATAATGTCTCACCCACCTGGTGGTAGCAGGTGCTCTTATGGTGCCTGGTTGTTATGTCCTTCCCCTTCTCGCTCACCCCCAGTATGACTAATATTTGACTGATTCAATGGTCCTTTTCCCTTATCTCAAAGCCGGATCAACTCTGTGTTGTAATTTATACCCCAAAGTTCCCCACAGGGTCAGGCTGAGGCTATACACTGCATTTGAAAGCATATCTTTGCTGCTTCTCTCTGTCCTTACTAATTTCCCTCACTCCATTACAGGCCAAGAACACACCCTCAGTAAGTAACTTGCCCAAGAATTATTCTCATCTCAGGTTGTGCTTCTAGGAAAACTGACCTCAGATGGAATACATCTAGGAAGGAGCAATGGATGCCAAACAGTCAGAAACATTATATGACTAATACAGTCCATCCTTTCACTGTCCCAGCTTGAGTTTTTTCCCACTTTTAAATAACCTATCTAAACAACCACACCTCCCTGTACAAACAGAGACAAATTTGCCTTCTCCCTGGAGGGAAATAATCCCTATCTTGTCACTGAATGCATTTAGCCAGAAGTGTGTGCTTCCTGGATCATGTGTAGCCTTCTGTTATTTTGTGACTCTCTTTCAACATCCTACAACCTACAAAATGGTAAATTTAACAACACCATATACCACAGTGGGTTACAGGAAGAAGAAAGAGAAGCAAAGTTATTTAAAATACATAAATATATATCTCATGCACACACAAATATAACCAGTTTTCGTAACTACTCACAAGGTTGTGGCTAATATTTATTACTCCTATGCTGCTCATTCCATATTCCCTGGTTGAGGTTGTTTGCCCAGTGGGGTGGTCCAAACCTTTGTTTCTCAGGAGGCTAGATCCTTGGTGTCCTTGTAGGTAAGAGCTTGCCATAGTTTTCCATTAACTTTGCCCACTGGATGTGCTACGTGGAGGTGGAATATACTCGGGACATCCCTCAAGTTCTGTTCACCCTCCTCTGGCTCATGTTGTGAATCAGAAGGGCTCTTTCCCTTTGATGAAGAGGGCCGTCCTCCCAGCACTAGAAGCCCCTCATTTTTACTGGGACATAATGAATCTTAAAAGCTAAAAGGGAGCCTTACCTACCAATTCAACAGAATCATAACTGGGCACCCTCTTAGAAGCACCCTATGTTGAGATCCAGATCCAGAGATGTTAAAATCAGTGTGCAAAATCACAACCAAGGAGGGACAGTGTGGTGCAGTGGAACCATCCGTGGCCTGAATCCCAGCTCTGTACTCGTATCTGCTCAGTTTATTAAAAAAAAAAAAATCACTCAATGAGTCTCTTCTACATAGCAGGCACTGTTCTTGCAACTGCAGACAGAGCAGCATTCATAAGCAAAGCCCTACATCATCCTTCTCAGTGATGTGTCCACTGGTGAGTTATTTCACTTCTCTGAGCCTCAGTTTCCCAACCTATAAAATGGGCTAGTAATACCTACCAGTTGAGAGAGGTCCATTGTTTTTTTGTCACTAGAAAAATGGGGAAAATAATACTGATCTTGTGGGGAGAGTTAAATCAGGCGAGTATATATAGATCCATTCAACAAACAAGTCATCACCGCGCAGCCACTGTGTGCCAGTGATGGGGCTGAGCTCTGAGAACATACCAGTAAATGAGGCAAAGACAGTTCCTGCCCACTCAGACCTGATGCTGAGATCTTAAGCAAAAAATTACAATTGTGATTAGGGATCCTAGTAAATATGCAGCCAATGCAGTCAATATGCTGTAATCCTTCGCCATTGTCCTGCTGGCCCGCAGTAGCTTCCTACTTAAAGGTCCCCAGGCTTCGGAGAGCTTTTGATACCTTTCTTATTTGTTTACTGAATTCTGAAAAGGAGAGTAACATGTTGGTGCTGTAGCAGCACAGCCAGGTAAGAGTTAAACATGAAAAGCTCCTCGAAGCAATGGCCACCAGTGCATCTCCTACCATGTTGGCTGAGTCTCTCTGTCACTTTGCCATGACTTCAGGTTTATGGGAAAAGAATAACCCCTACCGAGAGGAAGAGGAAGTCAGCACAGCTGAAGATCTCATCACTCCATGGAATTTTTTTCCCCTTTTAATGTGCAGTTTTGCGATGGCTTTCACTCCTCGCTTGGCTTCCTTTCGACGTTTTATTGTAAGGTGTATTTACACTCTGAAACAAAACCTCAAAGGCCACATACTGATTCTGTGGGTTTTTGGTTCTAGCAGAATGTGTCTAGCATAGCGGCCGGTGTGCAATAGATGCTCAACAAGTGTTTGCCGGATGAATTGTCCTCCTGGAGACCTCAGGCTCACCACACATTTCTGGAAGTTCTGTCATCTTGGTTACAGAAGAAAAAGGTGTCAGGCTGTTTTTTGCACCAGTGAGTCTGTTTTTGATCCGTCAGGGCAGAAACATGCCAGGGTTCTTGGGTAATTCACGTTGAAGGAGTGCCTGTTGATGTAAGTCATTGATTGCGCTGGTGTCCTGAATGCCAGATCCTTGAGATGTTTCAGAGACGAGGTGGGGAGGAGGCACCACCTCCATTGCTTCCTCAAACGAGAAGAAGTTATGAATTTATTCCTTTCAACCCCTGATTCATTTCCATGAGGATCATCCTCACCAGTTGCTGCAAATCTCTGGTATCTGCTGAGATATGTTTGACTTCTTGCTGGCTAATGGTTTGGTCATTAGTCTGATGGATCAACTCGATCTAACATTCTTCAGCTCCCGAGTAGGAAGGGATTCCTACAGCCATCCTGCTGACGCTGTCATGTTACAACACAGCAGCCTTCCAGGTGGGCTTTCATAAGGAGATAGACTAAATGGGAAAAGTGTTTCTTGTTCTCTTGCCAAGTCATTCTGGATTGAGGGAGTACAGAAGTTGCATTCAAGAAAACAAATCTCCTTTTTGTGCAACGGTTAAAATTGTTTGGCAAGAAGAAAGTGTTAAGTACCTACTTATTTATGAGTGTGTCTTACATATCATCATAACTCTAAGCCCAGGATAGGAAGATTCATTGACTAAATAATTACTAAGTAAGTGGAAAAAACCATGGGGAAGGAAAAGAGCAAATAATGGTAGATACATTGCAGATATGCTGCAAATATTGATGAATAAAGAAAGAAGGGAATAAACAAATAGAATAAATGGATAGAAGTAATTCCTAGGAGAAAGTAACATTAAATGACCAAGTTTGAATGTGTGAGAGAAGTATGGGTGTCTTTGTGGATGAAGGTGGCCTTGATTGTCTTCCCACAGTCTGAAGGCCACCTTCATCCACTGTACCCACCTTTTCCCAGTGAGATGCCTCCCTTCCGGCCACAGTTATCTGAACCAGGAATGGCAGCTAGTGGACAAATCAGAGTATTTTCTCCAGGGAGATGGAACTGGACCTGACCCAGATTCTCTCTGCTGTGTTGCAGAGATTGTAGTAGGATCATGTGGTTACTATGGGAAGCTCTCTTTCCCTCACCAAGGCAGTAAGGAAGAAGGAAAAGATGGCCTGCTATGAAGCAGAAAAGTAAAGACAGAGGTAAGGAGAGGCAGAGAATGGTGAGGAGGAAGGAGAAGAAAGAAAAAATGAGACACCTCTGCCCTTATCACCTCAAGCTGCTGGGTGAGGAGCTGTTACTTGGTTTGGTTTCCATTCGGCACTGAGGTTTCTCTCCCCTGCTTCGAGCACGGGCTTCGGCTGCTTTATCTTGGCTTCTGGTTGCGTGGGAGGACTGCAGCGTGTCCAGGGCAGGGCTGTGCTGTTTGCATTGGCTGTGGGGGTTGGTGGGGTAGTGGAAGGGCCCGATCACAGCCTTCAGTGGACCAGGGCTTTCCTTCCTGGGGTTCCTCATCCTGGGAATTAAAACAAAATGAACCCATGGTTGAGTCTCAGGAAAACCTAATTGGGGTCTTCTAGAGTCTTCTGTTTTGCAGGGCTGTCACTAGGGGTCATGGGAAAGAAATGGTTCTTCTCTGCTCTGTTTTCTCCAGAAGGGAGGCCAGTGGTTTGGGCTGCTTGGTGGAAAAACAAATACCCTTCTGCAAATAAGTTCTTGTCACAGCCTTGAATTAGTGTTGGCAAAAAAACACCTCTGAGTGGGGATTCCACAAAGGCACGAGCCAACCACACTTTTGAAGAGCGAGGACCTCAGAGAGGTGGGGTGGGGCAGTCTGGGGGCAAAGGGGCTATGAGTGTCCCTAAATGGAAATGTTAAAATTGAGAGCTCAGAAGGCACAGAGGGCTGAGATGTCCTGGCACCTCTCTCTGGATCAGGCTGGATGCTTTCATTTCAGCCAGCTTCCTAGGTGTTGGTAAAGTCATCTGGGAGTCCTAGCAGCGAGCAAATGTTTTGCTGTCTGGGAAAAACACAATTATAACAAAAAGAAGGAGTAAGGAACTTCTTTATTTTGCAAATACTTACAGACTCTGGAAACTGCACATTAGGGAAAGTTGAAAATAATGGCACTTGGGTGGAATCTCTTGAGCCTGAAACACACCTCTTTTTGAACATCACTAAAAATCACCCCTTCTTGGCGTCGTGTCCACCTTTGGCCACCCTGACCTCCTTGGCTGGCCTTTTGCTCCACTTACCCTCACCAATCAGCTGGGCCTGCCAGTCTGAAGACTAAGGCATGACATATTTGCACCATGCGTAAACACCACTCACCATTAAGAGCTCCAGCTAATGAGAAACAGAGCCACGGAGGGGAAGCTTCAAAGTGGTTAACGGAAGGAAGTGCCTGGAACGAAATCCGACTTGATGTCCCAATTAATACGTCCCCTAATTCTATTTCCTGCCCTTGTGGGCTTGCAGCCGCCTCCCTCTAATTTCTGTGGGAGACGGAGATTCAGCTGATGGGGAGGAAGGAACCTGGAAATGGGGCGGCTTCACGGATGACTTGATACGCAGGCAATGGGCATATTAGGACAAATTAGAGAATTAAGGAGGAGGAAAAAAAAGAGACAACGACAGTCAGAGGAAATGTCATTCCAAGTAATAGTATTAATGGAGACTGGGACTCTGCTGGAGCGGGTGGCCGGAGCACTTGAGAGCTGAATGCGCCAGCCAAATAGTCTTTTATTTCAGCCTGGGAGAGAGAGGAACCATTGCCAGACCCCTTCCCCACTGCTCTAGGACCCTTGGGGCAACTCAGCCATGGGCCTGTTCAGGAGGGTGAAGGGCAGGTCCAGATCTCAGCCAAAAGCCTGTTGAGTGTAGATGAAGTCTCTGAACGCAAATAAAGTTAAAACTGAAGACATTAGCCCGGGAATAGGCAAGTTTGAAATTTTAAGTGGTGGGCCCTGAAAGTGTTAGACGTCTTTGTGATAACCAGCTTGGAAGCCCACCCTTCCATCACTCTTGTCAGTTAAGCTTTGCCCTCTCTGGACAGACTTTTATGACCCTGACGAAGGCAGATACTTGCAGAGGGTGAAGCGTGCCATCCCTGATGCACTGCGATGGAGGTTTATCAGAGACATGGGACACCCCAAGAGAAGTGGTGACTGGATGACCCTCACCTACTCTGTTGGGACAATTTGGTTCCCAGGATTCCAGTCTTTCCACCACTCTGTTCTGTCCTCAGTCTCTCTTGCACATGCCTGCCTACTGATCTCTATAAAATACAGGACCCATCTTGTCATTTCCCCCTTAAATATCTGGTGGGGGTCCTAGTGTCTGTGTGATCAAATCTGACCACCTTCGTAGGGCATTCAAGACCCGTGGTATTCTGCGCAGGCTTTCTCTGGAGCCTTGCTACCCTCCACGCCCCTCCTAGGCCTCCACCCAACCCACTGCTCCTCAACCTACCACACTCTTCTTTTACACAGCTTTGTGCTTGCTGTCCCTTCCCCCAGCTTTGCCCTTCTTCCACTTCTTTGCTCCCTGCATATCCATCAAGTCTAAGTTTAAATGGCTTCCCCCCCTGTTGAAGTCTTCCGAGTCATCACATGTCCCCACTGCATTGTAATAATTTGCTTATGTGTCTGGCTTTCCTAAGAGAAGGTATCCCTGAAGATATGCAGAGGACAGGACCAATGGTATACATTTCCGTACACTCTCAGCGTCTGACATAACATAGGGGCTCAATAAATGGGAAGGGAAAGAAAGGAGAGGAGAGAGCAAGAAGTAGAAAAATGAGGGTATAGAGAGAACAGGAAACATCTAGAGCTGTGTTATCCATGGCATAATTTTATCATTATAGAGCAAAGACATCCCACTGGACGCAATATCAGATTGAGTTCCCTTTAGAACTTGTTCAGTTTAAGCAAATTGGCCAGGTTACACAATATCGCTGGTGATTCAGAGCCTGTGCTTTAGAGACCTGGGTTCCAGTCCTTTGCAATCACTTAGTCTTTGGGAAGGACACATCCCTCTCTCAGCCTCACTTCACTCACCAGTAAAATGGGGAAAAGGTGGTCATGAGAAGCAAACAAGGTAAAGTATTTCAAGGGCTTTGCCCAGTGCCTGGTGCATGGGAAGTGATCACTAAAATCTAATATCCATGAATGTCACGCCAGGTCTCTGTCGTTCTTTGAGACCATCTGTGACTCTCTCCTTCCTCTTACTGGCCCCTTCTGCTCAGGCCCTGCCCCGTGGTCTGAACTGTTCACTCTCCTCACTGACAGGATCGACAAACCAGAGAGTAGCCCGAGTGTTTGTGCCGACAGCCACAGGCATCATGGTTACTGGGAAACAGTGTCATTGCTCCGGCTTGGTTCCTTAAAGGAGCTAATGCCTGCCACAAACATACCCAAACAAAAACCTCCTGGTTACATCATTTGTTTAGGAGGATAAGCGACAGCAAACATTTGTAGGTCTGAGATCCGATGCCTCCGTTCTTCCATCACAGTTTGACAGCCAGTGGGGGACCTGGAGCAACTGCTGAGGCCATAATGGGGTCTTTCCATCAAGATAAACCTCTATGCAACCCAGCTTACTTTCCTTAAGTCCCTAGGATCTAGTGTTCCTGCCTGGGGCAGAAGACACCACTCCCTGGCTAGACAACACCTGTTGATAAAAATACTGATGCAGTGGCCAAATATATCTGGGTTGGAATTTCTCCCTAGGAAATCACTGAAGAAAAGGAGAATGGCCCTGAGGTCCATGGAGGATGGTTTTAGGGATGGCCAAGGCTTCATCCAAGTCGTTCTCCAAAGGGATGAACTGGATGCTTGTAGCACTGAAAACCTGGTTAAAACAAGACCTTTCCATTCTAAGGGTCCATGGTGTGTTTGAGCCTCATAAGCTTCACTATTGACAAACTTTGAACAGGGACCAGAGAGCCTTCCTCTTCTTAATATCTTAGGATATTTGTAAAGCTCTTCCTTCTTATCCTCCTCTTCTTTTAGCCTTTTTAAGGCAGTTTTCTATCCATTGTGTATTTTAGGTCCTTCATTGGAGTTTAAGAAGAGGTTATCACCACCTCCAATTGATTGATGAGAAAAAGGAAGCCCAGAGATTAAGGCCAAGTGTCATGGACACCTAATGGGCTAATCAGATCCATTTCAGGACTGAAAGTCTCATTCCCTCCAACTTCTAGGAGTTGCCAGCTGAATGCCTTTAGTTTCCAGCCTTCTCTGGGTATTATAGTCAGCTAAAGAGATCCACCTTGCTTGTGATTATGTCCCTTCCAAGGACAGCCCAGACAATAGGGATTCAGGGCAATGCAGCCCTGGCAATGCAGGGGAATAAGGCCCTAGTGGAAAGGTCATCCCATCTTCAGAATGCCCATGGGGTCAGCTGAGGCCTTTGTTGAAATTGCATCACAACTCAACTTCTTCCTCCACCCAACTCTGATTCTTTTCCTTCCTTCCAGCCTCAATAAATGCCCTGCACATTAATCTTCATTCCCATTCCCAGGTCACAGGGGTGAAGGGGGACAAGGTGAGGCTGAGATCTAAGTGCCAAGACTCTTGCTCACTCAGGACATCCTTGGCCAGTTTCTGAATACTTATTAAGTGCCAGGCACAGAGCCAGGAGTTGAGGATGGAGTCCTGACCATGCCCTCATGGGACCAAAGCTATAAAATTTGTTAAATTGAGGATTTAATACTCAGACTATAGATATTTTGAATATACCTGAAAACAAATCTATTATTTTTACAAAACAGCCTCTGTTGCCAGGTATAATCCTTCTGTGCACTCCTGTGGTGTGGGTGCTCCCGGGGAGGTCCAGACAGTCCTGTTGTCCCTGGTGAGGGCTGAGGCTGGGCCACGGGAGTGGGTTTCATGCTTGGGTCCCACCACACAAGATTGTCACTTCATAACAAAGGTGCTCTCCAGGCCCTTTGTACTTCACCTGGCCCCATCTTCCTCTGTGAGTGGGCTGGAAGCTGGAGGCTTCTCATGCCGGCATACCCCTCATTATGGAATGTGAGATTTCGTATCAGTATGGAAGTCAGGCATGGGACCCAGGCAGTGGGTGGGGAGGGGGAAACAAAATGGGGAGAGAGTGTTCATTTCCTCCAGCTAGCCTGTAGGAAGTTTAACTTTTACTTCTAGAGCAGTTTGGCACTTTATGGGTCCTGGTCTGAGGCTTGGCTGCCTGGAGATGGAGAAGGTCCAGCCTGAGATTAGTCTGCTGTTATAGGAGAGCTATGCTGCTGGGAACATGGTGATACATGTCTTCGTCCTCTGGCTGGTACTGGCATGTTCCACGGTGTCTTCGAGCCAGCCGTCTAGAGTAGAAAGAGCCCCGAATTGAGAGAGAATAATGCACAATCATCATCGCCATCATAGGTAGCATTCATTAAGGGCCTCTGCTCTTGACGGACTGACTGCCCCCACAACAACTTGTATGAGATAGGTTCACTCTTCTCCTTATTTTACAGATGAGGAAACTAAGGTTTAAAGAGATGAAGTCACTTATTCAAGATTTTACACCTCGTAAGTGTTGGGAATAAGGTGTAGTGGCAAGATTTGACATGTCACAAGTCCCTCTCTCTGAACCTTGGCGGTCCATTCTGTAAAAGGAGGACGTCGCTCCAGACTAATGGTGGTTTAGGGATTTTATTTTTGAATCATGGACTCTTTCTTCAAATGAAGCCAGTCAGAAAGGCTGTTATACAAGCAGGAGGTAGGTGGGATGGCTGTGTTGGTACAGAGCCTAGGGGAGGGATTCAAAGTCGTGCCAACAGAGCCGACCCTTGCTTCTCTGAGACCTCCTGGCCACTTCCAGGATTCTACGGAATTCATCTGCAAACCAGAGAGACAAGAGCTTCTCCCAAGTTCTTTCTTGGCTTTGTTGTTTAGTACTTCTGAGAATCTAGTCCCTGGAAACCTCAGAGCTCTGTGGGTGGTTTAAGGTATAGTCCTGGGAGCTGATGACCATGGTAGCCAATGTCCTTGATCACACATTTATCCTACCTTCATTCCAGCGACCTTTTGGGTCCCTCTCCATGTGCCTGGGCTGGTGCTGAGTGGAAGGGATAGGAGGAGAAAAGAGATGCTCTTTCCACCTTCCCAGGTTTTCTATCTTTTTCGACTGCCCTTTGGGCACAGTGAGGAGTGCAGGGGTGGGAGGCTGGTGTTTGGCAATTCCTGGGCTTTCAGCTGAATGTATTGCAAGAACCCAGGAGTAATTACCTTCTCCAAGAGGCTCTGCTCTTTCCTTCTTAATAAAAACAGGAAACAGGAAACTGCTACCCACACTTGTAGCAGCTACCTGGACATTTTCACATGAAGGAAAGGAGAGGTTAGAGGAGGAGCTGGGGAAACATGGTATGTTTCAGTGCTATGAAATTATTAGGTTTCACTGCTTTTGGGAGGCGGGGAAGCTGGCCTCAAAGCCCTCCAACTTGTTCCCACCCACTTCACACTGCGGGCGTCAGATTCTTTCGCTGCCTCTGCCCCTCACCATTTCTCAAGGTGGTTTCCTTGTATTCTCCTCTCCAGGGACACATTATTACTAGAAAATGGGCTCAAAGCTCAGGGTGGGCAACCAGAAAGGCAAGGGGGTACAAGAAAACAACTATAGCCAGCCATGAAGTGTGAGTCTGGAGCCCTGCCTGCCTGGCATCTGTGGTTCTGACCAGGTGGCCACGGGGCCCTAGACAAGAAAGTGGACAGGTGTCAGAAGGAGCCAGGTTACCCCAACTCTGTTTTGTCTGATATTTGTATTACCACACCAGCTTTCTTTTGGTTAGTGTTTGCTTAGAATAATTTTTTCTAATCTTTAATTTTCAATTTTTCTTTTAATTTATGCATGCCTTGGACAAAACACACAACTGGCTTCAAAGCAAACAAACCATTTGCAAGGTCTCTGTCTTTTACCAGAAGAGTTTAATCCCACTAGGATTAATGTGGTTACAGATTCATTTGGATTCATCTCCATCATCTGATTCTAAGATTTCTGCTGATCATATTTTTGTATTTTTTTCTTTTCATCTTTGCCTCTTTCTTTCTCCTTTTTCTCTTCTGTATCAGATTGATAGGATTTTCTTTACCATCTCCTCCCCACCCACCTTTTCTCCTCTTAGAAGTCTTATGTTTTATTTCTATTCTTTAAATGTGTATATTAAGTTCTTACTACACAGATGATGAATCATGTAATCAATATAATCATTCCCCTAGCCTTCTCTCAAACAAATGAAGCCCTCAGAACACTTAACCTCTGACCTTTTCTCCTTCCTGGCATTCATATTATTTTTGTGCGAGCCAGATTATAGAGTCCCAACCCTATCCCTTTCTGTTGCCTTGTAAGGAACTCCACCTCCTCTGATTCTCAGATTCTTCAACTGAAAAAAGTGGAAGTCAGGGAGTTGTAAAATCTTCCCTGGAGGATTGCTGGATGGTCAGAAACCAGCCACTGGAGGTGAAAATGTTCCATCTGTGTGTTGGTCCCAAGATGTCCTAGAAGCTAGAGAAGTCACAGGATCCCCACAGTGGCTGTCAAGGACATTGGATCTTTTCATTTTTCTGTCTGTTCCCTTGTTTTTTGACCACCTTTGGACATGATCTCTGTTGTTTCATCAGAGTCAACATGGACCTTATTCTATGTCAAGGTGATAGAGTCTGATGGGCTTACTGAAACTGAACTCCCCAGTGTGCTGGGAGGCCCTGCCTTCTCTCTCTCTGCCTCTGTTCTTTTTTCTCTGCCTTTTTATTTGCCGCTGTTTCTCTGTCTCTGGGTATGTCTCCCGCTTGGTTCCTCCTCTCCCTCTCCTCCTTCTAACAGGAGGGATTTCTGCCTCCTTGCATCTTGCTCTCTGCCTCTCCACGTCCTTGCTTTTTTTGGTCTCTATTTCTATCTCCTTTCCCCGTCTCTCCCTCCACTGTGTCCAGGTTTCCCATCCACCTCTCAGCCTCCTCCAGCCCGAGCACCTCTCAGATCCTGTGTCCTCATGCTGGCCTCTTTCTCCCATCTCCCTCTTTGAACCTGATAGAGCCTCGGCCCTGCCTCTTCTTCTGTTGGCCTCCCTGTTCCTTCCTTCCACCTCTCTGTCCCTGCATCTGCCACTGTCTCTGCCACTGCACCTGTACAAGATGTCCTCCCTCTGCTGTCCCCTCTTCCTTGCCATGCTTCTGCACCCCACTCAGCTTGTCGTCTCCCGTCGCCTCACTCCATTTCTCCATCTCTTGCCCACCTCACCACCTCCGTCTCTCTCCTACTTGTTCTCTGTCTCACCTCTTCCCCTTTGAACATCAGGCCCGGCCCCAGGCCAGGGTCTCTGGGCTGCGGGAAGCCAGCCAGAGGCTGTGCCATAACTCAGGAACTCCGCCAGCAATCATTTCATTAAGCAGGAATGGCGTTCCCATTACCAGATAGCAGGCCTGCTTCTTCCCCACCAGGGCCCCCGCCCGCCGCGAAGCCCCCTTTGCAACTTCCTGCTCACAGCAGCCACACAAGGCTTCATTCTAATCCTCTGACTTGTCTGTTTAGTGTCTTTGGAGAGGGAAAAGGAGCAGAAAAGTAGCTTGTCTTTTATTTTTATTTGCCCTCTTTTTTTCCTTCCTCCAGATATCCCCCTGGGGCACCGGCCTAGAACAGAGCAACAAATATTTACTAATTCCATTAACAGAAGAGGACTTTTTTTTTTCTCTTAGTGAATATCTGAGGCCCCAAGTTCATGGTGAGCCTCCTCCCCCACGTGGCCCCCTCTTCCCCCTCCTCCCTACACGCCCAGGACTTATATATAGTTCACTCAGTGCCATTTCCCCAACTTTTTCTGAAGTTCAAGACAAGTTGAAGGGTCAAAAAGGCAAAGGGTGTTTTAGAAGTTTAGCAGACAGCTTTTGGTACAAGGGGAAGAAAGAAAAGGGGAGTGGGAGAGAGGGAAAGAGCGCAAGGAGGCAGAATCTGGCTCACATTAAGCTGGAAAGTTCCAACCACTGATTTGCTCTGGAAACACAGTCTTTTTTTTTAAAAATCACAAAACGTGGTTTATTCATGAATTTTTTTTTCAAATAGCAATCAAAAGTTACCCTTTGGTTCATGAAGATGCAGAATTGTCCTCCCTATTTCTTTGCATCTTCCAGATAGGACTGGGAGCAAGGGGGATGGAAGATTGGATGATGGGATTCCAAGGCAGCGCATTCTGAGGACACGGGACAGCCTTCCAGCCAGGCCTATGCAATGTCTTTACCCATTCCTGCCTTTTAGAGAAATCCAAGGACACGTCCCTACACGGGGAGAGGAGATCTCGCAAGGGAAAGATGAGCTCCTGGTAAGGGAGAAAGGAGAGAGGAGACAGGCTCCTTCGGTCACACTGACAAATGTCACCTTGGGCTGAGTGATGTATTAGTTCCCCAGCACTGCTGTGACCAGTCACTGCAAACCAGGTGCCTACGAGCAATGGAAATGCATTCTTGCATCCTTCTGGAGGCCAGAAGTCCAAAATCAATGTGCCGGCAGGCCACGCTCCCTCTGAAGGCTCAAGGAGAACATCCTTCCTTGCCTCTTCTAGCTCCTGGGGAGTCCAGGCATCCCTTAGCTTGTGGCTCCATAAGTCCAGTCTCTGTCTTCACGTGGCCTTCCTTGTGTGTATCAGACCTCTTTTTTCTTATAAGGACACTTGTCATCCTGGGATTCTTACATCTGTAACCATCCTATTTCACACGCATAGAAGGTCCTATTCAAATGAGGTCACATTCACGGGGACTGGGGGTTGGGACTTGGACACATCATTTCGGGGGACACCATGAGCCCCATGAGAACAATCCTAGATTCTTGACCATGTCACATGGTGAAGCCTACCTGGAAGGGCACAGCTAGAGAAATGCTGTGCCCTGCCCCCTTCACTTTGTGAGCGCTGAGCAGCTCAAGGAGAAAGCCCTGCTGGGCTCGTGTGTCTTCAGCACCTTCTTGCTGCTTGCTAATCCTTGTTTTGCAGGAAGAGAGGGGCCTGTCCTCAGGCTCAGAACCCTCACCAGGCAGCTCTACCCAGTGTTTGGTCCCATATCTGACTCATGAGACCTTCTGTTTATGGAAATAGATACTGTCTGTATCTGTTTGAAGTGCCGTATAGCTTCCTTTTGGATTGAATTAAAATTTGAGCCAATGATACATGGTTGAGTTGAGAAAAATATTAGGTAAATAAATAAGACACGTGATACGCAGACATGCAAACGTGGTGGGATTGCTGGGGCACAGAGAAGATCGGGAGCCACTGGTGTTGGAGCTGGTTTCCACTCTCACTGGGCTTTACCAGGAAGAGAGTAGGTAAAACATTTCTAGTCTGCTGGGGCTTGTTACTCCTCCTTGAGCCCACGCCACTATTTCTAACACTTGTATGCCCTGGATTTGATTTCCCCATGGGATTTTGTGTGGATGGAGAAAAAAAGCTCCGTAACTAAAAGAAAACTTCAAGAATCAGCCTCCTCTGCCACTCCACTTCTATTGTACAGATGAAGAAATTAAATTTCAGAAAGGAAAAAAGAAAGAAAGAATTGTCCAAGGTCACCCAGGCATCTGGGTTCCCATATGTTGAGCTCCTACTATTTATGGGGCAGCTGCCATACGGGAATTCTTCAGTGCATGAGTTATTATATGAAGTTCTCACAGCAACACTGTGAAATCACTGGAATTTTACAGAGGTGGAAACTGAGGCTCTGAGAGGTTAGGAGTTCGTCTAAAATGACAGAGCCAGTAAGGGGAGGAGCTGGGATCCCCACCTACATCTGACTATCTGTCCCTCTGGGGTTTTGCCTGCAGAAGTCTACTGCTTTCCCCCATTTGCAAATGTCAGCAGGACCACTGCCACACACACACACACACACACACACACACACACACACACACACACACAGCATTTATTCGGATGAGGACATCCTGAATCTTGGCCGTTTCCATAGGCTTCTCATCACCCACCTCATTCAGATGGGTCCACTTGGAAATCCTTGCATTTGACAACGTTTCTGGCTGCTTCTGAAGGGAATGAGTGCAAGGGAGACATTCCTCCTTGGGGAAAGCAGAGGAGCTGTGTGCAGGGAGAGATTTTTGAGCCTAAGAGTGCCAGGTTATTTCTCTCTATTCTGGAGGTTCTTAGGCAAACGAGAACAATTGAATGAAGCCAGTTATTTGGCTTATAATTTTTTTTCAAACAACTAGATGTTGGACAACCAACACCAAGACCACAGGATTCAGATTCATTCGCTGTTGAGTGTCTTCACTGATGGCTTGGTTGTATTATAGGTTCCTGGAGGGTCCCTTTTAAGACATGAATATGAACTATGAACTCCTTACTCCCATGAACTAAATGCCCATATGCCAAGTTTTTCATACAGTTTCTTGGAGTTTATACACTCTCTGAAGGTCTTGCCTGAGCATTAGTTTAAGATTCCACCATTTCACTAATCAGAATGGGAACATCCCTGGATATTCCCATGGGCAACTCCCTCTACTCACAGATGGAGAAGCTGAGGTCCAAGATTCAAGAATGGAAGGACTTGTCATAGTTAGGCTCATTCAGGCTGGCCACAGTCTCACCCTTTCCCCGAAAGCTTGAGGCTCTTCTGAAGAGACCTAAGCCATTCTGGGGCAGTAGCTCACTGGGAATCCCAGGGGTTAGGGACTAAGGTATCCTGTGCTTCTAGATTCAAATCCCAGCTCAACCACTTAAGGGCCAGGAGGCCTTAAGTAAGTCATTTTAAGTTCTCTGTGCCTCATTTTTCTCATCAGTTAAATGGGAAGAATATTAGCATCTATTTCATTATAGTCAGTATGCATTGGAAACAGTGCATGACACACAGTATACGTTTAATGAATAGTTATTACTATTAACATCAATATTATAGTAATTACTAGGTATAGAGGGAAAACCTCTTGGTGTGGTACAGAGCCAGGTGCCACCCTAACACCCCGCCCTGACTCTGAGCCAGAAGACGTTCTACTCCAGGCACAAACTGAGTCTGGGCTTGGAGTGGTGGAGCTCAGAGATACATGGAGAACAATGCTTAATCCTCTGATTTTTTTAGGTAGGGAAACTAGTATGTACAGAAATTAAGGAATTTTTCTGAAGATTCCAGAGTTCCTTAGAGGTGTAACCAGGTTTCTGGAAACTTCTGTCTCACCATCTTCCATCTTCACACTGCATGGGGCATATCCCCTGCAAGATGTGATTCTGAAGAGCAGACACTGACTCTCACGACACTGAAGGGTTAACTCTGAGCCCTGAAGCTGGCTGCAGCGAGCTTCCTACACTCTGATTTTCATTTGCAAAACAAACAAACAAGAGGCTCCCTAATAACTCCCAGGCCTTTTTCCTGTGGCTGAGACTGGATTTTGCAAGAAGCAGGCCTTCCATAGATGCCTAGTTGCTTTGCTGTCGTTGAACAACTGAAGACTGTTGCATGGCTGGCAAAAGCTTTACATGCCCACTTCATTCATTCCTTCACCAAATGATTACTACAAAGATCTATATCAAGTCTTCAGCATGGCACAGATACCCAGGCCCTGCCAACCCTCAGGAAGTGGTCAGTTTTCTTACAGTATTTCCAGAGCTTCTCCAACAGAGAATCAGCATGATTATTCTCCCATAAGGGATCAGAGCATACCAGTCCAAGAGGAACCCAGGAATCTCTTGGCATGGTGGAAGTCCAGTTCTCCAGGTTGAATTTCTGGTTTGCCTGGTGTAACACCACATCAGTACCCCCAAATTGGCCATTTTTCTCTCCTTTTCCTCCTCTTCCTCTTCTTCATTATAGCTGAAAGTTTACCACATGCCAGATTTTACAGTAAGCATTTTATAATTATTATGTCATTGTGGCCTTGCAGCAGATCAGTGTGATATTTTGAGTCATCCCTGGTCTTCAGATGAGCAATGGAGGACAGAAGATAAGGCCATGTTGTCAAAGACTCATCAATACTAAAAGGGGAAGAGGACTTGAAGCTAGGTCTAACGGTCTCCAGACTCAGGTTCTTCTCCAGTTTATTTGTATAATTCTCTCTCATTTGGCATATCAAAAGTGTAATAGAGGAAGACTAATGCTCACAGTGAATTCCCATGACTTATATCTGGAGGACACACAGATTCTAGGATTATAGCCACTTTAAGTTGCAATATAAATGTCTTTCTTTAGGAACGTATCTGGGGTTTTGAAAGAAGGGCTGGGAGAAATGCTAAGCATGCTTTCATTTATTTTGAGTGAATAATGTTATCCATGAATGTGGTTGATACTGAGAATTGCGTACACAGTGTCCACTTCCCTTATTTTGATATCAGATCCTTCAATCAACCAACCCACAAGGGACGTGCCATGTGGGAAAGAAATTTTTTACGATAGTTTGAGCTACTGAGATGTTTGTTACTGCAGCATAATCCAGCCTTTCCTGACAGGAACTAGCCCCCATCAGTTTGTTTGAAGGCTTGGGATCCACAAATATTCTCGAGAATCCCAGAGTTGTTTTCTCTTCTTCTGTTAACTGCTTGCAGGGAGAATGAGAGAGGGAAGTCCCTTACCACCCCTGTCTCTGCCTGCTGGTCTCCCAAGGCTTCAATTCTGGTGTCTCATGGTGGAGCCTGATGTGGAGGGTTGAGTTCCTCAGTGAGAGAGGGAAGATTTGATTTCTTCTGTGGCACACTTAGTTAAAGGCATCCATCGCACAAGTCCCGGAACAACCAGTGTTACAGCTCTTTGAATTCTCACGTAAGGAAGCTCCCTGAGAGGTCAGGGAAGCTAGACCAGAGGTTTCCAGATACAACTGTACAGCTGTGCAGAGCACATGCTCCCGCTGACCTAGGTGTGCAGCCGAGTCTGTGGCAAACTGCCCTAATTTCTCTTTCCCCGTGACAAGTTCTCCTTTGGACCCTGTTGCACATTCCTGCCACCTGATATTGCTAGAGCCCTTCTCAATCTGCTAGAACATACTTTCACTATCTTTGCAACTTAGTAGGGGAGGAGGGCATGTCTGTTATCAGTTAGGTTGTAAGATACACATAGAACATTCAGTGGGAACTGGTGTAAGCTGTAAGGAAACATTGACCAGCACACCTGGAAGCCAGAAGTAAGGGGACTTCAGAGTTGACTTCATACAATATCTCTGGTTTTACTTTTCTGAGTTGTGTCAGCCTTGCTGTCTTCCATGAACCAGTATTTTTTGCAGCTACCATCAAGGCGGTAGCCCCAGGTATGTTGTCTACACATGACTTTACTCAAAGGAGTAAGACAGTGGGCTACTTCTGGAAACTCTACTACATCAAAAAACTTTCATAAGCCCTCTGGCAAAGCTCTTCTTGCATCTCATTGTTCAGAACGGATCAAATTGCTATTACTGAAGCCAGTGCTCAGAGTAGAACCAAGTTAGTCTTAGATTAATTGGGGTGAGCACTGGAGCTGGGAATGGTGTTGAAGTTCCTTGAGGAACAAAGGCTGTGTGGAGGAAGGGTGGACACATGGACAAAACTGAGATTCTATTAGGAAGAAGGACAGGGGCACAGATGCTGGCTAGCCCACGAACAGTGATTGTTTCAGAGCCTCACTCCCTTTTCCCAGGAAGCTTCTGCATCCCAATATAATTTTATAGATGGGACTGGATGCTGAGGGGGCAACTCAGTAACTACGTCAGCATCCAAAACCCAACCAGATGGTTATTTTAGGAAAAGTGACATCTAACTCTACCGACTAATAGTAGATACCCCAGATCTGGACAAGGCGAAGTCATTTGATTCCTCTCTTTTCTCAACCAAAGCTTTATTTCCCCAAATAGATAGGTTCTTATGTTGTCAAGCTCAATTTGATGAGCACCCACTTGTGTTAGTTGAATCTCATGGGAAACAGATGCTAAGAGGGAGTCAGAAATGCAGGAGATTTTTTGAGGCGGTGGATAGTACCTGTGACAGGTAAAAGGGGGAAGAAACAGGATTAAGTAGGAAGAACCTCCGACCCCAGTAAAGATTGGAGGGAGCCCCAGCCAACCCAATGGGGAGGTCAGGAGCACAGATCTCCCATCCGAGGAGCCTTGCCTAGGGCGGAAATGGTCAGGCCCAACTCAGTGTTTGGCTGGGGGCTTTCTCAGGAAGGATGTGTGTGGCCTGGACCTAAAAGCAGAAGCGGATCCCAAAGATGCTGCTGCTGCAGGCTCTCACCCACTGCGGTACATGCAGCTGAACGGCAAATTCTTTCTTAAAGGGCAATCTAAGAATCACATCTTGGTGACTACCATGCTCTTCTGTTCTCCTAAGTGCTAGGCACTGTACTGGGTACTGGGAGGGGGAAAGGAAGATAATGCCTATTCCTCCTTTATGTCATCCACATGGCTTAATATTGTCATTCCTTGATGTACAAACAAAATTGGGTCTAAAATACCTTTTGCAGAAAAAAAAGGCCTTCAAAGTAGCCATTAATTCCCATTACAACTAATGTAAAATCCACAGCATTCTTGTTAATGGAGAAGTCAATTCAAGCAATAAGCTGGTGGGTGACACATAATATGGGTCATAATTATATGCCACAGAGAACTGTAAAATATGTTATTATGCTAAAAATGTATTTAAAAAACAAGCTCCTACAAGAACTTGGTAGCAGCAATGCCAGTGCTTACCATTTTATCAGTTGCTTGTAGGCTCTGCAAACATGTGAATACAGGTAAAGAAATATCTGACATTTGCTTGAGAGTATGTACTTTCATATTTGACCCTGTACTGTAGTGCAAACGCTGAGTATGGAAGAATGGATCAAAAGAACACTACCAAACAGTGCTGAAAATAAAAAGCCATGGTGGTAATGATGATGACTGGTATTCCAGTTATCTTGTTGCTTAATAAACCACCCCTGACTAGTGTCCAAAAATAAGAACCATTTTATTACGCCCATGGGTTCTGTGGGTCAGGAAATGGATAGCGTATGGCAGGGTTGCTTTGTCTCTGCTCTATGATGGCCACGGTTCAGCTGGGAAGATTCTTCAAGGCTGGGGGCTGGAAGCATTTGGAGACTCCTTCACTCATAGAACTGATGCCTGGGTTTTGCTGGGCCTTTCCAACCAGAGCACTGACACATGGCCTTTTGTGTAGCTTGGGCTCCCTCACAACATGGAGGATTCAAGGATGTCGTGCACTTTTCTGGGTCCAGGGGTCCAGTGTTGCGATGAACAAGGCAGAAGCTGTATGGTCTTTTATGACCTAGTCTTGGAAGACAGGGAGCACCACTTCTGCCATTCTCTTTGGGTCAAAGAAGCCGCAAGCCCACCCAGAGTCAAGATAGGAGGGCACGGACCCCACCTCTTGATGGGTGGAAGGTCAAGAAATGTGTGGCTATTTTAAAGAACTACCACAATACCAATAACAGTTATCATCAGCTATGTGCCCAGCCTTGTACTAAGATATTGTGCATTTATTCTTCACAATGGCCTTATGAATTAGGTATTTCAATCTTCCTCTTATAGAGAGGTTAGGTGACATTCTCAAAGTCACACAGCTACAAAAAGATATATGTGTGATGAAGTCGGATTCTATACCATTGTACCCCATTCTTAATTTCATGCCTGAATGTCACCTGGTCCCTGACCCCTATTCCCGGACTGGTATGGGGAGAAAGGCAGTTAGAGAAGAGGCATAAAACTGATTTAAAAGTTATTTTCTTGCTCATGAGAGTAACATAAAAAAAAGATAATCTGACTATTATTTCCCAGTCATATCTAAATTCCTAAGTTGAAAATATACCAGAGTGGCCATGTCAGAATGTCCCATTGCTTCCCAATGGGCTATGTTGACTTCTCTCCCATGCTCAGCTCTAGACGGAAATGTGATAGTGCCTATAGGGCATGTCTGTGTCAGTGTGGGCCTGGGTGAGGAAAGCGGCTGGCAGGACAGAGTATAAGGCTCAGTTTGTTTTCCATGTGTCTGCCTGCACAGGGTTGGCCCAGTGTGTCCTTGTGGCAGGCAGGACCTGGCAGACACCTGCCTTGGTGGGTAGGGGGTCTCATCCAGGGAAGACGGTGATGTCATAGATGCCCTGGTTTTAACCAGTGGACTGTGTGAATTCAGGAATGAGTGGGGACAGCTCAGAGAGACAGGAACATTCCTCAGTCCAATCAGCCTGTCCTACCACTGTCCTCATCCTAGGAGTAACCAGGCATTTCATACAGAAGTGCAACATATCCAAACACGTATTCCTGCCACAGCCCTGGAGTTGGCAGTAACTTTGGAACCACAAGGGCATCAGGCCTCTGAAACCCAAGTCAAGACTCCCCCATCCTTACCATCCCCTCACCTCCCCAGGATCCTTCTACTCTGTGACTGGCACACAGTGGGTGATCACTTAGCATTGAAAGAGGTGCACTTTGCATTTCACCAGTTCCAACTGTGGATAATCTGTTTCCCTCAATTCTCTCAATTTCTGTTTCCATCTTCATCTGTATTGTCCTTGCCTTGGATTCTCTCTTCCCTCTCCAACTTCCCACTTGTTGGGATGATTCAAGATGGAATTCAGTTCTCCTTTTCCTCCAAGAAGGATTCCTATAGCTAATCTGGGTTATAGCTGAGTCTAGGTTTAAATTGCCTTCCACTTAACCCTCCATTTGCTCACATGGAGCCATCTATACATCACGTACTGTATTGTCATGGACTCATGGGTCTGATTCACATGCTAGGATTCAGATGTGCCCAAGAGAATTTAATAAATAAAATCTAGGTTTCTTCATTTTCTAGAAGTGGTTTCATTTTGTCCTTGAGTCTCCATTTCCATTAATGGCAGAAAAAATTAAATTTGCCAATCAGAGGTAATGATTTCTTTAGTATATATTCAGCCAGTTCAGAATCCAAACTCTTGCCAAGGGCTGTGTCTCCTTTCTCAGATGCCCCTGCTCCCTGTCTGATTTCTAAGGTACCTCTGGATGGGGGGAGAGCAATGTGCTCTCACAGCAACAGGGGCATCAGCTTCCACTGAGTCTTTGCTCTGCTCTGCTGTGGGGGGGGCGGGGGGTGTGCTCTACCCTGTCCCTTGGGTGCCAGGCTGCCATGTACTCCTTGATCCTCATCATTGCCCACTTCTCATCTCAGACTCTTTCTGATTTTCTTGTCTCTTGGTATTCCGCTCTGGGATACATGGGAATGTCCAGACTCCTGGACATTCAGACCCTGGGGAACCAAAGACGCCTTCTTAGGCCTTGCAACCAGCAGTAGCATTCTGCGACTGACTTGCAGTCTCCTGTCTAGTGAATTGGGACCACAGTCTCAGATGGGGTTAGATTCTCCCAAATCCATCTGGATGTTTCTACCTCCCCTGACTTCTACAGGGTACACAGCATTGCTGGGGGTTGGTCAAAGGTTCTTCCATACTCATCACTCAACACTGGGCAAACTTTCTCTGTCTCCTTCCTGCCTAAGAAGAATATCCCTTATATTATATTCCCCTTTGCTCTTGCTCTGCAGAGTTCTTTATTCTAGGTGGCGGCCACCTGCCCATAATCTGGGACTGTTACTCTGTGTGGCTTTGACTTGATGGCAGAAGGGAAGTGGCAGAATTAAAAAGAAAGAAGAAAAGTGCATCAGTATACAGTAACACACACACATATTTTCCTTGTTACACTGCTTTCTCTCCCTCCCCCTCTCTCCCCTGGAGAACAGGACTGGGTCTGACCCATTTCTGCAGCTCCAGGACCTTGAATGCGGTTTGACTCAAAGGAATGCTTAAGGAGTGTTTCTTGAGTGAACCTTGATTTCTCAGATGCTGCCCTTGACTTCTGGAGGTCTCAGTGCCCGGCCCTACCCTGACAGTTGGTTTCATGTCCCACTGGAGAAAAAAATAGATATAATACAATAATAAAGATAGGTACTAGATTTTGAGCAACTAGTATATATCAGATACAATACCAGCCACTTTAATCAGATTTTCTGTAAGTTCATGCAACCCGTGAGTTGGGCTTGATAATTTTCCTTTTGCAGATGCAGAAACTGATGTGCAGAGAGACTAAGTCTCTTACCTGGATATATTTTGTTACTCAGTGAAAGAACGGGCATTTGAACCCAGGAAGTGTGGCTCCAATGCCCGGAGCCTTTTACTGAGGTTCACTGGAAATAAGAGGTGTGCTTGTGAGTTGTCCTTCAGAACTGAGGAAAGAACCCTGATCTAAGATGGTCTTGGAATTCAAGCCTTGCAAACCCACATCTCCAGGAAGGCAGGCCTTGAAACGGCAGGTTAGAGTTTGGGATTCATTGGTGCCAAATCTCTGTTATATGGGACACACCATATGGAGCCTAGAATTCATCACAGCCTTTGGCAGGCAGCCTGGCCTGGAAATAACCCCAGAAGGCTACATTTTGGTCAGGAAGCTTGCAGCTGTTTTTTAAAGTCATCGTCAGAATTTTAAGTTATTGTATTTTTAGTAAACCTACGTGCCCCTCATTTTTTAAGCCAGTCTTCTAGTTTCCTTGATGTTTGGGGCTATCGCAGTGGGCACATGTCACGTGTTTGCCGGGACGCTGAGAAGTTTGGAGAGGTTAGCACACCTTGTTGAGCCAAGCAAGAAATGGGGCCTCAGGAAAAAAAAATCCTAAGGAGAGTTAAGCACATAAACAGCTGTGGCCTCGTCTCCAAGTCTCAAGGTTGCAGTGGGGAAAGAGGAGTACAAAGGAGCTCTGAGCACTCCAAAAACATGGGCAGTGCCTCTTTCCCTGAAGTGAGGCATCTGGAAGGCCAGGCAGATACCCTCAGGATTGAGGCTCCAGCCTGTTTGGCCAGTTTGCCGTGGGGCCTAGGTGGGGATGCACAGACCCCTAGAACTCTCAAGTTTTGATTTTTCAAGTGATTCCACAGACCCACATCATGCTAGGGCCAAATTCTCGAAAGCGAAGGCACATTTGAATTCTCCAAAGTAAAGCCACGTTTTAGTCCTTGGCTGTAAAGGACTTGGAATCCAGCCACCCTGGGACTTGAGAGAACAGTGATTCCAGTTTTGAGGTTGGAGGAATCCTAGAATTCAGAGGCCAGGCCCAGCCTGGGAGAGAAACATATTTCGATCTGATTTCATCCCCCACCTCCACCTTCTGTCACCCACACCCAAGCTTATGGAACAGTGTAGCTCCTGGTACATTCTTATCTGCATGAACTGTGTTGCGAATCAATAGGGTGTCAGGCTTTTGCTTAGAGGGTAAAATGTCTAGATCACATGAATGCCCCATGGAAACTGCCTGGGTGTTTGTTTCTTCTTTGTTCCCTTGAGGATGCCAATTCTTCTGTGGTTGTGTCCACACAACGGGTTGAGAGAGGGAAGGGGGAGAGAAAAAAAGAAGCCACATGTAAAATTCTGGGTTTTTTGTTTTTTGCTGTACAATACCACACAGAGCGTGTGGCTGACTTAGTTTTAACTGGGTGTTTGTGTGAATGAACCAAACTGGTGAGTTGCCTGGGCAGTGTTGAGATTAGAGGCAGGCTGATCAGAGGCTCCAAAGGCAATCACTAATTTGACCGAAAAACCACAAAAAACAAAACCCACAGTAGCTAGACAAAGACATGTCAATTCGGACTGCCTTTAAGCCTGATGGTCAGCCTAGAGCACTAGCAAAATGAGCCAGACTTTTGACCATTAAAGGAGGTGATCCTCATCATTCACTCTGCCAGTTTGGCTTGGCTGATCCACTTTTCAGGAGAGCCTGGAGAAAATGGCATGGTGTGTGGGTCGGGACTAGGGAGGGAATGGTTGGAAATACAATAGTGACAGTTGATTTCAATGACCAATTAAGTAGAACAAGAAGGAATCCAGTGACAGTGACAGGGTAGCCAACTGATTACCCAGTGGCCAGTCCAGTCAGTTGTATGAGTTTCTATTCTTCATTTCTTTGCAGTTGGGAAACCTACTTCATCTCTCTCTTCATACCTCTGTTGAGATATGGGCTGATTATAGGTTAAATATGTTATGGGAAAAATTGTGTGCTCCCCAGAAGACATGTTGAAGTCCTAGCTTCAATCCTGGTAACTCATAATGTGGCTTTATTTGTCAATAAAACCATTGCTGATGTAACTGGTAAAGACGAGGTCATAATGGAGGAGGATACGCCCTTATGAATGGTGTCTTTAAAAGGAAAGGAGAAGAGACATGGAGACAGAGACACCAGGGAGAATGCTACTTGGTGATAGAAAAGAAGACGGGGTGATAGAAGAAGGAATGCCAAGGTTTGATGACCTCCTCAAGAAGCTAAGAGAAAGGTATGGAACACATTCTCCCCTGCGGGTTTCAGCGGGAGCGTGGCCCTGTGGCATCTTGAGTTCAGGTGTCTAGCTTCCAGAACCGTGGGACAACACATTCCTGTTGTTTTAAGCTACCCAGACTGTGATACTTTGTTATGGCAATTCTAGGAAACTAGTGCATCTCCTTGTAATAATGAAAAAAGTCAAGGGATAAAACACACAATTCATCTCAGTCCCACTTCCCAACATGGATTCTGCACTACTCTAATTCCCCAAGAAGCGCACAAAACATATTTTTCACAAACAAACTTGGAAAATACTCAACACCACTGTCTTAGAAAACAAAAAACATTTTCAGACATGAAAGGTCCTGACAAGTGCACGCCCAGGAATCCTCTTTCGCTTTGAACAAGGCAGCATTTTTCAAATATCTCAGATGATGGAACACTTTTGGAGAAAATACCTCTCTACTTCCCATGAAACTAGTCTTTCATGGATAACTCTTTGGGATATCTGTGATGGCTAATATGATGTGTCAAAGTGACCGACTGGGCTAAGGGATACCCACATGACTGGGAGAACATTCTTCCTGAATGTGCTTAGGAAGGTGTTTCCAGAAATTGTCATTTGAATTGGTGAACTGAGTAAAGCGGATGGCTCTTCCCAGTGTGGGTGGGCACCGTCCAATCTGTTGAAGGCCCAGATAAAACAGAAAGGCAGAGGAAGGGTGAGTCGGCTCTCTCTGCTTGAGCTGAGATGCTCACCCCTCTCCTCCTGCCCTTGGACCTTGGCTTTCCTACTTCTTGGACTTCCATACTCAGATAGCATCACACCACTGGCTTTCCTGGGTCCAATCTACGGACAGCAGATCGCTGGCCTTCTTGGCCTCCATCACCACATAGCCAATTCCTAGAACAAATCTCCAACAACAGACATGTATTCCAACATATATCCTATTGGTCTTGTTTCTCTGGAGAACCCTGACTAATACTGATATCCAAACTTTTCCTTTAATAGAGAACCTGAGAAATAGAGAAATAAAGAAACATGTCCAGAGTCCTATATTGGCATAGCTTGAATTCTAACTGTCCTATGGCAAAGAGTGTAGTCATGTACAGGCCTCGTGGTGGATGGAGAATGCCCCACTCAACCAGCCAGCTCTGCCCTTAATTGACCTGGTGACCTTAGGAGACTCATGCCTCCTTCTGGACTCTAGATTCCTCATTTAGAAAGTCAGAGGCTTGAAATAGTCCAGTGTTAGGTGTCGCCCCCAAATTCACATGTGGAAGCTCTGACCCGCAAGGTGACAGTATTTGGTGGTGGGGTCCTTTGGAAGTTAATTAGGTTTAAATTAGGATGAGGCCAGGAGGGCAGGGTCTCCATGATGGGATTAGTGTCCTTATAAGAAGAGGAGGTGGGAACTCCACCCACCCACCCTCCTACCCTGTGAGGACACAGGGAGGAGGTAGAAGTCTACAGGCCAGGAGGAAGGGAAGACCCCCACCCAAACCTGGCCCTGCTAAGAGCTTCCTCTCAGACCTCCAGCCTACAGAACTGGGAGGAATAAATGTCTATTGTAGAAGCCCCCATCTCTAGTATTTTGTTACAGCAGCCTGGGTAGCCTAAGACAGTATGAAGATTATATGACTATTGATCTTGCCTGTATGTGGCTAAAAGATGTAATTTATGCTTGGATGGAAACCTCTATCTAAAGGGCCAAATTATTATTTTGGTAAATGATGTATTACACTTCCCTTGTCCATTTCTCATCTTGGCCCTGTCAGCGAATTCAGCGCTGATGAGTTAATGTACATGAAAGTGCTTTGTAAATGGCAAGGCTATGCCCAAATAGAAGAACTTACTTTTATGCTATTTAGGTTGAGAGCAGTGCAGCTGGGCTGAAGGCAGCGTGGGCCTGATAGCATGTGTTGGCACCGAGATCCTGGGTGTATGAAGTGGAGTGCATCTGTGTTTCAATTTCAGTTTAAGTAAAAATTGAAGAAACGGCAGAGCAATATGTTTGTAAGCATGTGATCTTGAAAAAAACTGCTCAAAGCCACGACCAGACCCCTAACTTTTAATATCTGTGTGGTTTTGGGTGAGTAACTTATCCTCTCTGTAACTTGATTTCTTCATCTGAAAAATGGGTGTTTCCTATTTCATAGGGTTGATGAGATTAAGTGAGATGATGCATGTGTGCCAGACGTAGATATGCATTTCTATTTTGATTGGCGTTATCTAGTTGCACATATGAAATGTGTGCAAAGGGCACGTGCATATGTTGTCTTTCCTTCTCTATTTTACAAATTGTTTCGTTTCCTGTGGTTTGGCTTGTGTTCTCCAAGTCAACCATCAGAAACAAGAAATAAAAGAAGGTATCTTGGAAGTATAGTGCTGGACGATCTGGGCTTTGGAAGACAGTTGAGGTGTTGTCCCCCCCACCATCCAATGCCCGCACCTCCTCTTCATCACCTTGCAGTCGTACATTTGGGACAAACACTTGGAGCTTTCAAGCATTACCCACAAAGTTCTGGGCTGCACATTGCAGCCCATTACCCAAAAGGCTGGCCTCACTTAGAGGAGGATTAAACCTCCTCTGTAGCAGGAGGAGAGTAAGGATGTGGAGAAACAGTTGCATTTCAGAGCACTCTAACCTCCCTACCTGGGCTCTGTCCTTGGCGCGCAATCGGGGACTTTGCTGGAGAAGGCAAACATCTGAGTCCATTATTTTAAAAGCAGCAGAAAATAGACTCTAGGAAAGAAAAAAAAAAAACCAACACTGTGCATTGGCCACAGGAACTTAATGGGCCATTTTGATCTCTGCCTCCTGCCTGGCTGAGGGTGTCAGGAGCCATGCTCTCAGCTTGCAAAAAAACGTCATAATGAAGTGTTCACGTAATGGAGAGTTAATGGAACTGGGAGCTGGAGTTATAACAAAAGGGCCTTAAAGGAGGGGAGGGGTATAATTTATTAACAGCAATATCTGGAGCAGAGAGCCTGCAACATTTATGAGAAAAGAAAATGGGACCTTTCACCAGAACCCAAGGTTTCTGCTCTCCACAGGATCAAGCCACACTAGTTGGAGGGAGCCAGGTGCCTCCCCTTTCCCAGTTAACACCGGCCTCTCTTCCTTAGAGCAGAGTGGGTGGCTCTGCTAAGGCAGTGCTGGGGATCCAAGGCCCCTGCCCTACCTCTCCCATGCAAAGAGACGTTCTGTTAATGACAAGGATGTTGCGGTCCTTACCAGTGGAACATGGTGACTTCAAGTGCTGGGGGCATCTCTCTTGTAACCTGGTTTATTAGTCACGGTTCTGTGGGGTGTGAGATGCAGAAACACAGTTCACGCTGACCTAAGACTGAAAAAAAATGGATTATGGGTCTTATTTTGGACTCCCCCCGAAACACATCTTGAGACAAGGAGATGAGTTTATTTGGGAGATGATCCCTGGAAAGCATGGTTAGGTAGAGGGGAAATGAGTCAGGGAGGAGAAGGAAGCCTTTATTTGACTTTATCAAACTGGTTACAGTGTGGGAGAATGGGACTTAACCCATTGGCTCCAGACTCTGGGTGATATCGAACATCCTTTTGAGTTATCTCAATGGAGGGCAAAGAAGTTGGAGACGTTACCCATTCAATCCCTGCAGCCATTGGTTGAGGGCTACTGCTGGGGTTTTAATGATCTGGCATTCCTGACTTTTCTTGTGTGATGCCAAGGTTACTCTTGTAGCCAAGGACAGGGGGAGGGACCTTCAGGAAGAGTGTCCTAACAGTTTTCTGTAAACAGTTCTTGGCAAGTAAAAGATAACTGCCCAGCAGGTATGAATGCACCATCCACTGCATCTGCCAAGGAGGGAAAGGTATTAATTGACTTAACTGATTGAGTATTTCAGATGTTTACTAGCTTCAGGCACAGCTGGATCCAGGAGTACTGTCAGAACACAGCCTGTAGTTTTACTTACTTTATTATTTATTTATATTATTTATTGTTTTTTTTCAATTCCCAACACCAGCTCCATTCTTAGGTGATAGTGTGCTGATTGCCAGTAGCTCCAAGCTTTTATCTATTTCAGTCATTCCAGTGAGAAAGAACACGTTTTCCCCCTCCCCCAATATTAATAGATGTCCTGGAATTTGTTCTTACTGACTTGGCTTGGTTAGTGAACTGTAAGATATTTAACAATTAATTCAATCTCTCTGGACCCCCAGAGTGTTCCCCTGCATCAAAATTAAGTCTGATTTTCTCCTCTGTTCATTAGGAAAGTGTTCAGCTACAGGTAAAAGAGAACCTAGTATATGGCTTAAACACGTTTCCCTTAGATCACATAAAGTTAGATAGTAGATGGGTGTTTAAGTTGGTTCAGCTTCTTGGTGAGGCCATTGTAGGCAGGGCTCTGTTTATCTTGCCTTGCTTTGTGGGTTGACTTTTTAATCCCCATCCTTGTTGCCCATAGTACAAAATAGATGCTGAAGCACCAGACTTATGCCTAAGTAGGAGGAAAAGAAGACAGATGCAAGAAGGGCTTGTTATCGATGTCTATCTCTTATTATTAGGAAAGCAAATCATGTCCCAGAGACCCCCTCCCTCAGTAGACTTATGCTTCTGTCTTCTTGGTCTCACTTTAGTCATCTTTTAGCTTCTGCCAGCTGCAAGGGAGATTGTGAGAGTGGAGGATAAACATGCTTGTTTGGTTTTAGTTTAATCCATGTGGTCTGGGACACAGTCATATCGTGTCACTCTTCTGAAATATCAGACCATGTCACTCCATGTCACTGCAAGTAAGTCTTCATGGTATCCTGCAAGACGTGCAAGATCTGGCTCCTGGGGCATTTCTCATCCCATCCCTTGCTGCTTCCTCTCTGCCTTATTTCATTCTGGCCACACTGGCCTCCCAGGTCCCATCCTAGCCCCTCTGTGCTGGCCGTTTCTTCTGCATGGAAAACTCTTTCCCTAAATTCCCATATGGTCACCTCACCTCCTACACATCTTTGTTTAAGCATTACCTTCTCCATCAGGCCCACTCATATGCCTCTCCCATTCCTGATCTGCCTTACCAGTGTATTAATTTCCTGTGGCTTCTACAACAAAATACTACACACTGGGGGACTTAAAACAACAGAGACTTATTGTCTCAAGTTCTGGAAGCCAGGAGCCCAGAATCAAGGTGTTGGCAGTGTCGTTTCCTTGTGGAGACTATGGGGGAAGAAACTTGTTCATGCCTCTGTCTTGGCTTCTGGTGGTTGCTGACAATCCTTGATATTCCTTGGCTTGCAGACGCATCCCTCCAATCTCTGCCTCCATCATCACGTGCGCTTCTCCTTGTGTTTCTTTCCAAATGTTCATCTTCTAAGGACACCAGTCATTGCACTAGGGCCCACCCTAATTCAGTATGATTGCATCTTAACTTGATTATATCTGCTAAGACTCTTCCAGTAAGGCCACAATCTGATATCCTGGTTGGACATGAATTTGGGTAGATAATATTCAAGCCACTGCACCTAGCTTTGCTCTTTATTTTCTTCTAAAACCACACAGCATACCTTCCAACTTTCTATAAATCCATGAAACTTGCTTATCGTCTGTCTCCCCGCATGAGGACAAGGAGCATTTCCTTTTCAGTGATGCATCCTTAGATACAGGAGGTGCTTGTTGGACATGCATTGAGTGAATGAACTGCCACTGAATGAAATCAGGATTCTCAGAGCAAGAAAAAGAGCAGAATGGATAATTGAGTACACCATCCTTCTAGTTCTCAGGTTCCTGTGGGTGTCCTGTCTCACTGTCATAGGTCAAATGGATCATCCCCTCCAAATTCTTAACTCCCAGCACCTCAGAATGTGACCTTATTTGGAGATAGGGTCCTTATGGTGGCAATTAAGTTAAAAAGAGGCCATTAGGGTGGGCCTAACCCAATATGACTGATATCTTTATAAAAAGGGGAGGTTTGGGCAGAGATGCCACAGAGGGAGAGGACCAGGTGGAGGTGGAGGCGGAGCCCAGAGCGAAGCCCACACAAGCCAGGGAACACCGAGGATTGCCGTCAGCCCACCCGAAGCCGGGGAGAGGCTACGAACCCAGTCCCGCTCAGGCTTCAGGAGGAGCTGATCCTCCCAGCTCCTCCATCTCAGACTTCTAGACTCCAGAACTGTGAGACAATACATTTCCATTGTTTAAGCTGCTCCACTGTGGTCATTTGCTCTGGCCGTCCTAGCAAACTAATGCAGTATCTGTGCAAACTCCACCCACCTTTGGGGTGGCCCCGGTGAATCGCTTTTTCTCTAAGTCCTGAACCAACTCACCCCCAAGAAAGGGGGCTGGGAGAGGGGAGGGAGGGTGGGGCCTCGGATCTTCTCCACGTGCCCTGAGAACCAGGCCTGGGCTTTCATCCCGGGCCCGCATCCAGGGGAGCCCTTATCCTGCGCTCCCCACCCCCACGGAAAGTGAGGCCCAGGAATTCATATGTTCGTTGTTGCTTGTGTTACGGAATACCCATGAAATGCAAAATGGCACCATGACCTAATGAGGAATTAACCCTGCCTCATTACTGCACATCAACCGTGAAAGCAAGCCCTTCTTGGCCAGAACTATTTCAAGGAGATTTAGGAAATATTCGAGGCTCCGGAAGAATGACTGGAAATCAGGAAGTCTCCAGATGGGCCCCTCTGAGAGCCCCAGGGCCTGGATGGACCCGTGGACTCACAGCCAGCAGATCAGGATTTACATCCCAGCTCTGCCCCTGTGAGATGTGAGTGAGGCCAACGACTTAGCCCTTCTGAACCTTGGTTTCCACTTCTGTAAAATGGAAATAATCACTGTTAACCTCAGAGTGTTGAGAAAACAGCGAGATACTGTATGTGAAGCAAAGCTCCTAGTGGGACCTGCTGACTTGGGACCACCTCTCTGTTGCTTTTCTTATTGTAATTTTTGGTAACATTCAGAGAAAACTTGGCCGGTGGAAAGAGTCATCCGTCTGACCCCACTGAACCCCTTGCTCCTCAGAGAGTGGGGAGATAGGAGTGGGTCATTCAGTTTGTTGTCTGCCCTCTGCCCGACACTTTATAGGTTTAAGCCTGATATTTCTAGCAACAGCCCTTGGGGGCAGGCCTTACTAGCCTCATTGAGGAAACAGAGGGTCAGAGAAGTTAAAAACTCTGCCGACGTTAACAGTTGCTGGGACATAGCTGTCGAGGAGCTGAGCCTCATTCACGTGACATCAAATGCCACTTTTGTCCCACGACACCAGCCCTGGACTCCCAGCTCTCCATGCACCCTGGTCTTTATCCGTCGTGGGAGTGAAAGGTCAGGGGTCCTGGTACCGTAATCCAGGCCTTGCTCTGGTTTTCCCAGGAGGGCTTTTGATCGCCTTGTGTGTCCACTGAGTCCAGTCGCTTGGGAGGTCACCGTTTCCCACTACCTGGGGACTCCAGGGGCCAGGAGCTGTGTGGGCTGTGCCCGTAAAGCAGTTTGATGATGTGTTAAGTGTCACTGCTTAATGAGCTGCAGGACCAAACACTCAGGGTAGGGGCGAGGAGGCCGGCCCAGCCCCCAGACACATGCTCCTGCCCAAGTTCAATCGTAAACGTCACAACCAAGGGTGGGTCTGGAGACCCCGTTCCCAGAACCCCGACTTCCGTTGCCCCACTGGCCTCTAACTAATCCATCCCCACTCAACACTCGTCCCGACTTCTTCCCCAGGCCCCCACCCCGCAGCCCATCCTCAGGGCATCGCCGTGGGGGGTCTCTTGTCACAACAGGGCAAAGCAATTAAGGCCAGACGGGGTGAATTAAACCAGAAAGAATGAGTTTCCTCCAGCACCAGAGAAATATTTGGAGGAAAAGCTGGTGGGAGATTGTGGTAGCTTTGGAAGCTGATGGCATAGGCACAGGACAAGGAGGAGAGGAGACACGCATGGGCACCGGGAGGGTGTGGCTTTCCCGGGGCTGTTTCTGGACAAAGGTTCAAGTGGAAAAAGTGAAGGGGAAACGGCAGAGCCATTCATTCATTCATCACTTGTCAAACATTGACCTAGGCATTTGGAATCCAAGGGCAAATTGGAGATTGCAGTGAACTGATGACGAGCCAGGGCTTTGGGGTGAAGTGGATACGGCCGGTGCCATCATTCGTTAGTGGGGTGAGCCTTGGCAGGAGACTTAACCTCTTGGATCTCAGTTTCTGCAAAATGGGGGTGAAGTGCGTTTGTCTCACCAGGGCTTTGGGGGAGAATTAAATGATATTATTTCCTAAAATGAGAATTGCTGTGCCCATAGTAGGTGTTCAAGAAAATCAACACATCACATGCAGGGTCCTCTGTGTGTGTCTGTTCAATGAATAGGTAACAGCTTGCACTTATCTTTCTAAGCATTTTATTCACATTCATTTATTTCATTCTCAAAAATACCTGAGGAAGTCATTACCACCTTTCCATCTTTTGAAATAGAAACTGAGGCACATAGATGTTAAGTTGACTTTCAAAGTCACACAGCTATTAAGTAGCAGAGGTGGTATTTGAACCCAGGGAGTTTAACTCTAGAAATGATGCCTCTAGAGGCCAGACTGCACTGCCTTCTGGTAATGTTGGGAACAGAACAAAAAAAGGCATTACATCTTGTGTTTGAGAACTGGGGATTGGGTTAGAGGGTGGTGGAGATCTCTGGAAAGACCTCTATTCCATGACTACCCCACCCATGGATGGGTACCGACACACACCCGAGCACACAAACACAGCCTTGTGTGTGCATGCTGTGGCCTCTGCTGGCCTCCGCCTGCCACCCTCTGCCTGCCCCGCAGTGGTGGCTGTTTCCTGGGAAGGGGTGGATGGAGTTGTTGTGAGGATGCCTAAAGCAAAGGCTGCTGACCCCGGTGACCCCAATTCCGTCCTGCACTGCCCTCCCCCTCCCCGCTTCCCCCCTTCCTTCCCTCCCTCCAGGGCCCGGTGCAAACATGGCATCCAATTTGTTACCTACACAGGAAGGTCAGGGCCCTGCTGGCCCCTGCAGCTTTTCTCAGCGTGGGTCACTTGGCTATGGCCAACTTGCTTTTCTCACTGTTCTTTGAAAGCATCGATGGGAGCTGGGGAGGGAGCTGGGACCGGACAGTGACCTCTGGCTTTGAGAAATTCATTGGATTGGGTGCTTCTCTGGAGTCCTGAATAGTTGTCAGTGTTGTCTAGGAAGGGCTGCTGGGAGGATTCTGATGGAGACCTTGGGCTCCACATAGACTGCAGGACAGACAAATTGCACCTCCAAAGTTAATTGGGGTTCACAGAAAAGTGCTGTGTGACACTGTGTGTGTGTGTGTGTGTGTGTGTATGGCTACACATGTGTATGTGTGTGCTCATATGGGCATTTTTCTCACCATAGCATTCACAGATGTCATCAGATTTCAAATGGATCTGGGTCCCCAAAGGGTTAAAATCCCGCTGGCTTAGTCATGGGGAGCTGAGAGAGAGGTTTTGAAGGAAAAATGTCATGAACTCAAGAGTCCAAACATTGCATTATTTGGTCCAGGGGCCACAATTCACCTATCTACAGTGACTGAAGGGGAATATAAATGCATGAGTCCAGCCAGGTGTGAGATCTCAGTGTCTGGGCGACAGTATGCGTCTGGGAGGGAGACTGTAGCCACCCAGATACGGAAGAGCAATGCCCGTCCCCAGTGAGAAGCCATATCCATTGCACCCAGTGTTGCTGTGTGGGAACGTGGTCCCAACTTTGCTGGACCATCCAAATTTTGTGAGAAAAAACAGAAATCCAGATTTCTGCCTGAAATATCCCAAATCATAAAATGTAAATAGATTTTATATTAAAAATAGAATGCTGTGAAAGCCAAATGAGAGAAATGTGTAGGTTTGATACAGCCTGTATTTTTTGACATCCAACGTTTTGTCCTCATCGTTTTCCAGGGAGAGAATGGTATGCCAGAAAAACAAAGTGGTCTGTCTCTTCAGATCACATAAAATAAATGCAGGACAGAGTCAGGACTCCAAAGTCAGGTCGCCTAGGTCACAGCCCTTGCTTCATCTGCTCTAACAGTAGGAGAATTAGCTCTAATAGCTCTGACCCTTCTCTATTGTTTCACCTTCTCCAAGGAAGACCTGCAGTTATTCAAGGCTGGATAATAGACATAGTGACTTCTCATTTAACCATCCTGGGGTTTATGGGCGATTTAGTGCAGTGATGCCTCCCAGTTCTTCACCCTGGGTTTAGGGCAGGGACTTTTGCCTCATGCCTTGCATCTGAATTTGGCTATATAACTTGCTTTGGCCAGTGGGACCTCAGCAGGTGTGATAGAAGCCAAGGCGTGGAAACACTGACTGCTTGCTCACCTGGGACCCCTGCCATCACCTGGTGAACTGACATGGGCTATCCCACTGGAAGCATGAGAGAAACACATGGAGGAGAGCCCAGTGGTCCCCACTGAAGCCGTTCTAGACCAGCCAGTCCCCAGGCAACCCTCCTACTGACTACTCACAAAAGCAAGCCCAGCCTAAACCACCCAAATGCAGCTCCCATAAACAGAGCTGTCCAGCCTTCTCACAGACTCGTGAGAACATTGTTTGTCATTTTAAGCCACTAGCTTTGTTTATGTTACACAGCAATAGCTGACTGATGTAAATAGAAGATGTGAGGGTTATTCACTTATGAATCAATGATGAGGGATATTGAATCTTCTCTTCCTTTCCCTTAATACTTGTTTTAAATCTCCTGCCTTTACTTAGTAAAACTCAGATAGCAAACACTTACTAGAATGTGGTCCTATTATCTTCTGTGGGCCAGGTACTTGTTGTTCTATCTGTTAGGTTAGTACATTGACCTGAGACATTTAATTAACATAACCACCCAGGTACTCAGGCTTCTTATAAAGAGCCTGGGAGTCATGTAGACCTGGTTCGGAGTCTTAGTCCTATTACTATTTAGACTTGTGATCTTAAAGAAGTGATCAACTATAGTTTCTTGACTTGAAAAATAAGGATGATAACCCCTATTCTGTTATGAGGAATAAACCAGGTAATGCATCTGATTGCAACTTATTCCATTGCAAGCAACAGAAAATTTGGCAGTGGCTTAAGCTATAAAGACTTCTAATTATTTCATACGACAAGGAATTGAGAGATTGGCATCTTCTGGTTCCGGCATAAGGCAGAGCATTATCAGGGTAGCATCCTTGTGATTCTCTTGGCCTTTACCTCATAGTCATAAAATATCTGCTCAGCTCCAGAAATCACATTCACCACATTCAAAGTACAAGCTGGGGAAAATGTCAGACTTTTCAGGAAAGTAAAGGTTTTCCTGGAAGCCACCAGTAGCCTCCCCTTACATCTGAGTGATTGCTCTGTGACTCGTGATGAGTCATATCTGCAAGGGAAATGAGAAAGGAAGTATTTGGCATTGGCATCCTCTGGAATTGGAGGCATGAATAGGAGATGAGATAGGGGAACGGGTGCTGTGTTAGCCCAACAGTGGTGTTGTCCACGGAGTATCAGAGGATGCCCGGTGTAGCAGGGGTGAATAATAAGGAACTTGTTAGTCTCCCACGCAATGCACTTCTTTAACTTGGAGCCTTATATTGGCTCTAAAAGAGAGGAATGGGACTTTTTCTGCTATAATTTTTAAGGTACATTTGATTTCAGAGTATTGTCTTAGATCTAGAAGAACAAGCCTGCAACATCTGCTGAGCTCATAATTTTTCCCCACGTCCATGTCTGTGCTTTCATGCATCCGCTTCCATGATCCCAGCTTTGGGGAATATATGCCTCCCTGACTCCAACCCTATAAGCCCAGTGGAGCTACCCATGATACTATTTCCCCACTCCTGCAGGACTTTTATAGTTATTTATTAGATCACATATGCAAATTTGGCTACAAATTGCTTGGGAAACATGGTAGGATGCAGATTTCCAGGCCAAATCGCCAGATCATTCTGGTGAGGTGGGGAGAAGCTAGAAAATATGCATATTTGGCCCAACCCAAGATGGTCTTTGGAACACACTTTGAGAAACACTACCTTATGATCTCGAAGCTAAAAGGCCTGAGCATAGGGCATCTGTGGGCACTTTCTTATTGCCTGGAGAAAGTGAGTTTACAGGAGGAGAGAAGGCAGAGTGCAAAGGGGGAGGGAAAGAGAGAGAATGGGTGTAAGTCCCTAGATCCACCAGTCTCTGGGGCCAGCTCCCTCCCTTCTTTCCCTGAGGTCTTAGTTTTATAAATCAGAGTATTCCTTATTCTTTTATAAATCTTGAGCTTCTATAACTTTAGTTTCTGTCACTTCCTTGCACTAGTTCTCTGTAACTTGTCACAACACTCCTTATACCTATAGGGCACTGATAACCCACCAGGGGCAATGACTTGTCCTAAGTCATAAAGCTAATGAAAAGCCAGAACCCACGTTCTCTGACTCCCAGGCTACTTGTTTGTCCTTTACATTCTTGCACCACCCTGTAGATAGGGGAAGTGTTCCTAGTTTATATGCAATGTCAGTCTTTCTGAGAAGATGATCCACAATATTCTGTAAGTAGACCATATTAATAGGATCAAAGATATGAGGCACAGCAAGTTAGGCTATGCAGTAATAACAACTAAACGTCCAAATCAGTGGCTTGACACAGCAAGAGTTTCTCTCTCATGCTACGTGTGCAATGAACATGGGCCCAGGGTGGGGGTAGGGACTTTGCTTCTTGAAATCTTTCAGCAGTCCAGGCTGAGGTAGGGTTTACCTAGACGTGTGCTTCCAGTCACCCCAGCAGTGGGACATGAACACGGTGAATTGCTTATCATGGCTCTTAAAGCTTCTGCATCAAAGTGACACATGTCCTTTCTGCACATATTTCATTGGCCAAAGCATCCCATGGCCATGCTTAACTTCAAAACGGGAGGAAAGATACGATTCTTCCAAGTGCCTGCAGAGCAGAGAATTAGAAATATTTGATTAGTAGCCCTATTGGCAACCACATCAAGGGGAATTCAGCAATTTAAAAGAATCTTTGAATAAAAATAGAAGCTAGAATATATTGACAGCCTAACTTGGGCTAGACATTTTGCTTACATTATCTTACTTACTACACACACCCTGCAAAGTGGATAGATTTATGCCCATTTTACAGAGGTGAAAAATGAAGATTGGAAAAATAACACAAATAGCCTAAGGTCACCCAGCCAGTAAGTGATGATCTTAACTTTGATCCTGGCTCTCTTTCTCTTTCCAATGTCCATACTTTAAGCCACCATTAGAAAAAAATTATTTAGTGTTTTCATTCAGTCGCACCAAATATTTTCAAAACGCTAAGAGCTGTCAAGTAGTATGAAGAAGAACACAAAGATGCTCACAGAAAGTTCATTGTCTAGCCATTAAAATATTCATGATCTGTCTTTAATTGTATGGGAATTTCCACATTAGGCTTTCCTTAAAGCAGGAAACTGTTTTTCTTAATCAGCAACAAAACCAGGGAGCCAATATTAACACAGTGCATGATTTACCTTTTCAGGAATTAAGTGTGATGTGCAGAATCCTATCAACTTTCTCTAGTGAGAGCCGTCAAAAAGGCTTCTGTTTAAATGGGTATAGAGGGCAAGTACCTCAACATAATAAAGGCCATATATGACAAACCCAAAGCCAACATCATACTTAATTGTGAAAAGCTGAAAGTTTTTCCTCTAAGATCGGGAACAAGACAAGGATGCCCACTCTTACCACTTTTATTCAACAGTACTGTCGGTCCTGGCCACGGCAATCAGACAACACAAAGAAATAAAAGGCACACAGACTGGTAAGGAAGAAGTTAAACTGTCACTGTTTGCAGATGACATGATATTGTACATAAAAAATACCCCAAGGAATCCGCTCCCAAGTCACTGGAACTAGTAACTGAATTGAGCAAAATGGCAGGATACAAAATTAATACACAGAAATCTGTTACATTCCTATACACTAACGATGAACTAGCATAAAGAGAAATCAGGAAAACAATTCCATTTACAAATGCATCAAAAAGAATAAAATACCTAGGAATAAACCTAACCAAGGAAGTGAAAGACCTATACCCTGAAAACTACAAGACACTCATTAGAGAAATTAAAGAAATCACCAATAAATGGAAATACATCTCATGCTCATGGATAGAAAGAATTAATATTGTCAAAATGGCCATCTTACCTAAAGCAATCTATAGATTCAATGCAATCCCTATCAAAATACCAACAGCATTCTTCAACGAACTAGAACATATAGTTCTACAATTCATATGGAACCATGAAAGATCCCGAATAGCCAAAACAATCCTGAGAAGGAAGAATAAAGCTGGGGGGATTACACTCCCCGACTTCAAGCTCTACTGCAAAGCTACAGTAATCAAGACAATTTGGTACTGGCAAAAGAACAGACCCAGAGATCAATGGAACAGATTAGAAAGTACAGATATAAACCCAAGCATATATGGTCAATTAGTATATGATAAAGGAGCCATGGATATACAGTGGTGGAGTAACAGCCTCTTCAACAACTGGTGTTGGCAAAACTGGACAGCTACATGTAAGAGAACAAAACTGGATTATTGTCTAACTCCACACATAAAAGTAAACCTGAAATGGATCAAAGACCTGAATGTAAATCATGACATCATAAAACTCTTAGAAGAAAACATAGGCAAAAATCTCTTGAATATAAACATAAGCAACTTATTTCTGAACACATCTCCTTGGGCAAAAGAAACAAAAGGAAAAATGAACAAATGGGACTATATCAAACTAAAAAGCTTCTATACAGCAAAGGGCACCACCAGTAGGACAAAAAGGCATCCTACAGTATGGGAGAATATATTCATAAATGACATATCTAAGGGATTAACATCCAAAATATATAAAGAACTCACATGCCTCAACACCCAAAAAGCAAATAACCTGATAAAAACATGGGCAGCAGATCTGAACAGACACTACTCCAAAGAAGAAATTCAGATGGCCAACAGGCACATGAAAAGATGCTCCACATCGCTAATTATCAGGGAAATACAAATTAAAACCATAAGGAGATATCACCTCACTCCAGTTAGGGCGGCCAACATTGAAAAGACTAATAACAGCAAATGCTGGTGAGGATGCGGAGAGAGGGGAACCCTCCTACACTGTTGGTAGGAATGTAAATTAGTTCAACCATTGTGGAAAGCAAAAAACTAAAAATAGAAATACCATTTGACCCAGGAATTCCACTTCTAGGAATTTACCCACAGAAAACAAGATCCCAGATTCAAAAAGACATATGCACCACTATGTTTATCGCAGCACTATTTACAACAGCTAAGATATAGAAGCAACATAAGTGTCCATCAGTAGATGAATGGATAAAGAAAAGGTGGTACATATACACAATGGAATATTATTCAGCCATAAGGAGAAAACAAATCGTACCATTTGCAACAACATGGATGGAGCTAGAGGGGATTATGCTCAGTGAAATAAGCCAGGTGGGGAAAGACAAGTACCAAATGATTTCCCTCATTTGTGGAATATAACAACGAAGCAAAATTGAAGGAACAAAACAGCAGCAGACTCACAGAATCCAAGAAGGGACTAGTGGTTACCAAAGGGGAGGGGTGGGGGAGGGAGAAGAGGATTAAGGGGCATTATGATTGACACACATGGTGTGGAGGGGTCACGGGGAAGACAGTATAGCACAGAGAAGACAAGTAGTGAGACCATGGCATCTTGCTAAGCTGATGGCAATGACTGTGGTGGGGTGTGGGGGGGACTCATAATATGGGTGAATGTAGTGAACACAGTGTTTCTCATGTGAAACCGTCATAAGATTGTATATCAGTGATACCTTAATGAAAAGAAAAAAGAAAGAAAGAAAAAGGCTTGTGTTTATCCTAACCCTTCCTGAAGGGTTTCTTTATCATTTAAAAATCCGTTTTCTACAGTTTATGTTATTGTTCAGCAAATATTCACACACACACACACACACACACACACGACCCCACAGTGGGTAGAAAATATTTTCCCTATGGTGTTGTTTGTGCTTAGTCACATGACATGCTTTGGTCAAGTCAGATTTAGGGGCATGATATAAACAGAGTCCTTAAACACAGATGCATGTTTGGGCTTAACTCAAGCTCTCTTAATCCACCATGAGAAAAGCATCACCCAGGTAGGCACTGCTCTTTTATCTAGGACTTCAGAATAAATACACATGGAGCAGACAGAGAGTCATGCAGCCAAACCAGCCTATGTCAGCTGAACCACAGCTGATTGCAGATCCATGAGTGTAAGAATAAATCCCTGTTGTTACAAGGCACTGGACTGTGGAGTTGTTTGTCATGCAGCATTACTATGGCAATAGCTGACTAATACACTATATTTATCTTGTTTGCTGGTAGGAGATGAAAGTTGGCCCCTGGGACATTTCAAGAATCAGTTACGTAGGCCTATTTATTCTGGAAAGGTGGGGTAGATCTCTAGAAACTAACAGGAGAATGATGAACTCTTGTCATGGAAGGCCATAAGACTAGGAGTTAGGAATATTTGAGTTCTCACACATGCAATTTGAAGGTTGGCAGGTCATTTCTCCTTTCTGGCCTTTTGTTTGTTTTATGTAAAGGGGCTGATCTAGAAAAAAATGAAAAATTGGTGTAAGTGTCCCCTGAGATTTATTACTGATGGTTGTCTTGAGCTCTTTTGCAAATTTGAAGGATGGATCCTGGACTGGAATGAAAGTTCTGTGATCAATTATTGATGTCTGGCATGGGCACAGATTTTTTTTTTTTGGTCCATTCCTTGACCACTGTATACATCTGGGACGCTAGGAGTCTAAGAAGCCAATCTGCTGTCCTTGTGCCCTGACAAAGATTGAGTCAGAGAGAAATCCAATCTCCTGTGAAAGAACAGGGAACAATAAGAGGGACCAGAGTTCACAGATTATGTGAGGTTAAGGCAACTATTTTGTAAAATTCCTTGCATTTCCTCAGCAGAGTCTGTAGCGTTGCAGCTGTGATGGTGAAGTTAGCAGGCCACTTGGGGCATGCACCCCTTTGCCCACCAAATGGTGGGGAATCTAAGCTGACAAAATCCAGGGCTTTAAAAATTAAAGTCGATCAGGAATATTCAAAGAGGGTGAGGGGAACTGACAGCTTTGGTCCTCTTAAGAGCAGGTGCAAGTCCTCATAATGGGGTGACGGGTACCATTTGGTCAATGAAACAAAACTATTGGACCTGTGGCCCATCCGGGTTGAGCAAGGATCAAAGCGCAGACATCCAGCCCTCCGTCTATCCATGCGTCGCTCATTGGGAAATTTAATTGGTTGCCCCCAGGGACTAGTTTTAAAAACATCCCTTCCTTTTAAAAAATATGCTTACACCTGGCATCAGAGCTCTTTCTGCAGCCACTGGATTAATCACCAAGCTTTATATTTTAAATCAGCTTAGAGAACATAGATTCAAAGATCAGTGGGCACACAGGGGCAGCTGCTGAAAAAGCAAGAGTATCTTCCTACAAGGGTGTAAAATGAATGTCAGAAGTTTGCTGTAAGGAGGAAATCCTGACTGGTTTCACTTCCTCAGAGCGCCATTCAGCCACCTGTGTGTATACTGTCCTTGATGGTCTGGCCACACTGATATCTGCTTGATCAGTGACCTGTCACTAGGCAGGCATGCAGTCTGCTGGTTTTCACGATGCCTAACTCATGGATGGGCTCTAATCATTTGCTCATGGAATTAGTGCCTGCTGTAGTAGATACACACACAGACTTGGGTGTGTCAAGGAAAAGCAGCAAGCCAAAAGAGAGAAATGAAAAGCCCACTATGCAAACTTTGTGACCAAGATTTGGCTCTCAGTTTGATTCATATTAATTATGGTTAAAATTTTCTGAATACTTACTCAGAAACTGTTCTAAGCCCTCCACCTGGATGGTCTCCTTTAATGCTCTCATCAAAGCCCCTGTGTTAGGCACTATTGTTATCCACCCCTTGGCACTAGGACATTTAGGAGCATTCCTAAGATATAGCTCCTAAGTGCCAGGACCAGTATCTGAACCCAGGGATTCAGCCTCTAAATCTCACTGTTAGGCAGTACATGATTTATAGAAGTGGTTCCCAGAATCACTTGGCAGCCTGATTAGGACACAGATTGCTGGACCCCACCTCTAGAGTTTCTGATTTTGTCCAGCTGAAACGGGTCCCAGGAATTTGCATTTCTTAGGAATTCTCAGGTGGTGTTGATCACACTCTGAGAATCATCAATTTAGGGTAATGTTAAATATCCATGCCTTAACCCAATATAAGTTTATATTTTGCTCACATGGCAAATGTGAACATCCCTGGTTGGTGGGTTATTTTCCTTCATGTAGTGATTTAGGAAATCGGGTTTCTTCCATCTTAGGACTTTGCCTCTCCTCAAGTTCAGCTGACAGAAAGGAGAAGTTTTCTTAAAACATTTGGTCCAGAAGTGACATGCATCATCTTTGCTCACATTTCATTGGTCAGAACTAGTCACATGCCTGTACCACTGGGAAGAGGTTTGCTGGGAAATGAAGTCTTTGTCCAGGGAGTGGCTTCCTACCTACAATTTTATACTGTGGTAGAGGGGCATGAATTCTGGTGGATAGCTGGCAGCCTCTGCCAGAGGTAATATTGCACAGTGTCTTTATGTCTAAATATACTGGCACCAGCTACCAGGAGTTCAGACAATTTGTTGAGTTCAGAGAAATGACATGATTTGTTAGTTGGCTGAGTATCTCTCACTGTGCTTTGGCTACCAGAATGTGACAAAGATAGGGCTTAGATGAAAGCCTGATGCAGAAAACTCATGAAAATCTGAGCAACATGTGTGATCTTTGCAGGTATGCATTTTTCTCTGGAGGGAGGGTCTATAGACTCCATCAGATTTTCAGAGGAGGTGATGGAGACCCTAAATGTTTAGAACCACAGCTCTAAGGGAACACGGAGTTTTCCTTGCCTCTCAATCATATAATCTCATCACTGTCTCCAAACCCCTCTTTTTTTCGTCTTCCTGACAAATGCCAGTAACTAGTATGCTCTTGTTGCCTTGTTTTCTGTTTCCATGACTTGAATGTTAGCTGCCTTGTCTGTCCAACTCATTGTATCCTTAGCGCCCAGAACAGTAAGTATCTGGTTCATTGTGAAGGTTTAGTGAGCAATTAAGGAACAGATTCATGGAGTAACAAACAGGGATTAAAATAGTGGGGAGTTATGCTTTGGGCTGCTTGTACACAATGTATTTTTTTTCCAGCTTTGTTGAGGTATGATGTATGATGAACATATTCCAAAGTGTAAATTTAAGATCTACGATATATTGATTTGATACATTAATATATTGCAAAATGATTACCACCATAGCTTTAGCTAAAAACTCCATCCAGTCACATGGTTACCACTTCTCTTAAGACCAACTCTCTTAGGAACTTTCAAGCACATAATGTATTATTATTAGCTCCAATCACCATGTTGTGCATTAGATCCCCAGGAATTGTATATCTTATAATTGGAAGTTTGTACCCTTTGACCAATATCTTCCACTTTCCCCACCCCAGCCCCTGGTAACCACCATTATACTCTGTTTCTCTCTAACTTTGGCTCTTTTAGATTCCATATGTGAGTTCATACAGTATTTGTCTTTCTCTGTCTGACTTATTTCACTTAGTGTAATACCCTCAAGTTTTATCCAAGTTGTTGCAAATGGTACACACACATACACCCACATCCCCTATACACGCCCATACAGACAAGAATAAAATAGACCAAAATAACAGCAGTTATCTTTAAGGAAAGCAATTAGGGTTAATTTTCATTTTTCCTTTAGTCTATTCTTTTAAATGTCAAATTTTCTATAGTAAACATATACTACCATTTATGACTATACCAAACAAGATGTGCATTTAAAAATAATCTGTCAATACACACTAAGTTTCAATTGTCTGAAAAGTATTTTCTATAGAGAAAGTCAAGTCACCAGCAGGGACTTTTGGACTACGAAGAGAAAACAATGACAGTGTGTGGTGGTATAAATCGGGCATTCAAAATAATCAAGTATCTTGTGACACACATAAATAATTCCAATTTATAATTTAATTAATGTCGGGACATAGACATGCATAAGTAATTTTGATTACATGGCACAATTATAAATGCAGAGTTTAGAAGACTGAAATTGATCAGCATTATCTAGATTGACAATAAGCCCTTAATGTAGCAAAATGAATTATTTAAATGCAGCATAAATCTGCTTTAAAAAATATCTAGGCAGCCCAACATCAAGACACATTAAAAACTGCCACCAGTTCCTGGACCATGATTTCCATGCCAGCACCTTGCAAACTCAGCAAATGTGGGAAGTTACCCAGCCTCCACCTCGCTGTGATGCAGAAGACAGGTTCCTAAGATCTTGCTAAAGTACATGTCTGTTCCAGTTGAGTGGGACGGCTCTCCCTTTTTAAAACAAGAAAGAAGATGGAAATGTTCCGCCAGATTCTTTCTTCCAAATTATAGTACCATTTCATGGATAAATTACAAAAAGCCATGGGGTATAGGAAATCCCCTTTTAAGGAAAGGCAAATAATTGGAGCTGCTCACGGACAGACAGACTTCAGATATATCAATTACCCAGAACTATTCATTCTAGCAATTCTAAGGCTTTGTCCCTATGGAAAATAGGGTTGCTTACTGAGGCCAAAGCAAATAAGTTGGGTGGATTGATTCCTGAATTGAATGCACAGAAATAATGAAGCCAATGGAAGAGGGTTTGGGATGCATTAATATTTTGCTTCCATGCCTCCCTACTCTTTTTAAAAGCCAACTTGTAATTTTGTTGAGTTACTCACCACCACTGCTCTCCTGCTCTCAGCATCTCAAAATTGATTTAAAAAAATACAAATAGATATAAAAAACATAAAATAATTTCAAACCCTCCATTCATGCTTACACTGAATGTATAAATCACACACCTGTTGTGTTTCAGGCCCAGATGGAGAAAATTCAAGTTACGTTTAATGTGCTGTCTAGTTTTAAAATTCTCAAGATTTCACTAGACGTGGGATGCAGAAGAATAATTCAAGACTAGATAAAACAAAAATAGAAGAAAACTGTCAGCAGAACCAAAGATAGTTCAAAATTCTGTACTGATGTACTTGGCACATTCAATTTAACTTGATTCAATTCAATTCAATTTAACAGTTACCAAAGGGAGAGGGACTGGGGAGGGGAGGATGGATGGGAAAGGAGAGATAAGGGGGAAAAGGGGGCATTATGATTAGCACACATAATGTAAGGGGGGGCTACAGGGAAGGCAGTATAACACAGAGAAGACAAGTAGGGACTCTATAGCATCTTACTACGCTGATGGACAGTGGCTGTAATGGGGTATGTGGTAGGGACTTGATAATGGGGGAAGTCTAGTAACCATAATGTTGCTCATGTAATTGTACATTAATGATACCAAAAAAAAAAACCCAAAAGGTCAATGAGGGCATCATCTTCGAAATTCATTTCAAATTTTCTGAATTACCATTCTGGTAGCCAAGAAGGATACAGTTAGATAAAAGGTAACTATTATTTAAAGTCAAAACTGTGAGGTTAAATACACCCCTTCCCCTCCGATTTGTTTATTTGTTTTTGCTTTAATTTACACATTTCCTTTGGTGTATGTAATACATCTTGTAACTCTATTTGTATTACATTGGAGGACCTCAAGACATTTACAGATATTATCTAATCCTCACACACTTATTAACTATAAAATAGGAACAAAAGTTAAAAACTAGCAATAAACAACCCTCCCAATGGAAAAGAAAAAAAATTTATAGAAATAAAGTTGAACCGTCCTTAAAGTTAACCAAGTCCAATCTTTAATTTAGTATTTGTCAGGGAATACCACCGTGTAAGTGTTTGACTCTGAAACTGGTGTTTGGGGAGGTTAGGAACAGGAGTGGATCTTTGGTAAATATTTTCTGAATTGAGTGGATTAATGAAGGAATAATGGAAGGAATAAACTGGTACTAAAACCAGATCTCCTTAACGAAGTGTCCAGACATATGATAATCCATGATGTGGAAATGATTTAATAGTTGCAAACAGCAATAAACATTTAATGAATGCTTAGTGCATGCTAAGTTTTGTTCTAAGTGTTTTACATGAGCTAACATTCTCATCTAATAAGTGTACTATGTACTATTATTATCACATCCTCATTTATCGTTGGAGAACATGACACAGAAGGATGGAATAAATGTCTTGAAGTCACAAAGTTAAATGTGGCAGTCAGAATTCAAAACCATGCAGACCACTGCCACAGCCCCAGTCTTATCCAGTATTCTCTGCTTCCTCTCAGCATTTCACCTAATTCTCACTATAACCATATGAAGTAGGATTGGACAGAATAGACAGCTAAGGCACAGGGAAGGGATAAAAGTGAGCTTTGAACTTAAGACTAAATCAAATCTTATATCTCTCTTCAGTAAGGTTATGTTTATACCCCAAATCATCCTCTCTTAAGGAACATTTGATAGCCAATCTAAAACTGTCCCTCTAGAAGACTTGTACAAGATATCACCATCATCCTTGGTGCCTTTTGCATTCCTTACACTAGAAATCCACAGCACACCTGAGTTTGTCTAGAACCATGGACAGCACCCGGGTTTTATGTAGGCTTGTCCTCTAGGCTTCAGGAGTAAGGTGGTGGAGATTCTTTCCAACATGGACCGAATCCATGATCACATACCAGGCTTTGTTGGTGAGAAAACAAGTTGGTCCATCTGGAAGTTTAAGATGAAGTAACCACTTTGCAGCATCAACCACAGAGTCCTGGTCTGTGATTTGGTTTAATCAGCTTCATTACCAGACATCATCCAGGAAATCATCAAATGTTTCTAGGTAATTGGATGTTATCAGTTTCCTGGAATCACACTGAAGGCTAAGCTAAGCGTATAATTCTGATCTCCCAAATAATTCTTTCACTGATGCCCTAAGTCCTCTACCAGGAGGAATCTAAGTTTAGGAAATGCTTTCAAAATAACCAAATGTCTGGGAGAAGTAATATATTTAGCTAATCCCTTATACCTTAATGTTCATTCATGAAAGGAGAGGTGGGTCTACATGAACCCATATTCTTCACATGGATGAGGAGGAAACAGGGGACCTCAGGGAACACCCGCATATTCTACTTTATAATTTGACCTAGGAACAGTCCTGAATAGGCTCTGAGTTTCTGCTCCCAGAAAGAATTTTGACATATATTAATTTAATTGATTATTTACTGGGCTTCAGTGAGATATCTCTGAAACTCACTCTTTCCTCTCTATTCTTACTATATGGTAAATGTCTTTATTATAAACTATCTGTGCCTTCTTATTGTTATACACTCTTCTTCCTTTTTTTGGGTGTGAACACTTTGATGACAGAGACTATGTATGTTTTCTCATCCCTCAAATGTGTATCATAATTTCTAGCATACACAAGACAATATCTACACACCTTAAATTCTATTGGATGAATCAAATCACTAGTTGTTTGTGCCCACCATGCTTTCATTTATATACAAAATTGTCTGTGTGCCTTTCTGTCTGACTTCCAACCAATCAATTGAAGTATGCTTTTAGCCATCCACCTGTCCATCCATCCATCTGTCCATCCAGGCATCTATCCAACTGAACTCACCTCATTAACAATTCAGACAAAGCAATCAGACACACTCACCAGAAGAGGTGACAATTGGTTGGGATTTCCCATCCATCTCTCTTTCTTTTACCCTGTCTTAACTTACTTCATTTACCATTTCTCCCCTACGCTATCCAACTTCTCTTTAGCTTCCCTCAGGAGAGTAACAGGAATGAAAATGAGATAGCTTCTAGGGGTGGAGAGAGGAGTAAATTGCCTGGTGACAGGTTGGGTCCAGGGATAGATGAATACCTTGGCCTTCAGCAGAGTTCAGGGAAGCCTAAGGAGCAAGCTGATGGACAGTCTGACTTGTTGAGGGTGAAATCAATTAAAGTACATCAAATCCAGAATTCATGCTTTCTCAGAGTGACAAATCTGTGCTGGAAACTGAGAAAGACGGAGGGAGAAAAATGTCTTTGACCTCTTAGAAATCAGCTGTTCCTTCCGTCAGGGGAGCCAGGCCTGGAGTGAGATGCATTCATGATGAATTATAACAGCCAAATAGCCACCTTAAAAAAGAACGGGGTGAAAAGGTTACCAAAGAGACTCAAAATGTGAGGAATTCAACCAAACATCAAGATAAATCAAGTCAGAGCCAGGAGGATTTGTGCCATGCCTGTGCAAAATTGCTATGGACAGGCTCGACTATTTCAGGCATGATATGTACCACACTTACAACCACACACACATTGTTTACTAAGACATGGAAGGTAACTGGGAGAAAGGCATGAGATTACCATTCCAACATGAGAAATCTGGAGGTATTGTATGCTTGGTCTTTGTTGTCCAATGGAACTTTCTGCAATGATAGAACTGTTCTGTACCTGAACTGTCCAGTGTGTGGGCCATTAGTCACGTGTGACTTCTGGGCACTTGAAGAGTAGCTAATTCAACTAGGAACTAAATTTATATTTGTCTAATATGAATTATTTCAAATTTAAATAGTCAGAGGTGGTTAGGAGATGCCATATTAGACAGTGGAGCTCCAGGACAAATGATGTTTTTGCCTGCAATGATATCATCACAAAGCAGGGGTGGGTTTAATATCAGATTGCAGTGCCTACTTGTCAAGGTGTTCTGAAGATTTAAAACAAACCAAGGTTTGTATGCTCTAAAGAACAAAATCTTGTTTACCTCCCTATACCCAACATCTACCATATACATGCTAAATAACTAATTGAACAAATGATAATAGCTAACTTATTGAAAACTTATTATACGTCAGATACCATACTAAAATGTTCCATGCATTCTCTCTTGAATCTGCCTTATGAGACCCCTGGGTAGGCAGTTGCTTACAGTCACATTGCTTACTGCATGCCAGGCTCTCTTCTGAAAGGTTTGCATGTGTTAACACATTTATTACTACACTTCTGTAAAGTAAATGTTATTATTATCCATACTTTGAATAAAGAATCTGAGCCCCAAGAGAGCCCAAGCAACATACAAATCAGTCACATATGTAATAAGTGGCCTGGCCAAGATTTGAGCCCTACCACTCTGCTACAGCCCATCTCTGCACCATACTGAGTTGCCTTGTTTTCCCAAATTTACAGGAGAAACTGAAGCTGAGAAAATTTAAGTAAGCTTTTAATTTTGTAAATGGCAAAACCAGGACCCAAATTCAGATATCCCTGATTAAAAAGCCTAGTAAGTCGCTGAGTTTCTTCATCTTTGCTTGGGTTTCTGCTAAGTTCTTGGCAGAACCGATTGCACTCATTTGGAATACTTGTTGATATATTTTATTTTCTCCTTAGAATGCGGAGGTTGAATCTTGGTCTCAGGTTGCCTCTCTGAGGTCCGTTTCCCCATCAGTCATATGAGCTTACTTTCAACTTTTTGAGAGAGCTCAGTGATGTAATATATATACTCCAACTTGGTATCTGCATTGTAAGCACTCAATAAAATTATGTTGTGGTTGATATTATTATTATTATTAAAAGACAAGTAGGTTACCCTAAGAATGCAGCAGCCCAATTTGAAAAAGACAGATGCACCCCTATGTTTATCGCAGCATTCTTTACAATAGCCAAGAAATGGAAGCAACCTAAGTGTCCATCAGTAGATGAATGGATAAAGAAGATGTGGTACATATACACAATGGAGTATTATTCAGCCATAAGAAGAAAACAAATCCTACCATTTGCAACAACATGGGTGGAGCTAGAGGGTATTATGCTCAGTGAAGTAATAAGCCAAAACGAAAAAGACAAGTATCAAATGATTTCACTCATATGGGAGTATAAGAACAAAGAAAAAATACTGAACAAACAAAACACATAGCAGACTCACAGAACCCAAGAACGGGCTAATAGTTACCAAAGGGAAAGGGACTGGGGAAGATGGGTGGGAAGGGAGGGATAACAGGGAAAAAAGGGCATTACGATTAGCAGACGTAATGTTGGGGGGCCACGGGGAGGGCTGTACAACTCAGAGCAGACCAGTAGTGATTCTATAGCATCTCACTATGCTGATGGACAGTGACTGTAATGGGGTTGGTGGGGGGGACCTGATGAAGGGGTAGTTTAATGACCATAATATTGCATATGTAATTGTAGATTAATGATACCAAAATAAATTATATTAAAAAAAAAAGTAGGTGCTGGAAAAAATACCCTGTGTGACTGGGGTGGGGTGTGTGTATTTCTGTCTGTCTGTTTAGATACCTGTTTTCCCAGGATGTTCTGGTTAAATCAATGGCCAGTTAGCCATGCTTAGATACACATTTAGCCCTCCTGGCCCAGGCCTTGCTGATATTGTGACCCAGGGAGGTGGGAAGACAGATGAGCCTAACTTTCTGTTGCCCTAAATGTGCCTGGGGCCCTCACACCCCAGAGCCCATTGTAAAGACCCCCCAAAGTGGGAGAGGTCAGGCATCGGGTATGCATGCCCCACAGCTCTGCTGCAGACTGGGATTTCACATCACCAGGCCTGGCTTGTCTCTCCTGCTCTCTTGCCTTTATTGGCCAATGTCTCAGTTTCTTGCTGGTTCCTTCTGAAATGAGCTTTCCAACTAACTATGATTTGTATTCTTTAGCTACCAATTTAATGTTATTTCCAAACTTGAGCCATTCTGCCTGGAATATTAAATATAACCTTTAATATTTCCTGTCTTTATAAAATTAAGATGTAGAACGAGACAATCTTTGCTGGGTTTTTTTCTTCAGGATTGAATAAATTTATAGCAATTTAGTTTGAGTTTATATCAACTTTGCTTCAGTAGCATACAAAAACCGTGATCCTATACAGTTCTATCCCCTTTATGTTATTGTTGTTACAATGTATTGTCTTTTCACATTGTGTGCCATTAATATGCACTTAAAATTGTTTTATGCATTTGTCTTTTAAATCATATAAGAAATATAGGAGTTGCAAACCAAAAAGAAATGCAATTAAAAACTGGCTTTTATATTGGCTAATGTAGCTACTTTTACTATAGTCCTTTATTTCTTCATATGGCTTTAAGTTACTATCTAGTGTGTTCTCAATTCTGCTCAAAAGTAGGGTAGGTTTACTAATGTGTTCTCAATTCTGCATTTTCTGTAGGGTAGGTTTACTAGTGATAGATTCCCTTAGCTTTTGTTTATCTTGAAATGTCTGAATGACTCCTTCTTTCTTGAAGGATACTTTTGCTGGTTATAAAATTATTGTCATCCCATTGCCTTTTGGCCTCTCTGGTTTCTGATGAGAAATTAAGTGTTAATCTTATTGAGGATCTCTAATAATTTTTCTTCCAGTACTTTCAAGATTCTATCTGTCTTTGGCTTTTGATAGTGGATTATGATGTGTCTAGATAGAGATCTCTTTGAATTTATTCTTCTTGCTATTCATTATGCCTCTTGGATATGTAGCTTCTTGTATTTAATCAAATTTGGGATGTTTTGAGCCAGTTTTCTCAGATATTTTTTTCTTTCTTTCCTCCTCTTAGAAATCCAATTATGCAAGTGATGGTACACTTGTGGTGTTCCAAGGTCTCTTCAGCTCTGTTTGTTTTCCTTCATCATTTTTCTTTCTATACCTCACATCAGATATCAATTCACTTATTTTCAAGTTCACTGATTCTTTCTTCTTTCTGCTCAAATTTGGTATGGGAAACCTGTAGTAAATTTTGCATTTCATTATTTTACTTTTAAACTCTAGAATTTCTTTTTGGTACTTTATCATAAATTTCTAACTCCTCACTGATACTCTCTATTTGTTGAGGCATCCTTCTCTTGGTTTCCTTTAGCTCTCTGCCCATGATTTCTTGTAGCTATTTCACAATATTTAAGACAGTTGATTGTGCATATTCAGTATGTTTTTATTTTTTGTATGCTAAAGATTTTTGTTGTTGAAAATTGGATGTTTTGAATATTTTAATGTAACTGTGGAAATAAGATTCCTCCCTCTCCTCAATATTTGTGTTGCTTGTTTTGGGCTATAGTTGTTCATTTATGTAGTGACCTTTTCTAAACTATTTTTGTAATTATGTGTTCTTTATCATGCATGGTCTCTGAAGTCTCTGTTCCTTTAACTTGTGTTCAGCTAGTGTTTCAACAGAAATTTCTATAAATACTAGGATCCCCCTGTCCAAAAAAAGAAAGAGGAAAAAGAAAGGGAGAGAGAGAGAGAAGGAAGGAAGGGAGGGAGGGAGAGAGGGAGGGAGGGAGGGAGGAGAGAAGAAAGGAAGAATAAAGAAAGGGAGGGAAGGAGAGGGGAGGGAAGGGGAGAGGAGGGGAGAAGAGGGGAGGGGAGGGAAGGGAGGGAAGGGAAGGGAAGGGAAGCAAAAAAAAATTCTTAGTCTTTGCTGACTGGCTGTACTTTGGGGCACACTTTCAGTGTGTAGCCAGGCTATTTAGAACTTTGCCTTAGCCTTCAACTCCTGTTTGTATCAAGCTTAGGTATCTTCTAAAGGTAAAAGTTTACAACCTTCTTAGATCTTTTCTGAACATGCATCCTGCACTGAGTATGTCTGTAAATTTTTAAATTCTGCAGCATATGTAATGGTTTTGAATGCCCTGGTTTCCCAAAGAAACTCTCTAACTTGTCTTCCCAGGCTTTCGGCACATCTATTGTTTTTCTCAATTATAATCATTTGTCCCCAATGGCAGTGAGTTGTTCATTTGCCTTATAATGTTTTGAAGGAATGCCCTCTACGTAGTCACTTGCCTGCCTCAAGTGAGTTCTGAGTTAGGCAAAACAAAGGCTAGAACACCTTGTGTCATTCCTTCAGGTAATCTCCAGACAGATTAGAACAAACAAATAGTCTGCTTTGACAATAGGTCCGCTCTTAATATGACCTGAATTGTGTCCACCGCCACCCCCATCCCCTGTTCATAGGTTGCAGCCCTAGCCTGCAGTGTGATGGTATTTGGAGGTAGAAGGTCTTCGGGAGGCTATTAGGTTTATATGAGATCATGAGGATATAGCCCTTATGATAGGATTAATGTCCTCATAAAAAGAGAAGGAGACCAAGGCCCTGTCTCTGTACCACGTGAGGACACAGGACAGCCACCTGCAAGCCAGGAAGAGGGCTCTCAGAAGACCCTGACCATGACGGAATCCTGTTCTTGGACTTCCCAGAACAAAGAGAAATCAGTGTGTGGTGTTTAAGCCCGCCCTCACCCCCCCACCCCCTGCCTATGGCGTTTTGCTATGGCAGCCTGAGCGGATTCTGCACCCTCTAGAACCGGGAACCAGGGCTCTGGGAGTGCAGCTGCCACACTGGGAATGCGGTCAGCGACCACCAGGCAGAGGCGGAGGGTGGTACAGGGCAAGGAAATAGCCACAGAGCTTTCTTCCCATTTTTAAGTTGCCTCTTCTTCTCAACATTGTTTTTCTTTTAGCATATACTTGGTTATACAAACTTTGATTATTTTCCAGAGTTCATAAAAAGATAATTCTGCCAGTTTTTGCTTGCTCATTTATGTTTCTATGGAACAACAGGTCCTTGGAACTACCTGCTTCATCATATGTTCACTGGCATCCCTGCCAAGGCTTAAAACTCTTTGTGGGCTGAGAGATCCTCCTGGACCTCAGTTTCTATGTGGTGTTGAAACAAAATCAAGGATGCCTACAATCCAGACTTTTCAGGCTGCTGCCCTTACATGCAGTGGCCCTATACAGTTGAGCATTGTGTGTCATTGTGGGTGAATTTTGGAGTTCACCATCTGTCTTGGTTAGCGTCCCCCTTTTACAAAAGTACACAGTCTGCCTCTAAAAGCTTTGATGTTCTCCTCCGAGGATGGCTAGCTGTTGAAGTTCGTGGGAGTCCAAGGAGTTTCATGAGATGCAGGATTTTCAGTGCTAAAATTAGATAGTCTCTGGCTTCCAGAAGGGTTGGTCATCCTCTGTCCTACCCTTCAACTCTCTCCCCTTCTCCCCCGCTCCCCCGTTCCCCCACCACACACATACACTATAACAATGTGTTGTTTTTGATCTAAGCAGTTTATCAGGCTGATTAAATGTGTGGATAGAATAATACAATCAGGGTCATGGTGAGGACTGAGTGAAGTCTTTCAGGGCGTGGTCTCGTGACCATCCTTTTGACCGCACCACGCTAGGGCTGCTAACTTTAGGCTCTTCATTGTGTTTTAGCTATTTGTGGGGCTAAGTGGCCCTTTAACATTACTCTAATGCAAAGGATATAAAAATCCAAATAGTAATTTTGCATGTATCTCTCACAGAAATGTACAAACTAAATTATTGTATTTCACTTTTCTTATTAGAATTTAATTTTTGTTTTCTTTCCCCGAAGGTATGCTCACCTTCCCCTTCTCACTCCAAAATTACTGACTGCAGAACACTCTAGATAAATGAACCGTGGCTCTAGATGAGTGATTTTCAGTGGGGGACATTTGGCGTTTTCGGTTGTCACGGCTGGGGGCAGGGTGGTACCTCTAGTGGGCGGAGGCCACAGATGCTGTCCAACATCCTACAATACGCAGAGCAGCCCCAACACAGAGAATCCTCTGGTCCAAATGTCAGCCATGCTGAGACTACGGAAGCCCTGCTTTAGGAAAAAGTATTGGAACCTATGATAGAAGGAGAGATGGCGAGACAGAACAGACTCTTCAACATGTCCATGAAATCTTTTCCCGTATTTATTTATTTATTTTTAGCTAGTCTCATGCAAGGCAACCTCTCTACTCAAATATGCTCTGGCATGCAATAAAAGCTACATTTTTGGACTTTGGAAACTCAGATCCCAGATACAGTGAAACTCGAACCACTTGCCACTTCTACTTTTCTCTCTTGCCAGAACATTTTGGTTCAACAGAAGAGCAGGAGGCATACACTGTATGTTTTTCATTCATTTATGCTGAAATCGTCTAAACGTTCCTCTTTTTATGAGCCATTTGATGTCTAAAAAGCCTTTTGATTCGCATTTATAACCCTTTAAAGAGCTCATTCCTCTTCGAAACAGGAAGCCACTTTGTGCACATGGTAAACACAGCCAAACCATGGATGATGGGAGAAGAGAGGTGATTTCCTGCAAGACTCTGCCTGGGTAGAAGCCTTCACTGCCCCCCGAGGCCACCTCCTTGGAGCCACGGCAGTTAAGAGAGGTGACATGACCACACTGGAAAGCAGTGGCCTGTCGCTGGTGGAGCAGCTCTCAGCAGGTGAGCTCCTGTGCTTGGGAATCCTTTGTGTGGGTCAGTCATGGCAGAGCAGAAAGGATGCTTGGCCGATTCTGGACCCACCTCTCCGTATTCCTCAAGGGCTCACCCTCTATGGGTCTCCTCCTCCGCAAAATGCAGGGGATGGGCCAAGTGATCTCCAAAGGCCCTTTCAGCTCATTTGAGCTACGGATTCAGATGACTGCTTTGGATTTCAGAGGACTGCTTCAGACACAGCATACTCCTGGCACACTGTTGTCACTCTGCCATTTGGCACCTTGACAGACATCACTGGCTGAAAATCATAGCCTTCCACTGACCTTAGATAGACATTCAGAATCTCTTTCAACACAGTCCTCCAAGGCAGCATTGGCACACAGAAGAAAATGGACCAGTAGGTCCACCATGGCCCCAGTAATAAACGAAAGTGTGACATCAGTTTCTCCAGTGCAGGAGATTTTGTAGAAACAGACAGTGAAAAAATAAAATAAAATGTAAGGTAAAATTAAACCAGATGAAATGAAACAAAAGAAAAAAGACTACATAAAACAAAAGCTAAACTAAATAAAGTCAAATGAAATAAAATGGAACCTAGAGGGGAGACTCACTTGCTGTGTGACCTAAGGCAGGTAAACAACTTCCCTGAGTCTTTGTTTCATGACCATTCAAAGGACCTGATAGGGCCCGCCTTCCCATTTTAGTTACTTTTGCTGCCTTCCTTGCTCTGTTTTGTTTTCTGTGGTTGATGACGTGCATTCACATTCATTGTGTTAAAAATGATACCCTCATCCTCAATGCCAACACTCTACTTTTCATATTCTCTTGTTTCTGAAACCAAGGTATGTCTTACAATCATTGTGCATAGTTAAGGTGACCATGTCTCCTATTTTCCTGGATAAAATTAAAGCACTGTTTAAATCCATGAAGTCTGAGAATAAAACAAAAAGTGGGAATAATTTCCATTTATTTAATACATGGTATATTCCCAACAGTGTCTGAAGTTGTCTCAATGGCCTATAAAGCAAGTATTATTAACACCACACATAGTCACAGCTTGTCTCATTGAGGTGCAAAAAGGGAGGCTCTGGTAGGTTCTCTTGCTCAAGGTCACAAAGCAGGTCAAGGGCAGAATTGGGATTTGAACTCTGGCCCTCTGATACCAGCCTTATTGTCTTAACCAACTTTCTCATTTAGCCTCACATAACCCTGAGACGCAGACAGTGAAGGTGTCCCTCTGCCGCTTTGTAGGTGCAAAAATGGAGACATGACCGTGGAGTGATTTTGTCTCGGGATCATGTTGAGAAAACATTATGGATCTGGGGGCTCTAAGCTAAATAGGAAAAATCATCACAGGGTTCTGTAACTTATGGATGTTAATCTCCCATTGATTGTTGGCTCTGGGACAGACACGATGCTTGAGGGCTGCTGCATCCTCCCCAAGTTTTAAGAGGCCCACGGGAGCCAGGGAGGAAAGACACTTCAACTTGTTAGAAAGTTGAAAAAGATGTATATTCCCAGGGAGACTTCAGCAGATGGTCTGTGGCATTTGTTCATTCATTCAATAGGCAGTCATTGAAAGTCCTCTGGATGTCTGGTCAGGTCAGGCCATTTGGGTGGGGTTGGTGGTGGGGGTGGCGGGTGGAGAGCCCATGAACTTGGCAATGGAGCAGATTGGAAGGGCCCCAGCTTGGAAATCAGCCTCAACACGCGCTGAAGGCTGGCTCTACCGCTCTCCAGCTGTATGTCCATGGGCATGTGACTTCACCTCTCTGAGAGCAAATTTCCTTATCTATAAGAATGCAGATAATGGTAGAAACCTACTCCCGGAGTGTTTGTGCAGATGACTTAAGGTCATGTGTAAGATGATTAGCATATTGCCTGGCATATCATAAGCACCCCGTAGTGAAAGTTGAAACCATTTTTTCACTCAGCACATCTGTACTGAGCACCTACTGTGTACAAACACAGTTTGTAGTACTGGTGAGCGGTGTCAATGGTTATTATTGTCTCATAGTGACCAGCAGACCTAACCTCCTTGCACTTCACGGAGGTATCCTGATCCTTGGGTCGGCTCTCTGTCCAGGGGGTACTGAGCAGAGGTGTCTGGGACTCATGAATTCTCCCAGAGGTGGAAAACACAGCTCCACAGCTCAGTGGGTAGGTGGGTCTTGCAGATCCCATTGAGAGAGAAAGGAAATGAGGCTCAGCTCCCCTTATTTCTAGGGCTTGTTTGCTCCAGTTAGTTTCCCTTCCTTGGGTCACTTTTGACTGAAGTATAAAGAGGTGTCACTGGACTGGGTGGGAAAAGGGCACAGCCTGGGCAAAGAGCCCTTCAATCTGCCTCTAGCCCTTGTTTTGTCTCCTCATCCTGCCCTGTCTGCAGCTGGCACCATCTTGATGAGGTGCATTCTGACCTTGAACCTGGACTAACTCCCTCCTGGGCAGCGATAGTGATAATGACGATAATGATGATCGCTTACCATGGGCTGGGTGCTGTCAATGCAGTTCCACATAATTATCTCCAGCTCTTGCAATAACCCTGCAAATTCAGCCTAATATTGCAGGAATAGGTGGCTAAGGAAGGAGACATGACTGTCCCAAGGCCATGCCATGAAAGAGACAGAAATAGTCGCAAATATGAGATACCAACTCTGGACCACTAATTCTGCCAGTAAAATGATAATATCGAGTGCACAGTATTTGTCACTTTTTAAAGAACTTTACCTGTATTATCTAATTTAACCGTCTCTACTGTTGACATAGATACGAACTTCATTTCTATTTTTGAGAGTCCGAAAAAGAGGCACAAAAGTTTTCTAACTTGGCCGTGGTCAGATGGTTGGTGGGTCATGGATCTGAGATACGTACCTAACAAGCTGACTATAGAGGCTGCACTGTTCTTATTTAATTAAGAATATATTATCATGGAGGTTTTTATTTTCATGGATGTATAACGTATACACAGCGAAGTGCACACTTGTTAATCGGTTGCAATGAATTTTTAAGCCTGAGAACAACTACCGGTAGATAAGCTTGAGACATTAACCCACTCAGCCAGGCTGATCTAATCCCCAGTTTGATGTTGTCTGAGTCATTTACATACTTCCAGATGTTTCTTCCATGCATATTCACCATGTTAATACTAATTGCAAACCAATATGATGTTTATTATGGTCCAGACACTGTTCTAAGCACCTCGCATATATGGACTCATGTTAGCTCTATGAGGGTGGTACTAATTCCTCTGATAATTCCCTTTTTCCAGATGTGACAACTGAGGCACAGAGAAGTTAAGTGGCCTTTCTAAGGTCACGCACCTGGTGAGTCCCAGAGCTGTGAATTAAACCTGGACGGTCTGGCTCTAGAGTCCTTTAAATGCTCATTTTCTTAATTGCATGTGTAATTCCCACAAAGAAAGGGCCATGACCAACCACAATGTACAGATAAGGAGACCAAGATTCAACAATGTTAAAGTAACCTTAAAACAAAGGAAATAGCTCCTCTAAGTGAGGACTCTACCAATTTCCAAATACATGTGTTTTATCACTGTCCTAAGGGAAGTCTAAAGCCCCTTTGCTTTGGACTGGAATTGCTGACAAACCTGTGTACCCCCTTCCAGGAAGCCCAAGTTTATGGAGAGCAGGAGCTCCGTCTTATTAGTCTTTTGTTATCTGCAGACCTTAGCCCGGCATGCCGCACTCCAGTGGAGCCTGTGAGAGGTGGGAAGGTTCTGGAAGGAACGTGCTCACTATCAGGAATGGCAGAATCCCAGGCCCCACCTTGATGAGGCTGTGACCAAGTAACTGCTTGTCTTTCCAACTCACCTCCGTACCCTGCCTCAAGCTCCGGGATCTGCATCTTCCTAGCTTTTCCCAGGGGGATAGTAAATCTGGAGTTTCCCATTTTCCTCCAGCTCAAAAGGATATGAATTCCGTAAATCTTGGCCTGAGTGACCATCGGGACGCATGAAATATGACAGGAAAGAGGCCAGGGAGGCAGAGTTTACACAGAACACAGCATCCAGTGGTGGGGATGGGCAGACTGGAGGCCCCTGGGGACCCCTTGGGCTTCAGAGAGAAGCCCAGCCATCACTGGCTGTAATAGATGACCATGGTCACTGCTCTGCTGAGGTCCTAAGAGCCGAAGGTCCTTGGGGTGAAGTGACACACTGCAGAAATTCGATGTGGTCCCTGTCCTGTTCCTCACTCTTTGGCCCTGACTCCAAAGATTTGGGGAGGGAAAGGGCACCCATCCATTAGGGCTGGCAGGGAAGCAGGAAGGACTTAGCTGTGATGAGAGGAAGAACTTCCTGCAAGGAAAGGTTATTAAGCCCTGGAATGAGTTATTGAGGGAGGAGGTGGAAGTGACTTCCTGACTTTGAGACAAAGATGGATAGTTATTGGTCTGTAAGAGTTCGGTCCAGCCGTCTGCACGGGACCTTGACCCCTTGGGGAGACTGTGCATCAGCTGCGTCTGCCTCTGAGGTCACTCACGAAAGCTCAGTGATGATAAAACTCCCCGTGGACAGCAGGTTTCATGTTTTTACCTCATCTTCTTCATCCCTGTTTTTTGTACCGTAGAATTATTATATGTTCATTGTAAATTTGAAGCCATCCAAATAATCTAGATGAGACAGTCAAAAAGAAAACCTTCCCTCTTATTTCTCTCTGCAAATCCCACTCCTCTTCTATAGATACCTACTGTTAATATTTGGGTATTTTTTCTTAATAGATATTTTTTCAATGCACATTCACACACACATATGCAGCTCTCCTTGGATGACTTTTATTTTTAAACACAGATGGACACATACTGTGATCATTGTTCTGATATTTGCATTTTTGTCTGTTAACGTCACGGGCATCTTTCCATGTCAGTACACATATTTTATTTTGTAGACAGTAACGTCATATTTCAGAACAGGGACTTACCCGTAATTCATTTCACCAGTCCTTGATTGATTTACTTTCAGGTTGTTTTCCAGATTTTGTTAATGCAAAAATGATGTAGTAATACAAGAGTGTTTATGTCCCTCTGTACACATAAGGGCGTTTCTTTAGAACAGATTTCTACAAATGAAACTGTCAGAGCAAAGAGAAGTGTTGCCAGGTAGAAAGAAATTGTTGTCTGAAAAGATGTAAAACACTCCTCATTTGGGTGAAGGTGTACAGAAAATGTTTCAACCTTTACCACCAATGGCTCTAGCACTTCTAAATGCTTATCAATGGTCTATCACATTTGGGTTAATTTGTTTTATTTCTAATAAGATTGAGCATCTTTTCATCTTTACTGACGATTCATATCTTTTACTCATTTATTTCTATCATCTTTTCCTATTTTTAAATTGATATGTAAAACTTTTTACCGATTATGGTTATTGTCCTTTTGACTGTCTTTACATATTACCACGATTTTCGCCTATCGAACCCTTTGTATTTCTTTGTAGTTCTTTTATTAGCTATGTCTCCTGCCTTAAAACTATATTAAAATGTTCTGTAGTAATATGATAACTAAAGCAACTTATGTTCATTGTAGAAAAAAATGCAGAAAATGAAAAATAAACAAAAGATGAAAGACAATGTAAACATTTATAACACCATTGAACTATACACCTCAAAATGGTTATGACGGCAAATTTTAAGTTTTGTGTATTTTATCACAATTTAAAAATATACAAGGGAAAAAATGTATAGTTTCATCTCCCAGAGGAAACAGCTTTTTCTTCTGGAGATGTTTTTCTCTGCATTAATGTACCGAGCTTATCTACTTTTCCACTTAACATGCCAAGACTCATTTTTAGTATTAAAAAAGTCAATATGATTGTCAATGACTGTGTGGTATTTTTCAGTAATAATACACTCATTAATAACAGTTGACCATTGAGTGTTTACTATATGCCAGGCACTGGGCTGGACTCTTCTCATGTACAAGTTTAAACCTACAACAAGCCTATGAAGTGGTTCCTATTATGATGCCACTTTCTTAGATGAGGAAACAGGCTTCCAGAGGTAAAGTCACTTGTCAAAAGCCCCACAGCTGCTTAGAGACAGGAGCTGAACTTGAATATAGTTTGCAGGTCTTTACTCCACTCATCAGGGGCCATGGGGTATCTAACCTTCCTCAATTCTTGGATATTTAGGTTCATTCCAGTGTTCTATCCATCTTGCCAAGTGTAAATCATCCTGTAATCCCATTCCTTCTTAATACTCTCTCATCTATCTTGAATTTCTTGGCCCGACCTCCTCCCATTAGTTTCCCCAACACTTGTAAACACCAGAAGGGGTAAACAGTATGGATGAGTGTAGACTGTGGTGCAAGATTCCCCAGGTCTGAGGCCTGGGTTCACCTTCTTGCTAGCTGTGTGGCCTGAAGCCAGGTATCTGTCTTTTTCTTAATATGCCCACCTGCACAGAAAGGTAATAATCGTGGTCTCTATTAAAGGTTGTTGTGTGCAAACACACACACACACCTTCATAGAACACCTGAGAACAGTGCCCTTTGAATCACCTTCTGGGAAGTGCTGAGTTGTAAACTTCCTGAATGGAATTCCTAACAAGTCCATCATCTGTTTCTTGCACTGCCTGGCTCAGCTCTTGGAGCTTTAGCTGCAACCACAAACTGAGCACGTACTGTGTGTCAGCCACGTAATGCTCATGATTACCCTAGCTGTAACAGCTTTAGGCAATCTCACCTTAACAGATGAAACAAGGGAGGCTTGGACATTAAGTCATTTGCCTTTGGTTAAATCAACAGTGAGTGGCACATCTGGGGTTTGAACTGAGGTCTTATGAATCCAGAGCCCATGGTCTAAATCACTCCAATTCTCTCCTAGCATAAAAGCCAAAGGCTATACTGTTATCTTTCACTAAAGAGATCTCACATCCCAGTTAATTTCTTCAGAGAATGCCAGTTTCCTAAACGCCTACCTGTCTTAGCTCATGAAGAGCTGAAACTGTGTTTTAAATCCAGAAGGAAAGACCAACAGCCCCTCTCCTTTGGTGGCACGTTTATAAACAGATGCAAGACAGGAAATAGGTACCCTCCAGCCCTACCCCAGGGTGTCTGCGGACAGAACAAAGAGTGGGGCTCTGTGCCCAGCCCACAAGCAGCGCCTGCATCCTGATTGCTGCCTGATGGTGCGAAATGGATTCAAGGCCCAGGTCCATCTGGTTTGTGTATTGTGAACGAGCTGTGAAAGTGTCAGGAGTTAACTTCTCTGGATTCGAGGAAGTCTCATGAGGTTTTATTGAGCAGTTAAGATGGGTGTAAACCTCACTGGTGGGACCCTCTTCTCCCTTATGATCTAAGAGACATGCACAGTTCACAGGGTGAAGAAGCACGAGGTCAGAAATAGGAGTATGGACCCCCCAAAAATGAAAGAACTGGAAGTTAGAGTCCACCGTCCGTTGATATGCACCACTGTGAGCATTCATTCTCTCTCTCTAAGCCTCAGTCCCTCTTCTGGGGTATGGGACAGTTACCTTGTCCAACTCTCAGAGCCATTTGGATATGAAGGACAATGAAAATTTTAAAAGTGTCTATTAATGGGGGTGGTAGTCCTAGCTTCTTTTCCTTTTTCAGAAGGAGCCAGAAAGAGCTAGAGGCGCCATGTCTCTTGTTTCTGTCCATTCTCTCTCCTAGTTGGGATTGGGCAGTATTTCTACACACAGTCCTAAAAGATACTCAGGAGGGACTTGTGTCCTGTGTTACTGACTGCCTCTGAAGATCCATCAGTCTTGGAAAAAATATCAAAACACGGCCCCAGGCTGAGTAAGGGGCAACAGGTATAGTGGTTTTAAAACATGTTCATAAATTCCTTGACATACCACTCGCCAGAGAATTAAATGGAGTCTAATTCTCCTCCCGTTGAATATGGGCCCGGCTTACTAACTCGCCTCTGCTGACTTGAGTGCAGCAGAAGTGATGCTCTGTGCCTTCTAAGGGTACGCTAGGAAGGCATTCCAGCTTCCACCTGGCTCTCTTAGACCTTGCCCTTAGACCTCTGGGACTTGAAGCTTCTCTCTGCCCCTCCATCATATCTTGGTTCTCCTGCCTTCTTGTATGATGACCCCATTTCTTCTCCTGAAAGTGGGTCTTCTGTGTGTGGCTGAGGCTCAAGGGGATGTGCCTGCAGACAGTCCCATAACCACACCCATTTCCTGGTGTCTTCATGTAAATTTCCAGGAAAGAACTCCAATTGGCTGTGTTTGGGTCATGTGCCCATTCTTGAACCAGTCGCTGTAGCCAGAGGGCTGAACAACTATGATTGGCCAGAATTGGGTCACATGTCCCGCCTTTGGTCTTCGGGTAATATCAGGATATTAAATATAATTAACTGAACTACATGGCATGGAGAAAGATGGAGAAGGATGGCATGGATAGTTCCCCTAAAATGTGGGTGCTTTGTGCTTAAAAGAGAGGTTCTGAGCTATGAGAAGGAGCAGGTACCTGTATCAGCAGATTCCACTTGTAGAAATATATATTCATCTCCCCAACTCAGCTGTAAGTTCCACGTATACTAGGGCTGTATCTCTAGACCTAGCATTGCATCTGGCACATAATAAGTGTGTAAGAAAACCCCAGTGCTTTTTGTGCCATGTCAAGCTAGATTTGTCATGAGCCCTATAAGAACAGGTGATGATTTCACTGGTAGCATTGGCTTTGCTATGGCACCCATGGGAATAGGAGCTACTTCCTCAGGGCAAGACTTCAACTTTTTACTTATTTTCAATGAGCTCAAGTTTTCTCACTTGTAAAATGGGTTCAGTAATGAAACTTACCTCTAGGGGTATGGAAAAGATCTGGAAAGAATGTTTATAGATGCTACATCAAGTACGTATTATCATCCCCAAGAGGTCGCTGCACAAAATTGTTCACCTTTTCCCTGGAACTGAGCTAATGAACTAGCTTTTGGTGATTAAAAGCCATCCAGTTACGCTTGCTGAAATTCACTCCGTTTTTCTTAATGTTCACATTTGTCAAAAGGGAATAATAATATTTTTTCTTGAACCAGGCCATTAGTCAAGATAGGATGCCTTCTGGATGGAAATTGCTGGGTGGGACCACTCTGTCATCTCACGGCAGTTATGATTCATTATCTTGCACTGTGACTCTTTGGCTGGGCATCAACAGGCTTACTGGGAAATGGGTTTTGGGGAAAGGACATAGGTGAAAAAAACGTGCTTCTTTATCCCAACAACAATGGGGGGGGGTTATTAACAATACCGATTTTTGCTATTTATGAATAAAACCCTATTTTATTATTATTAATTTTTAATATAATGATCCATTAACCAAGACTGATAAGTATAAATACATATATATGAAGTCCTACTAAGTACATTTATACACAAAGAATCATGATAGCCTGAAGCAGGAAGCAACCTCAAGCTCAAAATCCATCATGCCTGTTTCTAAACATTGATCAATCACCCACTGCCCCAAGAAATTTCCAGCTCTGTGTCTTCATTATCTCCTGCATCCAGCCGTGTTCTCAGGACCCATTCTTTCCAAGCTCTTCTCTCTCTCACCTTTCCAAAACGTCCTCGGTACCTCCCCTCCTATCCCTGGCCTCCTTGCAGAAACTAAAAGCCCCTCCATTTATTATGCAGATCAGAGGGTTCTTAAACTTGATCATGGCACCAGAATCAGATCCACCTGGAAGACCTGTGAAAATTGCAGGGTGCAGGGACCTACCCTCAGAGTTCCTGACGCAGCAGGTCTGGGGTGGAGCCTGAGAATGTGCATTTCTAAGAATTCCCCAGGCGAGGCTGACGCTGCTGGGCCCAGGACCACCCTCTGGGAAACACTGCCAGAGAGCAGTTTGTCTCTTCTGCCATCTGTCCCTCACACTGTAGCATAGAAAGTACTATTTAGGTGTTAGCTGTGATGGTTCTGGCATTTTTTATTCCAAAAATTGGCCACAATACCTCCCATTCCACATACTTGTCTTACGATGAGACTTTGACAGTCCTCCCACTGAGTGCGGGGACTACATCTCCCTGAAGTTGGGCGGGCCTTTGTGACTGCTTTGACCAATAGTATAGACGTAATGCTGTGTGACTTCTGAAGTTCATAAAAATGCCACAACTCCCTCCTTTTCTCTTGGATGGCTCACGCATGGAGCCCCCCGGCCATACTGTGAGGAAGCCCAGACTAGCCCACATGGACATGCTTCCCATCCCGGTGCTGGCCAGTGGCCCAGTGGCGGTCCCAGCCAACAGCCAGCATTGACTGCCAGAAATGTGAGCGAAGACATTGCCACATGATTGCAGTCCCCGGACAGCTGAGGCCCCGGACCTTGTGGGCAGAGACAAGCTGCTTCCCCTATGCCCCGTCCAAAGTCCTGACGCACAGAATGAGTGATCATCAATAAAGTGGTTGCCTTGTGCCACTAAGTCTTGATGTGGTTTGTTATACATTGGTAGCAACTGGAATAATTATTAATTATTGCTATTAATTGCCATTGTATATTACTTACCCCAAGAGACAAATTGTCAAACAATGGCATGCCCCAAGAAAGTGGAAAAAGCTACAGTTGATTTTTATTTTAAAAGCTTTGTCCCTATTTCTTCCATTCTGTTTTATTTCCTGTGTTACCTTAGGTAAATCTTGCCACCTCTCTGTGCCCCAGGACCCTAACATATGAATGAAGAATAATATTCGACCTTAGGAAAGAAAGGCCCACAGAGATAGGAGGTAGGAGGATGCTTTGTGTAAAGACTGTCATTAGGCATAGACACAGATTGCCACCCTTGGCACTGACAGCAGCCCCAGGAGCCCTCCTATGTCCCCCAGCATCAGGGTTGGGGTGGGAGGCTACAGCTAACTGCCATGTAGAAACCCGATGGCTGCCCCAGCTCACACAGGGGCATTCTACAGGTGAGGGGCCTGGGAGGCAGCTGCCGATAGCTCCTCCTACCCCAGCTTGTTTTACAGGGCGAGACCTCACCTGTTCCTTTTCCCCACCTGGACTGCTCTTTGCCTCCCTACCAGACCTCGCTCCTCCACGCTTGAGCTAGCTCCCCAGAAAAGGTGGCCTCTGGCCTTCTTCTGCCCTAACGACACCCCCACCCCCACTTACCCCCACCCCACTTCAGCTCAGCTCCCAGGGAGAGCGCTCAGGCTGGGGGCAGGAGCAGTTTGTAGAACTCTGCTTGGGGGGTCTCAGGATTTCTATCTGCTGGCCACCTCTACAGAGCTCCCCAGAAGGGCATTCCTGGCAGCTTCTCTTTGCCATGCCTTGCTCTCTGCTTCTCCCCTGCGACCTAGGGTCCAGCCAGCCTGGCCCTGCCTCCCCACCAGTCTCCTGTCCCTCCGGTCCTTCCCCAGATTCCTGTCCTGACTTTCCCTGGTGGGAGTGGCCATGGACGCCACTGCCTTGTGCAGGACTGTGAAGGCAAAACCAAGGCTTTACTCACTAGCCAGCGGGGTCCTCTGCCCTGAGCCTGTGGTCGCCCAGCTTCAGACCCTCCAAGGGCTCCCCATCACACTCAGAGCCCCTCCCAGAGCCCACAAGGTCCCGGGCTCCTGCCCACCCCTGTGACCTCACCTCGTCCTGGAGCCTCCACGCTCAGGATTCCAGCTGTACTGACTGCCTTTCTCTTCCTAGAACACCATGTGCCCTGGGGTGCTGGGCCTTTGCTCATGCTGTTACCTCTGCCTGGGATGCTTTTCCCTCCCCGAATTCACCCCTACACCTCCTTCAGACCTCAGGGCAAGGCTCCCTATCGCAGGTGCATAGAGGACCATATCTTTTCCCCCTTGTCAAGTTTGCAACTGTGCACTAACCATCAGATTGATGTTGTTTGCGCCATTACATTAGAAGCTCCATCCGTGAGATCAGGGAATTTGCTCAATTCCTTCTCCTCATCTCCCTCGTACATAGAGCACCATGCTTGGCATATTGAAGGTACTCAACAGAGATTTGTGGAATAAAACAATGAAAAACAGACCTAACCCTTGCGACACTTGATCTTCCCTTTAGATCTTTGTAAGCAGTGGAAGTCTTTCAGAAAAGACAGAACAAAAGGCAGTTGTGATGTGGGTTCAGGGGCGCAGATTTCTACCTTTTGTATTTTGCTCATTGTCTTCCTCGGTTGGATGCTGCCTGCAGAAGCAGCCGGATGGCCTGGCCTGACACCCTCATTCTGCTCCCTACTTTCTGTGTGGCCTTGGACAAAGTACTTCCCTCTCTATTGTCACCTACAAAATGGGATAATAACAGTCCCACTTCGTGGGGTTGTTATGAGCTGTGCATGTTGATACATGCCAAGCCCTGAGAACTGAGTCTGGCCAACAATAAGGACTCTGAGTTTGCTATTATTGCTATTGTTGTTGTTGTTGTTATTATTATTATTATTATTATTATTATCATTATTGTTATTAGGAAAGGCTCCACTTTGCTAGCTTCGTCTCTCCATCCTGCTGCTTTGTCCAGGTGTCTGCATAGAACTGGCCCTTGTCCTGCCCATCACAAATGACTGCCTGGTGTCCCCCTCATCCCCATCCTCTGGATTCCAGGACTTCCTACACAGGAGCCCAGCCATGGACAGTGATGGTGACCCATGGAGAATGCATCATACCTGTCAGGGTCCTACTGCTTCAGCGGCTGGGGAGGCGATGTCCTGCTGGGAAAGATAACTTCCCGTGAAGATGGATGGCTTTGCACTCCTGACAGCTCTCCAGCTGGGGGAGATCAGGGACCCTGCTGCAGGAAAGAAGAGCCAGTATGTGTTGAGTGGCCATCGGGCCCAGTGGGGGAGGACAAGGGGGACATGGACGCTTAGCTCACTTTGTTTCAATAACCCCCAGCCCTGCAGACTGACAAGGCATCTCTCCTTGGAGTGGCAACAGTTCAGCTGCCCAAGCATTGCTTCATACACTGGGGAGGCTCCAGGCTTATAGGCATGCATTTTGGGTCCATTGTTTTCAGAAAGAGTGCCTGCTTTGCCATTACCCTGATCACTAACTTGGACCCATTACTTCACTTCCCTCCTCTGGTCTGTGTTTCTTAACCACAGAAGGGAAATAATCATACCCACTTCATTAAAATATGTACTGAATTCTAAGAGATATGCATGTGAAGCCTCAAGAGAGGGCCATAAAGCAAGATGGTCAAATGTTCTCTGTAAAGAGCCAGTTGCGGAATATCTTGGGGTTTGTGATCCATGTGCCATATGGTCTCTGTTATAACTATTCAACTCCACCATTGTAGAGGTAAAGCAGCCACAGATATGTAAATGAAGGGCCATGTTCCAGTAAAGTTCCAATAAAACTTTATTTGTAAAACCAGGCACTAGGCAGTGGGATTTGTCCCATGGGTCATAGTTTACAAGCCTTAGAGTGTAGTCCTCTAGTGCAGGGGCTCTGGATCCTCCTGGCTGTGCCTGGGCTTGAATTCTAGCTCGGCCACTCCCTAGCTGTGAGACATTTCTCCACATAATGACAGTTTTAAGAACGATTTTTTGATGAGTTACACATTTATAGGCAAAGCAGTTCCAAGAGTGTCTGGCATCTATTAGTCAAAATATGTGTTCCCTTCACTCGTGTTATTACAAAGAGTAGTAAAACATGGCCCCTGCCCTCAGAGATAAACAAATCTAGGGGGATGAAAGAAAGCAAGATACAGCATACCATAGTACCCCCTGACAATGAGAAGACTTGGGGCCAAGCCTTATGGAAATACTGTGGAGTGGATGGTGTATTATTCCCTTTGGATTGCAGGGAACACTTTAGGAGAGGGAACTTTTAAGTTGGACCTTGAAGGATGAATAGGAGTTTACTGGGGAGAGAAGAAGAGAAAAAATACCAAGTCAGTGGAACAGAATGGGCAAATCAACAGAGATTTGAAGAATCACAGCACAGTCTAAGTGGGTACAGAGGTTTTGGGAAAGTGAAGGATGAATGACCAATAGCCAACGGGTGCCACATTATGCCAATCCTGGAATGCCTTAAGAGAGCCAATGCCCTTCCATAGTTCCCTCATATTTCATAAGATCAGACCTCTCCCCTTTTCTCCAAACCCTTTCCATTTCAGTGCAGCTTTCAAGAATTTTCCGTTGTTTAAACCTTCTCTTTACCTTCTGTACCCAGCAATTTAGCTGTACTTAGAAGGAAGCCATCAAGTGTATATTTTCAAAAATGCATAACAGTGAGAGCCAGCAACAGATTCGGGCTTTAAGGCCTTCTATCATGGGCAGTTTCCCCAGGAAGCAATTACTGAGATGGAGCTTAGCAGCAGAGCGTCTCTGATACCCAGGGACATGGAAGAAGGACCAGGACTGGCAGGAAGAGGAGGTGGGCTCATGCAGGCTGCAAAGGCTCCAGGCAGCACCGCAGGGGGCCTGGCAGCCAGGAGAACTCTCCAGTGTTTCCCCCTGGGGTGAGGACACAGCTGCCGTGGGAAGGCGGGGCACCCTTGGGTGAGGTAGCTCTTTGTACAGCTGAGGCAGCCCCAGAGAGACCGGCAGCTGAGGCCTGGCAGATGGCAGCCCTCCTAGCAGCTGAGAAAACAGGTCCTTCATTCCTGAAAGGGGAGGAGGGTGTGCATTGCAGCATCCAGGACCAATACTGTGGTTTCTATTAAAAATGGAAACTGGGCACAGAGAGGTGACATAAATTGCTCAAGATCTTGTAATGTGGAAGGAAACAGGCTAAGATTCAAATCTCAGTCAGTTGGACTCCAAATTCCTTTTGTGCTTTGCTACACTCAGAACTTACCAGAAGACATGCTTCAGGGAGCATATTTGCCCACTTTGAGGGGAGATGGGGTCAGCCAGGTAGGCAGCTCACAGACCAAGGGTGTGTGGGGTGTGTGTGTGGGGTGGGGGGGTTCATAGAGAGGAAACTGAGAAAGGAACACATCAGACCAGAGGAGACATTTTGTGAACAGCAATGTTTCTTCAACTAAAATAATTCTCTGGCTAGGACAGATTATTTCCCCAGAGGAACAGTAATGCCATCATTTACTTCTTCCTCCAAAGCAGCTGTCTTTTGTTTCTTTCAAAGAGTAAATTCAGAGTGAGGAGTGGTTAAGAACCTTGGTTCTGAAACTTGCCTTTCTCCCGTGTCTCCCCTTTCTAGCTGTGTGACAATGGGCAGGTTACTCACCCTTTCTGAGCTTCCTCCTCTTCATCAGGTAAATGAGGGTAAAGACAGCATTTATCCATGGCTGTTGTTGGGACTAAATGGGATAAAATCTTTAAAGTGCCTGTCACATACTAGATGCTAAATAAAGTTAATTATCAGTGGGCTTCATAACTTCAAATTCTGTACCCAGACCTGTTCTTTCATCTTTTCTGGGTACTGTCTCCTGAAGACTGTTCTGAAAACTAGGTGTTTTTATGGGAAAAACAGAGCAGTTATTGCTTTAAGGTATTCATAGATGTTTTGATTTCAATAATATTTACAGAGAAAGGTGGCATTCTTCTATGGATCAAAAAGATCAAACAAGACCTCTTATTATTTCATGGACCTTTTCAAGGATTTGTTTCAATTTATGTCTTTAAGAAGCACTGATAAATACAATTTATTTATTTAAAAGCAATGCCTCCTTTGAAATCATAAAGAAAAAAAGCCCTACTTTTGTTCAATGCACCCATCTGCTTTCTTGTATGGCTTGAATAGTTAGGGAATCTCTTGGCATTAAACTGATTGGTTTCCTACTCATCAGCTGACCTGGCTTTTTCGGTTCTTGATTGGCATGTGGTGCCCAACACTTAGCTCAGACCCTGGTCCCAGGAAGTGTAGACACCTGCCAAAGAGAGGTTTCAAATGTGAACAGACGAATCATCACACCTACAGCCTGTTCATTTCATTTCCATTCAGATGAGCCAGCACTCACTGAAGACCTCCTGTGCGTAGCAAGGAAGAGAGAGAGGGGCTCAGGGCAGTAGGACTGGGATGGCGAAAGGGAAAGGCTTTCCCTTTTTGGCAGATGTTTCCTGGATGGACAACGTTTCATCCGGAGCCATCTTTTCCTAATATGGGATCCTACGTACTTCACTTAATTCTTCCAAGCCTCAGTTCCCTCATCTATGACATGAGAATACAGTACCTACTTTAGAAATCTTCCAACAAGATTTAAGTGAAATGAAACATGTGACACTGAGTGTGATCAACACACAGTAGGTGCTCAGCAATGGTCCCATCTTCTTTAGAAGCCTTAAAAGAAATATTAGCACAGCTCCTTTAAATAGAGTATCCCCCAAGACCGGTTTCCCAGGGCAGGACTGGCTGCATGCTTTGCAGCACCTGGTGCAAAATGAAAATGTAGGGTCCCTTGTTCTAAAAAAAACAAAACCAAAAACAAACAAACAGCTCAGCTATTACAAACACTATGCTCAAAGGCAGAAATGAGAACTGGTGGGGAAGGCCCCTATCACGTTTAGCAACTCTGCTCATCGGCCCATCGGACTTCACATACGAAACACAAAGATAAAGTTATTAAGAACAGAACTCATTCTTGAGCCACAGAGGCTCATTAAACATAGTGTGCAGCCTTCAGAGAGCAGAACCTGGTGACCGCACAGTGGCACATCTATGACAGTGGCCCTGACTTCATAGCACGATTGAGGTACAAAGCCTCCTCAATGAACTGGTAAGGGAAGTTTTTCCCCAGCTGCGTGCTGCTTTCTCACTGCCTTGGAATCAACCCCTGACTTCTGAGATGTAGGAGATGACACCATTTTTGATCTCCAAACTCTGACAAGCTTCTTACCCACAACTACGATCATTTAATCTTCAAAGACTCCTTATGAGTTACAATTCCTGTTCCTGATTTACAGAGGGGAGAGGGGAGAGGTGACAGGACATGCCCCAAATGCAGCAATACTGAGTGTTCAACCTCTGGGCAGCTCCCCTATCTCACTTGACAGTGTATACTCCCAAATTCACATGGGCCTGCACCCATGTACGCCTGTCCAGTCCCCATGTCCCCACCAGCCCTCTCAATCCCAGCTCTGAAATTTCCAAACACAATAAGCACAAATGGAAATACATTCAGTTTGTTCAAAAGATAAAATGGATGCCCATGGATCCGTCTATGATTGACGCAATCTATTGGCTGGTTTCACTGTTAATTAATGCAGAGAGGAATCATTAAATCAGATCAAACTCATTTAAAAACGGTTCAGCTCTGCTTGGCTTTCCTCTCCTCCCCATTGTGAGGGCTGGATGGATGGCCAGGGGGAGGGGAGGGAATAGCTACCACGATTTAATTTTTCAAGTAACACTGTTCAAATAAAAATACATTTGTTTGAATGAGATTGCCCTGAAACAGCGTTTGCATTGATGGCTCTGGGAGTAATTCTATTAAGCCGGAGCATATTTTTCATTGGAAGGCAGGAAAAGAGGGTGAGAGCAAGAGAGGGAAAGAAAGACTGAAGCTGAGTGTGGCCTTCTGGGGCTGCCAAAATAAAAAATTTTAACCCATTTTATCTCAGGTTTGTCTGCTAAAGCTGTGAACCATTCTCTCACCTGCTGTGGTTCCACCTTCTCATAGACACCATTGGGCTCTGGAGTTCAGCCAGGCAGGCAGCCGCAGCTGGACATATATGCCATGTGTCTGATGTCCCAGGTTTGGTGGAAATAATGCAGGCCATAGGGTTTTATTTCCTCATTGCTCCTGGAGAGAAAGGCACACCTTGTGTGTGTGCACACATATGCATGCATACACAAATAAGCATATGTATACACATACACCTGCATGTATATAGTACACTTACACATAAATACAAACACAAACATACATATATGCATATATATCACCTTTGATGAGACTCTGTATATATACATATATGCATATACAACATATATGCACACTTACATATGCATGCAATACATACACACATATAAATCATCTTTGGGTGAGATTGTGTATTATGTACCTCCCACATATACATATATATGCATGTACATAGATGCATATACGCACTGGCATGCACACATATATCACCTTTGGATAAGACTGTATACCCATACATACACACATGTACATATGCACTATACACACATAAACATGTATCTAATATACACACAGGAATATACATATTATGTGAACACTTTAGATGAGATGCACACATGCATACATCCTCACATGTACATTTGTCAGAATCTGTGCTGTACAGTGACTCTGAAAAATTAATTCCACTGTCATTTGCAGAGTGCCTGGCACATCCAGGACAGTGTACTGAGTGCCTCCCTAGATCCTCACACCAGCTTGTGAAGTATGTGCATGTAAAGTATTACCGTCTCCATCTAACAAATGAGGAAGCAGACTCACAGAGGGCAAGTGACTTTCCCGGAGCCACAGTGGGTTAGTGACAGACCAGTGATGGAACCTACAACTCGGGCTCTAGCTCTGTCCCACGTTTCTGAATCTGCTGACACGTCCCCACAGATCTCGGATGAAATCATGATTTGCCCATTTTCTCAGCTTTCCCACCTGATCAGGGGAAGAAACGGCCACTGTTCCCTCTCAACATAGGGGCGCTGAGGGGGTATCAGTTAGGACCCCAGGGACAGTGTCCTGGGTTATACCCCAGAGAAGGGCAGCACACTTTCTCTCTGCTCTGCGTGAGGTGCCTGGGGTGGCTGTGACATTGCCACAAACTATGTGGCTTAAAATGATAAAACCATATTCTCTTTGGGTTCTGCAGGGCGGAACCTGAAACCCGGGCATCTGCAGGACCCCGCTCCCTCCGCAGGCCCTGAGGGAGGACTCTTCCTTGTCTCTGCAGCTTCTGGTGGCCCCAGGTGTCCCTTGACTTGGGCTGCACTGCTCCAGCCTCTGCTCCTGTCTCCCCATGGCCTTGTCCTCTGGGTCTCCTCCCCTCTCTTCTCCTCTAAGGACACTAGTGACTGGATTTAGGGCAGATAATCCAAGATGATCTCATCCTGACAACCTTAACTTAATTACATCTCCAAAGACCTTTTTTTCCTAAGTAAGGTCCTGGGCTGCCATATATTTTCAGGGGTGACACTCAGCTCCAGAGCACCCTTTCATCTCTTTTGGTTTTGAATCCTCCTTTCCCATCACACTTATCACCTTCAAAATACTATATATATTTATCTATTTATTTTCCTTACCGAATGCTTATCTCTTCCTGCAAAAAGATGAGCCTTTAGAGGGCAAGGAAGTTTATCTGATATGTCTCAAAAGCTTATCACAGTTCTGGCACGTGGTAGAGCCTTAATAAATATTAGTTGCCCTCTACTATTACTACTTCTGTATGCATCTGTCACCTTGACAGCACCACGAGGATGACAAAGCTTGGGGGTCTTTGTCCCTCTCAGGTCTACATGTTGCCTGACATGCAGGAGGCGTCCAGTGGAGATGCGCTAATGACCTTTCTCTTTATGGAGATGTGACGAGGTGCCAGAGCTTTTCCTAAGCACGTTACGTGTGCTGAGTCTTCAATCCTGCAGCAGCACAGTGGGAGAGGTGTCATCCAGACGCCCACTTTCCAAATGAAGAAGCTCATGTTTGGAGAGGTGAAATAACCCACTTGACTCTGTAAAACCAAGGCCAGAAATGTTGATGCTGGATAAATCCCTACAATAGCTTTGTTTTGGCACTTCAGCAAGTTTTTATTTCTACTCTTTAAAAAAACAATATGTGTGCACATATACATAGGTGTTCCACGTGAGTAGGCACACATGCATGTACATACATGCATGCACACACCTGTAATTGCATTTGGATGACACTGTACACATATGAAAACACACATGGACATACACCTTGTACATACACAGATGCATATGTCTGTGATGTTTGGTTAGGAGAGGGATAGGTGACTCCATCATTTCATCCTAGCCTGGATCAGCCTGATGGAAGTGTCCAGAATGAGAGCGACAAAATAGGAAGTCAAGCCCTGTCTCTTTGGTGGGCTGTCTGGAGCACGTGCAACACTTAACGTGGAAACATGTCACTGTCATTTTTTTCAGTTTGGCCCAGTAAGGACTTTTCTCCAATTACCAATCTAATGCAGCTATGGAGTGTAGTTCAGGTCCACAGGGCAGAGTTGTAGGGACACTGTAGCATTCAGAGTAGGAATTGGAGGCCTTTGAAGCCCTATAAGTGACATTGAACTTCAGTAGGTTCTTTGGGGTTGATTTGGGTAACAGTGCTGAGAAAGGACCACACAGAATTATGGAAAAGACCAGGGTGGGACAGTCTGGAGGAAAGAGAAACAGGATCCCTTTCATAACTCATCAGTAGAAATCCTCAAGACGAGGCTATGTTGGAGCTCTCTTTATTGGGTGGCTTGGAAACAGCTGCTCAATGGCATGTCTCATGTACCACCCTTACGACAGGTACAAGAGTGGTTTAAATACAGCTGCCAGCGGGAAGAAGGAAAGATGGTGGATCTTCATGGAGCCTCTACTGTGTGCCAGCCCTGGGCAGAGCTTAGCAATAATTTAATGTCCTTCAATATAGTGATTTTTAGTCTTGCCTCAACATCAGAATCATCCAAGGAGATTTTAAAAAGATACAGGATGTCCAAAACCCAATCCCAGAGATTCTGCACCAATTGGCCTTGGTGGGGCTCAGGCAAAGGCGTGTTCCAGAAGCATCCAAGATGATCATAAATGAGGCTAGAGTTAAGAATCAACTGGTTTCATCTTTGCCACAGTTCTCCAAGGTGGACCGATCTGCACCTGCATTTTAGAGATGACGAACCCATGGCTCAGAATAGCTAAGAAACTAAGCAGAGGCCGCCCAGCTAGCATGTGAATGGGCTGGAACTCAGGCCCAGGGATGTCTGCCTCAAACTCAATGCTCTTTTCACTGCCCAGGTGGCCAGGGTGAGCTGGCCCCTGGACACCTTCAATTTCACTCTTATGGCCTTCTGTCACGTAGACCTGGTAATGATCAATGCCATCAGAGTCCAAGTGGCCTCTCTCCAAACACTCCTCCCCAGAGGAACGCGCTTTGGGAACTCTACCTTGCTCAACTCAGACTGGACTCCTAAAAATTGAAATAATGATGGTGGCAGGGCTGGATCAAGAGCAGGAGATTTACTCAGTGTCTGGAATTTATCCTGGTCTCTCTTCTGATCCCAGGTTTTGCTGGGACCTTTTCCAATATCCTCCTGAACTGTACTTTCAGGGAAAAAAGAAGCACACGGGTTCCTTTAAGGGGTGTCAGACTCCCAAGGGGGAAGGGGCCACATAGCTTTCCTGTCTCTTTATTGCCTTAATTACACATCCAGTGTCGGCCTGTGAAATATGGGGAAATGTTAGCCTGTTGAATGAGGGTCAGCCAGACTGTCAATAATGCCATCCATCAGGCCGACCCAGGCTAGGTGCTGACCTGCAAAGAGATGATTGAGCCATCTGTCCCCTCCCCTGGCCAAAGTGTTGGTGGCGTGTGGAGCATACCCAGTGGTTGGACGTGAGGTGACAGTGTCGAGGCCATTGGTCGGCTGACTTCAAACCAGAGGCCCAGAGTAGCAAACAGCAGGGAGAAAACAGAGAAAGCACAGTCCAAGTTAAACAAACTACAGAAAAGCCAGAGGAAGGCAGAAAGTCAGCAAGTTGGGACAAGAGGCGGATCTCCGGGATACCCAGTGGGTGGTAATGCCTGGGGTTAACCCGATCTGCGCTGTCGGCTTCTGGGAGCATGAAAATTTTCCCTGAGTACAATGGCATGTTACATACACAGGGGAACAAAAATTAAAGGATTTGAGACAACTATAATATCAGTGTACACTAATAGTGTGACATGGCTAAAAAATACATCCAAGTGGTCCACAGATGCATTAGTAAAGGTATATTGACCACAATAAAGAGATGATTCATTCATTGCCGAAGTATTAATTGAACATCTACAATGTGCTATGGATTATCATACTGAGGTGTTACAGTAAACAAAACAGACACAAATCCTTGCTCCGTGAGGCTTGCAAGGTAACGGAAACAGATTTTTAAAAGAACAATGATTACATTATGTTGTATATTAAAATGTGCAATAAAGAAACATACAAGAAAGGAAAGAATTAAGGAGTTGGGAAATGATTTGCCATTTTAAATAGGGTTATAGGAGAAGATGTCTATGAGAAGGTGACATTTAAGTCCCAAAGGATGTGAGAGAGCAAGAGAAGAAATCACCCAGATACCCATGAGGAGGGTATTCCAGGCAGACGGAGCAGCCAGTGCAAAGGGCCAGAGGTGGGAGTGTATTTGGAAGTTTGAGGAATTGCAAGGGGTCTTTTGGAGTGAAACGAGGGAGAGACCAGACTGGACTCCTAAAAATTGAAATAAAGTTGGTGGCAGGGCTGGATCAAGAGCAGATTGACCCAGTGTCTGGAATTTATCCTGGTCTCTTTTCTGATCCCAGGTTTTGCTGGGACCTTTTCCAGTGAGCTAAAGTTAGAGAAAAAAGGCAGGCCATGTTTTACAGGTCCTTGTGGACCACAGAACACACTTCAGCTTCCATTCTGAGGGAGACACAATTATGGGAAGGTTTTGGTCAGAGGGTGACATGATCTGATGGAGGTTTTAGTAGGATCTCTTGGCCTCCCTTTTGGAAAATAGACTGTAGGAGGCAACAGCAGAAGCTAGGAGACCTGTTCAGATTCTTCTAGGTGAGTTTCCCTGAACCGAGGCAGTGGAAGTAATGTCTATGTCTATGTCTATCCTTTTCTCTATATGTGAATACTATATATATGTATATATATACACACACAGTCACACTACATATAATACTATATATATATGTATACACATACACACCTATATATATAAGTAGATGGATAGATGGGTAGGTAGATGTTTACCATAGATACGGCATACGGTGTGTGTGTATACATATATATATACATAGTATATTTACTTAGCTAATTGGTGTGAAAAAAGAGAAACAGAAATTCCAGCATGTGAGAAAATAGAGAAAAAAAGAGTCCCTGGGGAAGCACTGGGTTGGGCAAGGCAAGCAGCAATTGGGACAGAAGTGCCCTTGGATGGCATGTTAAGGAGTGTGGACTGGGTCTGTGAGGACACAGGAGCCATGGAAGGTGTTGGAGCAAGGGAGTGTCATGATCAGACCTGCTGCAGAATGAGCCCTCTGGCTGCCGTGCAGAGGTGTGCGTGGGGACCACTGAGACGGCCCTGGCAGTTGTTCAGCGGGGAGCCCTTGATGGCCTAGGGGGTGATGTTGAGGGTCAGAGCAGTGAGCAGATCTGAGTTATGGTCAGAATATAAAATCGAGGGGAATTGATAGGATGATGGTGGTCTGGAATTATCCTGGTGGAAATTCATGATGGGGTCATGCATCCTCTTTGCAGTTCCAGAGCCCACCAGACCCTTCCCACCTTCTCCCAAGCCCCTCCGTGCTCATGCTTCTCTCCACCTCAGAAGGCCTTCCTGTACCCTGTCTCCTTTTCTCTCCCTCTCCCCTGGTCCCCTTTCGGCGCTCAGCTCCTATTTCCTCCCCGATGAAGGCTCACCTGACCCCTCTACGCCAGCTTCTTCCCTTCTGTGGCTTGTTCTCAGATCCCACTTGCACGCTCTAGGGATTGCTCTCAGGGCTGCCACACAAGGTTGTACAGGTCGGGCACTGCACAGTCTGGCCCAAGTGGCAAATGGGGGCAGGATTCATCAGTTTGCCACACCTTGACCTCTCAGCGGGGGCACCATTTTCTAATTCACAGAAAGCATAGCGGGAGCTAGCCCTGACTGCTCTCCGGCTTCTGCCACACTGAACTGTAGTTATGCATTCGCTTGTCCACCTCTCTCATTAGACTTAGTTCATTTCTCTATCCCTAGTACCTAGTACAGTGTCTGAACGTTTATTGAATGAATAGGTAAGTGGATGGACGTGCAGATGGATGGACAGAAGAAAGGATAGTATTCTTTCCAGCAGGGTCACTCAATCAACATAGAAAAAGTGGCTCATTGGCACCCCCTGAGGGATGACAGACTTTTTCTTAAAGGGCCAGAGAGTCCTCAGCTCTGCAGTTGGGTGAGAAAGCAGTGGTAGACAATGCATAAATGAGTGGGCATGGCTGCATTCCAATAAAACTTTATTTACACAAACAGGTGGTGGGTAGTTTGCCTACCCTTGGTCTAGATAACCTGTCTCACCAAGAAATTTTCCCCTTGATTCATTTTTTTCCCAAGGGTGCCCTTTCTCTATGTCCCGCTTGCAATGACATATAAGGAGGAGGAGGATAGTAATGGTCATACTGACATCGGTTGTGTGTTTGCTCTGGTCAGGGTTTAGTCTAAGCCCTTTTCATATATTAGTTAATTCCCACAACCACCCTAGAAGGTACTAAGCTATCCTGCAGCAAGAGAAAACTGAGGCACAAAGAGACTAAGCAGCCCGAGGTCCCATCCCTTTAATTGGCAAGGCAGATGCTGTGACCATTGAGTCTGGGAAATGGACAGCTAGGCCCCACATGTCCGTGCAGTGATGTTGGTGGTAAGAACAAGAAGAGCCACATTTACTGAAGGCTCACTCTGATCTGACACATTAAGCGCTTTGCAGTGATTGCCCTGAATTTTGTGGACACGTGGTAAGGTGAGCGCCTTGCCGTCACAACTATGCGGGCTCACACAGAGACACGCTGGTTTACACAGCCTGCCCGCACCATGCCCTGATGCCCGGAACTTCCTAGAAAATGGTTGTTGGAGGTGGTGGCCTTGCTCCCCTGATGCCACGCTAGGTCCTGAATTTCTTCCTCCTTGCACGGGCTGGGCCTTCGGACTCCCTGGGTGCCTTTTATCTTATCAGACCCTTTCCCCTGCTCACTTTGCTAGCTGTCACGTTTGTTATTCTAGGATAAACTTTCGGCCGATGTAGCACATACTTTGGGGTCGGTGCCCTGTGTTATCCCAAGGGTAGTTCAAATATTTGTGGCCTTGTCAACCTGCGTCTCCCTGGACTTGTGTTGTGGCAGGGCAGGAGGGGCACTTTATTCCTGGAGACTGGTGTGAGTCAGCGCACGGTGAGATGCCCTTTGAGGGAGGCCACAGAAGCCAGGGGAGAAGCCCACCGGGTCTTGGCCCCAGCTTGTGTGAGGAGGAAGGACGGCCGCTGTTGACTTAGTATCCCCTATAGCCCTGGTGCTTTCACACACACTGGAGTATGGGATCTTCACAAATGTGTTAAAAAAAAAAAGCGATTCCTAATGATTGTTTCATTGACAAGTAAACAAGCCAAAAGAGTGTATCAGCTATCAGCTACTACAGGGGTTCTTAACATTGTGTGTGTGTGTGTGTGTGTGTGTGTGTGTGTGTGTGAGTGCACCGTAGACTCTGGCAGTATGCTGATGCCCAGGGAGCCTTTCAAATCTATAACATAAAATACACAGGAGTACTAAGGAAACTGCCTATATTGAAGTGCTGTCTCAAACAAGAAATTGATATAGTGGTATGTGTGCTCCCTTATCAACTCTTGAAACAAGTCACAGCGGCAAGACAGAGAACAGCCGCGAGGGCCGAGGTGTCCTGAGGCCAGGGATGCTAAAGCCCATGACTGGTAATGCACCTCACCAGGGGTGGTGCTTTCCACTAGTGGCCGTGCTCAGGGGCTGCCGATCCTGCCGCTCATGGGGCTGTTGCCTGCATTCACAAGGGAAAAAGAAAGGCTCCATTTCAGTCCCAGATTAGTGACAACAAATAAGTGATATATTTTCTCCCTGACCAAGTTCACAGATACCCTAAATTCTATCCCCAGAGCCCCATAGGTGGGGGGCCCCCAGTGAGCCCCCCAAGCTGGTGTGTGGTGGGCTGGAGGAAGCATAGCTGCACCAGGCTCAAGAGACACACCCAGGACCGGGCGAGAGGTTCTCATTACAGAGCCCCTGGGTTCTTATACTGTGCCCTCTGGCTTTGTCCCCAGTGAACGAGTTAGCCGCAGAGGGTGGCCGGGAGGGCAGAAGAGAGAGTCTGCCTTTGAAGACTTGGGTTCTCTGTGATGTCAGGTCCATCAAGGCCCTTCCTCGAGTTGGGCAAACTTCAGATGCCCCCTCAAGCCCTTCCTTTGCAAACATTCACAGATAGTCCGAAGGCGTCTCTCACATGGTTTCTGTTAGTTTTTTGTTTTTGTTTTTTGGTGGGGTAAACTGGTGGCTTGGTGGGCTAGACATAGACTTTCCTACAGAACTTTAGAATTTGAAGAAGAGATCATTTTCATATAGTCCTCATTCTCGGCCAGGCTTAAGAAGCATGGTGGCCTTACTGAAGGAAAACAGGAATACGAACAAAACATAGCGGCGTAATGGTTCAGCCATGGGGGCTGTTGGATGAATTCTGGTTTGGGTTGAAATTCCCTACTGGGTAGGTGACTTTGGGGAAATCACTTGAATTTTCTGAACCCGTCTTTACAGATGGGGAAACTGAGGCAGGCTCAGAGATGCAAAGTAACTTGTTTCAGGCCACACAGCTGTAAGGAGATGCTGGGAAGAGAATGCAGGTCTAACTGACTGTAAGAGGTAATGGAGGGACTGAGGAAAGAAGGGAGGCAGCTTCTTAGTGCCTGAAACAAAAGTGGTGGCAACAATAATAGAACACAGCAACAGCCCCTTAGGAAGCACAGACTCTGTGCCAGACACGATATTGGACGTTTACATGTGTGGTTTTCTGGAATCTTCCCAACAGCCCTGCAAGTTAGGGATTGACTGCCCACTTTCTACTAATAAGAAGCCTCAGGTCAGAGAGGTGATGGGACTTTTTCAAAGCCACACAGCATGGATGGCCAAACCCAGGTCTGGCTGAGGCAGGGAATTATTATCTCCAAGGCAGAACTACAAACAATCCCATTCTGAGGGCACTGATGGCAGCAGCTGGTCCCCTGGGATAAAAAGTCAACATTGGCTCCTCTGAAGCCACGGCCTGAAGGCAGGGACCCTGGAGCTTAGAATGGGCTGCAGAAGGAAGGGTCGGTCCAGGAACTGCAATCCACTGGAAGAAGCAGCCGTTCAGGAACCCAGCTGGCTTTCCAGGGCTGGCTGGGACAGCAGGGATGACACGAGGCTGTGGCTGATGTCCAGGCTGCAAGATGAGAAGCTGCTGCCTGAAATTGTCTCTGCAAGACACCAGCCCTGCGAAGCATGATGATATCTCCAGCCATGCCTTCCTGATTCCACAGCTCTGTCACCCTGAGCTCAGGGCCCCGAGCATGGTGCTCCTATGGCGTCACGGGACCTGGGCTTGGGGTTTGACATCCCACACAAGGGGATGAGTCTTGCCTATTCCCCTGGCCTCCCTTGCAGCCCAGAGCTCACATCTGCAGCCAATCTGGCTGGGCTGAGGAGCACAGGCCACAGGCAGGGGAAAGGAAGTCTCTCTCTGGGGGTATTTCAGGCATGGCCTGGACAGCCTAACCCTCCTCCCAGGCCAAGATCAGTGGAGAAACTCAGCCTAGTGGGCTGCTTGTCAGAGAGGTTTCTGGCCTTGACTTTCAGATGCCTGAGTCATCTCTCCTTGGGCCCATCCTCTGCTTGACTTCCTTTCAGGGGCCTTTGATGAACATGAAGCATGAGATAATGGACACGCTTTGAAAAAGATAAAACGCTGAACAAAGGGCTGTTCTGGCCACGGCAATGGGTGCGATGGATTAGGTAAACCTTGAAGTTCCTTCCTGTCCAAGGGCAAACACTGTCCCCAATCTCAGCATCTGTAGGGCAGCCTGCTTGCACAGTGACCCTTCCTCCCCCGCCCCCGTTGGAGCTCATTACAGCCGTCAGGCAGTGGGATCATCAGAACAGTATGATATTTTGATATGGGTATGAACTGGCCCATTTTATAGATGGGGAAACTGAGGCAGGGAGAAATAAAAGAGACCTTGCCCCAAATCACACAGCTGCTTGAGGCTGACCCAGGGTTTGGATGGAGGCCTACTCATTCCAAACCCTAACAAAACACAAGGGATTTAATTAAGATGTCTTCAGCCAGAATACAGTATAACACAACAATAGGAACAAGAAACATGTGGTTTTGCAAACGTGTCCCTGACAGCTCCTCCAGACCTGTAGGAGAGATGAGATTTCCTCCCCGCTGCAGCTGGGCCTTTTGGCATGAGTTGCATCAAGCTCGGGTCCCGCTGCACGTAGATGAGAGCATCACACAGTTGGAAAGAAATGTGCTGGCTATTTTTGGGTGGCAACCCCTCCACTACAGCCATGCCAAGAGGCTGTCCAGACAGTGCTTGGATGCTTGCAGAGATGAGGAACTTAATCCTGCAAAGTGGCCTCGTCTATTCCCAGACAGTTTGTGGTTATCTAGGACTCCTTTGGGCAAGTTGACAGAATTGATTAAAACAGAAAATGCGACTACTACATCTCCTGCATGTACTACGTCTCCTACTACTCTGAGATATACAAGGAATATGTCCAGATCATTCACAGCTACACTGTAATAGCAAAACATCTGAACCAAACTATTTGTCTCCCAATAGAGGAGCAGGTGGATTAAATGTAATGTAGCCTTCCAAGGGAACATTATATCGTCATGAAAAAGAATTCAAAAAACATAGCCTCTGAGTAAATCTGAGAAACACTATGGTGAATGAAAAGGGCTTGCTGCTGAACATTTCGTATCGCACATGTGTAAAAAAACCAACACAGAGCTAAGCTATACATTTTCTATGGCAAACACGTGTGTGCAAAGGTATTTGAAAAAGTATATGGAGGAAATTAACAAACTGACAGCAGTGGTTGTCTCTGGCTGTGAGGAGAGAGAATGCTGTAAATGTATTTGTAGTGTCCAATGATATTTGTAAGGAGGGTGTATTTACTGGAGAGCTTAGGCAATTAACATCTATTTGAAACTATTCAATGAGAAAATCATACTATGTTGTGCTGAAGTGTGCCCTATCTCAAGCTTCTTCAGTTTGCCCCAATTTTTTCCCTTCAAAATATGTCAAGATTGGTTTGCATTTTGCTTGGATCAGAAATCTCTGTTCCTGAAACCATTGCTTCTTGGCCTGCTTTCAATCTCCTGCCTCCCACATCCTGTCTGCTGTACTATTCCTATTTCTCTTCCCTCTCTCTGTCTCTCCCTTTCCCTCCCTCCTATACTCTCTGAGACTGCGATTAAAGAATTAAAGAAAAGTACAAAGAAGAAAATAAGACCCACCCATATTTCTACTATCCACAATTAACCATTATGAGTACGGTGTATTTTCTAACTGTTCTTTTTTTTAAATATATATACATGTTAAGATTACCCAATAATACATGAATTCATAGTTCTTAAATATAACCAGAGCATCCCAGTAAAGTTAAATGCCCCAGGCTGTTCAGACCCAGCTCCAGATCTATACCCTCTCAGATAAATACTCCCATTTTAATAAGATTCTTATATATTCATATATGAATCCTTACAGAGGGCCTCCTGGGAGTTTTTATTTTATATTGAAGTACACATAATAAAATGCACAAATCTTAGCGTACAGCTTGATGAATTGTGGTATGTGTATACATTCATATAATCATTATCCAGATCAAAATATTAAACATTCTTACTAATTTTTTTCCCCCTTCACCTATTCCACCCACTCTGCCACCCTCATCCCTTATCCTCTTGGGTGTTTTTAACTTCTTAAATGGGATATGAATCACTTTACAACCAGAATTTTCTCCTCATGTCTTATTGTTGAGAAATCTCCCCATTGATCCATATAACTCTAGCTCATCTACTTTGATTGCAGTCTTCAGACGTTTGCATGCACAGTGATATAGGTACCCAGTCCCCTGTGGGTGGGCATCTGCGTTTATTCCAATTCCTTCTATAACAAATAATTCTGTAATGGGCGTGCTTGAGTGTGTTTCCTTGTGCACAGGGGTGAGAGTCTCTCTAGAGGTGACTCCCCTGCAACCCCCTCCCTGAGAGGTGGCATGCACTCCTTTCCCTTAAACAAGGGTGTCCAGAGCTCAATCCAATCTGCCACACGTGGTCTTATCCGACTAGCTGGTCAATGAGCATTTACTGGAGAATGTGCAATGTGCCACTGTTCTAGGCATAGAGAATACAAGGCAAGCACCCCTCTCCCCACAGCCCCGCCAGTGTTGAGCTTAAAATCTCCTGTAGGAGACCAACGGTCAGCAAATATTTCAGGCTAAGTAAACATAAATGCACAGTGTTCTGTGAAGAATGGGGGCAATGAGAGCAATGGCAGGGGACCCAGAGTAGCTCGGGTTCAGGGAAGGCTTCACTCCACTGGAGGAGGTGACACTTAACTGTGCTCCAAAGGATGGATGAGTGGAGAATGGGATGGCAGATAAACATTTCAGCAGCAGAGACCTGGAAGTGAGTGACAATAAGATGATTATGTCCCTACCCCAGGGCCTTTGCGCTTGCTGTTCCCTCTATTGAAATGTTTTCCACGCAGTCCCTTGGTGAGATGCTGGCAGTTCGGCAGCTTTCCTCCACGTGACCCTGCCTGCCTCCTCACATTGATATTCTATAACTATCCATAAAGTCCTATAACTCAACCACCCAGTGTCACCAACTTGGTTCCTACAGGGGAAAGGAAGCCTCTCTGGGGGTATTTCAGGCATGGCCTGGACAGGCTAACCCTCCTCCCAGGCCAGGATCAGTGGAGAAACTCAGCCTAGTGGTCTGCTTGTCAGAGAGGTTTCCCAACAGCCCTGCAGGTTAGGGATTGATTGCCCACTTTCTACTAATAAGAAGCCTTGGGTCAGAGAGGTGATGGGACTTTTCCAAAGCCACACAGCATGAATGGCCAAACCCAGGTCTGGCTGAGGCAGGGAACTATTTATCTCTAAGGCAGAACAGTCCCATTCTGAGGGCACTGATGGCAGTAACTGGTCCCCTGGGACAAAAAGTTGACATTGGCTCCTCTGAAGCCACGGCCTGAGGGCAGGGACGTGGGTCAGGAGGAGCAGAGGAGGGGAGGCTGGTCTGGCTTGGCAACTAGACATGGCCAGGAGAACCTCTGCTAAAGCATACAAGTGTCTTAGCCCCAAGTATGGACTCTGGAGCCAGACTCTCTGGGTTCACATCCCATGGCCTCTACTTTTCATCTGTGTGACCTCAGGCAAGTGAATTCCCATTCTGAGCAGGCAGTAAAATAGGGATAAAATACCAGCACTCAAAGGTGTGGTGAGGATTAACTGAGGAAATGCATGTAAGGAGCTCCACACAGGGCCCTGAACATCATAAGTGGTGGCCAAGGCAATTACAGTAATAATGATAATGTGTCGCTGTGACTTAAAAAAGCAAATGGCAGCAGGCGCTGTCCATGGGCATGAGAAAGAAGAACATCCAGGCAAGAGGTCCAGACTGTCCCTGGAGACCAAGTGGGCAGTTACTGAGAGATTGGTGACCTTGAGCCCCAGCCATGTTTCCTGGAAGCCTTTAGCCTTGAGCCTAAGGGTGTCTTTCCAGCTGGACGTGGATTGGGAGCTGAGCAATGATCAGCCCCTGTGGTCCAGATGCTTCCCGGGAGGCCTGGATACGGGTGAGTGGGAGGCCCCCTCTGGGTCTAGTCAGCTGCGCCTGCGGAAGAGGCCAGAAGAGGAAGGCGGGTGGGACGCACCTCAGCCCTGCTCCTTGGGGTCTCTGGCCTCTGTTGTCAGGAGTGGATCCTTTTCAACTTGGGACTGAGGGAGGCAGGGAGCACTGGTATGGTGGGTCCTTGGGACCTCTGAATCAATAACAAAAGTGAACTGCAAATTTTACTTTTAATAAATACTCATACACTGTACTAATCATATGGTTATCTTGCTAAAGCCTTTCCACGCCTCTGTGATGTGGGTCCTACTTTATCCCCATTTTCTGAAGTGGGGAAAACTGAGCTTCAGAGGGGTGAAGGCACTGGCTAAGGCTAGTTCTGTCAGCTGCAAAGCCAGGCTTTTATCAGTTTGGCAGTTGGTGTTCTTCCTTCCACACGCTGCTCCTTAGCAGCCGGGATCTTGGACGAGGAACTTAACCCCGGGGTGACTTGGTTTCCTGGACAGTACTGCGACACGGAGAACACACCACTTAAGTTCGTCCAAAGGAATAAACCAAGTTGGTGGATGCCCAGGGCTCATGGCAGTGTCTGCCTTGCCACCATGATGCACTTGTAGATTATTTTAATTACGAATATGTTTTCTTCCTCATTGTGTGTTGGTATTTTTCCACTCGTTGAATGATCTTTTCATGGACCTCACTTGCTAGGTCTGCATTTTGATAAGCAGTCTTGTTTGAAGCCCAGAGAAACGGTGTACTTCCCCGGAGGGACAAGGACATACTGGCGCACAGCACCCTGGCCCCCACCCGACCCGCATGAGTATGGGCCAGGGGTTGAGCACAGGGGCCAGGTCGGCCGATCTGGCCTTTAACGTCCTGCAGCCTTCAGGGGCAAGGGGAAGCGGCGGGGTGGTAGAGCAGCAGGTCTCCAAGCCGGGAGACCAGCAAGAAGAGGAGGGAGAGCAAACCCAGAGCGCACAACAAGAGTTAAATGAGATTCCCTTCTCAGTGGACCACCCAGAAACACACCGGCCTCATTGAAAAGATCCAAGGTCTTTGAAGAGAAGATCCATCTCTTTTCTGCCACGGAAGAGATGTGCCCTCCCCAGGGGCCTCCTCCCCAGGCTGACTTCCTGTCTGGGACCTCTCCAAGCCTTCTCGCCTAAAACCCTGGCCCCGACTTGCTGTCCCTTTCCACTACCCTCCCTCCCTCCATGCCCCCCTGCTGTTAGCCCTGCCCCGGATCTTGGCGACATCCTGCTCTTCCCCTGAACTAACTCCCCCTCCAGCTTCCCAGTGTGATAGCAATCTTAAATAAATGCTTCCTGTCTCTTGACCACCTTATCTCCCATTCCTCCCAAATGGCTGATGTTCAAGAACCACAAGCAGTATTATACTCCCTTCTAATTTTAAACCTGCCCTCTGAGACTCTCTCTTCTTCCTTCTTAAGGTTCCGGGAAAGGCCAAGGGTGTCAGAGGTCCCTGCTGACCTGCTGAGTCAGCAGCAGCTACAGGCGTCCTTCTTAAGTTCCCAGGGAGGACATCCAGAGGTGGGGATCCTGGGTGAGGCCACTTTGCAGGGCCTGCCCCAGCGAGAACCGTGTTCTGCATGGAGTAGATGCTTAGTGAGGCTTTCCTGAATTCATGAGTGAGTGTAACGATGAGTGGGGTGGAAATAAACCCAAACATATTTATGAAGTAATGGTCCAGGAAAGTTTGTGCACACATATAGTGCTTTGTCCTCTGTAGCATGGACAGGCCCCAAATCCAAGCCACTAGTCTTCTGTTATCAGAACCTTGGTTCTCCCCAGAAGTCACAGATCTTGCCCACTCTTAGTCCTTGGGAGGCTGAGTTCTGGGGAGGCCGCGGGACTGACTCAGTTCCCGCCAATCAGTGTTGCTGGCCGGTGACAGGTACTAGATGAGCATGTGACTCAAGTCAGACCATTTGCAACCAGTGGAAACTGGATGCTAAGACTTCAGAGCTCCTGAGAAAGAAATGCTCTTTCAGGTGGACGTTGCTAAGAGGGCAAGTCAGCTGAGAGATGCAGGTGGTCACTGTGCCTCCCCCTCAGAGGGGCACCTTCATGAGGGGAAGGGAGCTGGAATAGAAAAAGAACAAGTAAAAGACCTGACCTTGTAGGAAACCCCGAGTCCAGCTCTCTCTGAAGCCAGTTCTTCCATAATTTTTGGTCACCTGAACCCATCAAATCCCTCTGTCTTTAGTTTTCTGTCACTGGTAACCACATGCACACACATACAAGCATACACAATGAGGAGGGGAGAAAAAAGGAAAAATGTATATACTGAGAAGGTATCACATGCAAGATGTGGCCTTGAAATCGTTTTCTGAGCTAGAGCTCATCAGGCCTATCTTACAGATCATAATACTGAAGCTCAGAGGAGGAAGAGGACTGTCTGAAGTCACACAGCTTGGAAGCTGTAGAACTGAGATTTGAATTCTGCTCTGCCTAAGCCAAAGTCCTTGCTTTTTGCAAACTGAGCCACCTTTAAAAGAAGCTCGAGATCTTCTAGTCCTAGGTTATGGGAAATGATCACAATTAGCCATGGACTGCACCCCATAATACACACCCCATTTAGGCCCCTCATCCCTTTCTTAATCTTGTCATCATTCTGCAAAACGGTCGCATCCCTTCTTTCTCTTGCTTCTCTTCCTCTGCCCCCCTCTAGCGTGAGCATGTTCCAGGGTTCACCCTTAGTTCACCCCTCAGCTTTTAACATGCCTCTTCCCTAAGCCTCAGACCCATAAACACCCACATGTGTCTCCTCACATCTGCTCCTGGACGTCCCTCAGGCACCTCAAGCTTGGAATGTCCAAAATGGAGCTTATCACCTTTCCCCAAACCTGATCCTGCCCCTCTGTCCTCCAGCTCATCCATGGCGGATCAGCCATCCACTTAATCAAACTGGAAAAACTTGCCGTCCTGTTCGACCTCATCTTGGTCCGAACTTGCCCCACCTAATCAATCATCCAGGCCTGGGACTTCTACTTCCCAAATAATCCCCAAGCTCCATTCTGATGAGCATTGCGCGTGCTCGAGAATGAGGGAATAAATGATGGTGTGCATTCAGCTCAGCAAAACCAGACCTGGGCTGAAGCTTCTTCTCTGTGTGCATAAGACCCAGTGCACACAGACTCGTCTTGTTTCCCTACCACATAAGCAAAACTAGTTCAGGCATGGATTTTACACTTTAATAACTTCAAACTCTTTCCTGACCAGACCATGTTGTACGTGTGCGTCTGTGCACATATGTGTTTGTAGGTTTCCCTCCAATCCTTATTCCTATCTGCCTCCCCGCCCACCCCCCGCCCCCCCATTTACAGAATCCACAAGCTATGGAAAATCCTACAAGATGGTCCTTTCTCCACAACTCCAAACTTCCTTCTTTAACTAGGTCACACGTAGTGTCACGTTCACAGCCCATTACTCATTTGCTGTAAGACTAGTTGCCTCAGCTGAAAGTTGAACAAAACATATTTACCAGAGAGAATTGTTAAGGGGATTAAACAAGGTTATGCCTGCAAAGCGCTTAGCTCGTACCTGGCACAGAAGCATCTGGTGCATTCTAGTATTGTTATCATTATTGCTATTCTTAAAGGGAAAATGATTTTTTTTTATTATCATGTTCTTTCTGGGTCATGTCCCGAAGATTTCACTTCTTGATAAATTATTACAGACAGCTAAGACAGAGCCGTTTCCTTTTAGCCCTGAAAATGAGCAGCGCCTTCTTAATTAGCAGCCACTGGGAAAATCAGAGTGTCTGTGCTCTCACTGTTTATATTAACAGCTTTCATTCATCACACATAAGATAATAGACATCACCATCCCACAACACCATGGGCTAAAGAAAAACACTCAAGTTAATTGTGTCTGATGCCTGTACCCTCAGAGAAAATGTTCAGAACGGAAACTATTTAAGCATCATTTTTTAAATGCTGTTTTAGTTGAACAGGGGCTCATTGAAAAAGTTTATGGGAACTAACTTTAATTGTGTTTCCACTATGGAATAGGGACTGAGCTAATGTGAACATGTCTTACACAGAGCAGCCACGGCCCTGCAGTACCTCAGCTTTACCAGTTTGGAAACTGAGGCTCAGAGAGACTTAGCCACCTGTCCAAGTTGACAGAATTGATCGTTCCCCATACAAAGCAATAGGTGCAATGGTTCAGTGGTTGTGTGTGGGGATTAAATAAAAAAACACAGGTAAAGTGCTTGAAACAGAATTGATCACATAGGATGCATGACATATGTGCTGGTTATATTGCTTTGTAAATTAAAACAATTGAGGACATTTTCACAAGTCTTTTCCTCAGCTGTGTGATATTCTTAGGCAGGGATTAGCAAATTATGACTTAATGGCTAAATCCAGTCCCCTGCTTGTTTTTGTAAATAAAGTTTTACAAAACCACACCCATTCATTTGCACATTGTCTGGGCTGCCTTCAGAATACAATGGCAATTGCAACAGAAAAGCTATTTTCCTAAAACCTAAAATATTTACCCGCTAGCCCTTTACAAATATTTTGCTGACCTTCGTTCCAAAGGATAATAGCACCTATTGATAGACACTCAGACGGAGTCTGTTTTTTTTGCTATTACCTCTGTATCCATATATTTTTGTACATGTCTGTAAGATAAATTCTTAGGTGCCGGACTGCAGAGACAACTGAGTAGGAAGTTGCTGAGAGCAAATGGTAGTGGCTATTTAAAGTGCTGCATGTCTTCAGAATAGGTACCTGACCTTTGTGGCTTGGAGAAGAGAGGAGCTGGCTGTGAGTTGGAGTCTGAGCTTTTAAGTTCTCCACTCATAGCTGCAATGATTCAAACACAAAATCAGAGCAACTCAGAATCCCCCTGACTACATTTCCACCTAGGTTTTATGCCATGATTCAGCAACAGACATTGTTCATTCATCTGCCCTGGGCCAGAGGCTGTGCCAGGCTACAGTGATATAAAAACTGGAAGAATTTAATTTTTAGTGCATTGGATTTTAAATATGTTGTCTTGGGGTCTGAAAATTCATGAAAGCCATGGAGCACCTATTTCTTAAATTGCCCATTCATGTAAAATTTTGCAGTTTTGAGGTATTGACAACTACCATCAGAGCTTTTTCACTGACTTTCTCAAAGTTCTTGGGTTAAGAATCCCTTGCCTAAAGGGAGAGCCTGACCTACAGAGAACTAAATAATATAAAGTATCACAAACGGTGTATTTGAGGTGCTACAAACTGGAGTGCATATACCGGGAGTGAGATAATCCACTTTGCTTTGTGGGAGAGCACAGAGTGGGGAAGGTCAGGGAATGGTTTTCATGGGAAATGGGACTTGAAGGATGTGTAGGAGTTCTCTGGATTGTCTAGAAAGCAGGGAGGTAATTTCATCAAGGAAAAATCAATTGGCAAAAGAGGCACTCTGAGAAGATCTTACTGTTGATGCCTAGATGTCTGCACTATTTCTGGTTTGTCAAGTGACTCGGAAAATGAGGGCAAATGCTTTAACCTCAGGACTTGCTCCCATGTCTCCAGCCCCCCATGGCCTCATCACGTGAGGTCCAGAATGGCACGCACTCCTTTTTTTAAAGCTGTCTGGAATCTGGAGAAAAAAGCCTGCATGCTAATAACATATCAACACAAATGCTAAAGAGGTCCAGTTCTCTGGTTTCACATTTCACGACTGAAGGCTTCCCCTACTGACTCCTTGGTCAGAGCTGCAGTCGCAGTTTTGGGTATCTTTTCCTTTCTGTTCTTTTCTTGAGAGTTAGTAATCATATCCAGAACATGTTAAGAAGGCTTCCTGGTCATTCCACCTCTTTGAAGTGCACCGTGTCTGCCCATGTGTGTGTGCATGTGTGCGTGTGTTCACATGCACTTTTTCTGATAACTAGCCTGCTGTGGTCATTGAATTTGGGAACATGAAGACACCGAGCTAATGCCTCGGAGGTACAGAGCCGGCTCTGCATGTGGGACTCATGGGTCACCGGCAAAGAGTTTGGCTGATACTTAGGTTCAAATCCCAGCTCAATCACCAGATTAGTTTTCTAGGACTTCTGTAACAAATTACCCCAGACTACATTGCTTAATCCAAGGGAAATTCTCTCACAGTCCTAGAGTGCAGAAGTTTGGAGTCAAGGTGGTGGTGGGGTTGGCTCCTTCTGGAGGCTCTGAAGGAGTCTGTCCCATGCCTCTCGCCTGGCTCCTGGTGGCTGCCGGCAGTCCTGGGTGTTCCTTGGTCAGTGGGCACACCACTCCAGCTTCTGCCTCTGTTGTCATGTGGTATTCCCCTCTGTGCGTCTGTGCCTCAAACCTCCCCTGCCAATCTCGCTATAAGAATACCAGTCATTGGATTTAAGGCCCCCCTAAATCCAGGATAATCCCATCTTGAGATCACTGATTACTTCCGCAAGGATCCGATTTCCAAATAAGGTTGCATTCACAGATTCTAGGTGGACATGTCTTTTGGGAGCCACCATTCAACCCGCTACCGCCAACTGCTCCCTGGTGCTCTTGGGCATTTTCCTTACCTACCTCTGAGCCTTGGTGATCGCGCCCAGAAGCCAGGCTGCTGCAAGAGCCTTGCTTCACAGAATAACGTAACTCACAAAAACTCCGCAGCTAGCCCAGCACACTGGACACACACACAAGCAAGGGCAGTGCTGGTATTTGTAAAGGCAAGAAAGGCGTCTCAGCCAGGAGCTCTGACACATGGAGGCATGCCCAAAACACCTGGGTAACAAGACCCCGGTGCTTTCCAATGCCAGTTGTTTGACACCCTGTACACCCCAGAAGCAGATGACAGACTGTCAGCATAACTGACTGCCCCTTTCCCTTTCCCCAGACAACGTTCGGCCAGTTGAGTGAACCTAGCACTTGGCAACACTTGTCACTGAAGACATGGCTTGTTTTTCCAAAGTTGGTGGCCAATGATTCCCATGGACTGTAGGCTGGGTGGCTACCCCAGGATGGTGTCACCTATGTACATAGTCTAGAAGCCCATCAAATGGAGTGGCTGGGATGTGTCATAAATTTTGGGGTCACACAGAACCAGCAGTTCAAATCAGCAATGCCACTTGGAAGCTGAGAGACTCTGAGCAAATTATTTCATTCCTTTGAGCCTCATCTTCTTCAACCTTAGATTGAAATTATGTCTGTCCCAGGGTTATTATGATGATGAGCTAAAATATAATGCATTATCTACTGTACATATTATCTTTGTAAATTATATATATAACATGTATTGCAAGAACTCAATAATGTTTACCATTATTACTGTTATCATTAGTCATAATTAATTATTCATTTGTCAGTTCAGATGACTTATATGGAAGCATAGTTGAATCAAAACACCCCACTGTGGGGTGTTTTTCTTGGCAGTTGATTGACAGTTCTCAAGCATTTATTGCTAGGAAATACAGGTGCAAACCCTCTTTCCTCCTCTTCACAAGTATGTGACTACATCTTTGGGCCTCACTGACTGCCTTTATAAAATGGGGACAGTAAGATCTCTTTTTAGGAAAGAGCGATACTCCAGGGTTCAGATAAAAGCCTATGTTCTGTTTGTTCAGTCAGTTATTTACTGAGACCTTACTATGTTTCAGGCCTCTACCCGCCATGGGAGATACAGTAAGGAACAAGAAAATTTGCTCTCAACCTCAGGAAGCTTCAAGTCTAGAGACCACATTTTAAGTGGAAAAGAAATGTATCACGATAACAGCTTCTTATTCTCATTCACTAGTATCCCTTTCCTTCTTACAGCTGAGTGCATGTTAGTGGAATCAGTTTTACAAAGTTTATTCAAATTTGGCCTGACTCTGGGAAGTCCCAAAGGTCCCACTGAGTATGAGTGTGCAGCAGGCCAGTGCCTCTGCACCCATCCTGTTTGCCGCCCTGTCCCATCCAACAGCAGCGTTGGTGGTTCTGGGGCATTTAGCAGAGGCTGGAAAATTGTTTTTGAACCCAGAGCTTTTGCTTTGTAGGAATCTGGGCTTCTGGGTTTTGAATTTCTAAGGCCTCTGCATTGAGTATCTTAAAATGGTTCAAATGCCAAATTTTATGTTATATGTATTTTATCAGAGTAAAAAAAAGTCTAAGCCCTGAAATACTCTGGGTGTAATATTTTTGCCATAATCAGGAATGGGAAGAATGAGGGATGATGGACGAGCCAGCACGCTGTGCCTCAGCAACAGGGGTCTCCGGGTTGGGGAATGATGAGAGGAGAAGCAAGAGCATTAGGTCTTGGCTTTGTCCCTGACAAGAGTCCTGGGCCAGCTCTGTCCTCACTGGGTGGAAACTGAATCTCCAGGGGGGCTCAGAGAACCAAGAGAGGGGAGGTCTGTGCTGCCCCACAGGCAAGCGAAGCCTCCGGGGTGAAAAGGCAAAGTTGAGGCTCACCTCTACCTGCATGGCTCCGAGAATGGTTGCCTCTTTCAGCTTTCTGCCTGGACCCCTCTTTCTAAATTTCTTTTTTATTGCGGTAAAATATATATAACATAACATTCACCATTTGAACCACTTTTAAGCGGGCAACTCAGCGGCGTCAATTACACTCACGATGTCGAGCACCCACAACTGCAGTCTGTTCCCAAAACTTTGTCATCACCCTAAACAGAAACTCTGTCATCATTAGCCCAAATTCCCCATCCTCCCCCTCCCCAAGTCCCTGGTAACCTCTTATCTACCTTGTGTCTGTATGAATTTACTTACTCTCCATATTTCAAATAAGTGGAATCATATAACATCTGTCCTCTTGTGTCTGGCTTACCTCTTTTAGGGTGTTTTCAAAGTCCACACATGTTATAGTACGTGTCAGCATTTCATTTCTTTTTATAGCTGAAAAATGTTCCATTGTACAGATAGACTGCATTTTCTTTATCTGTCCACTTGTTAATGGACATTTAGGTTGTTTCTGCCCTTTGACTCTTGTGAATAATGCTGCCGTGAGCGTTGGTGCACAGGTATCTGTCTGAGTCTCCATTTTCAGTTCTTTGAGGTAAATATCTAGGAGCGGAATTGCTGGGGTCCTAGGGTGATGCTATAGTTAGCTTTTTCAGGAACTTCCAGGCTGTTTTCCACAGAAATGGCACCATTTTACATTCCTGCCACCGTGTACGAGGATTTCTTTTCCCCACAACCTTAGCACTGCTTGTTATCTGCCTCCCTCCGCCTTTTAATTAAAGCCATTCTAGGGTGTGTGAAGAAGTAGCTCAGTATGGTTTTGATCTGCATTTCCCTGATGACTAACGACACTGAACATTTCATTGAGTGCTATTGGCTATTTGTATATTTCCTTTGGAGAAATGACTGTTTAAATTGTTCTCTGCCCATTTTTAAATTGGGTTGTTTATCCTTTTGTTACATTTTAGAACGTTATGTATTCTGGTATTAAGCCCTTAGCAGATATCTTACTTACAAATACTTTCTCCTATCTTATAATGGTCTTTTCACTTTGTTGATAATGTCCTTTGAAGCACAAAAATTTTAATGTAATAGAGTCTAATTTATTTTTTCTTTGTTGCTCATGCCTCTGATACTGTAGCTAAGAATCCATTGCCAAACCCAAGGTCATGGAGATTTACCCCTATGTTTTCTTTTAAGAGTTTGTATGGTTTTAGCTCTTACCTTTAAGCCACTGATCCATTTTCCCAGGTAGTTCACTCTTAAGAAGGCACTCACCCTCAGGGTCATGTAAATGAGAGTTGGGATCTGAGAGTGGGTTTCTCCTTCAATTTTTTGGCATAGGTACATCACGTTCCTTCCTCAGGGGAGCTTGGGTAGGTGGGCAGTGTCCCACAGGCACAGTGAGGGAGCAGGACCTTGGCACCACCTTGGCTAACGGGTCTGGGGTGATGAGCTCATGAAGTTGGGCCTGGCAAAAGCACCAGAGCCCTCCCACGACCTCAGAGTGGCATGGAGGTAACTAAGGCAGAGGGCAGGACCCACATAAGCCCAATAATGGAATGATGCAGAAGTGACCTTTCACTGATCCGGAGGACACACAAGCATGAGGAACAATCCAGCAGTCGCTGAGATGGATGAATGACAATGGCCAAGGAGCTAATCCCCCGCCCCCACCACAGCCAGACCTTGGCCCAGGGAGCCTGGAGATCTCAGCCACAACCCCAGAGAAGTGTGAGGGTGAGACAGCTCCAGATACACCAAGGAAACCCTGACACGCCTGGAACTGGCCTCATTTAAAGGAGACGAGGCTTCGGTGACCTTCAGGACTGACACTCGGCGTAGGAATTCAGTTCCATCATAGATAAAGAAAGAACATGCGGTGTGAGATTTACACCATCACTAAATGTGATCTGCAGGTATGAATGGAACACTTGAAAGTGGTATGTTTTACTTCAGTTTTATCTTATATTCTCCATCACTCATCTCTGCCAGGAAGGAGGACCGCTTTCTGATCTATCTGGCAGCTGGGACGAAGGACGGTGCCAAACATCCTACAACACGCAGAACCGCCTGCAGGACAAAGTGCGTCCCAAAGCGTCAGCAGTGTCGCAGGGGAGGGGTTGGTGTGCAACGATACCTGTCATGCTCTCTGCAGGCAGAGCGTAGCCCACGGCATGCTCTTCCTGCCACGCATCATCACGCTGTAGATGGAGCATCAGACCGTGAAGGGCTCAGGTGTCCCTGACTAGCTCGGAGGCTTAGGTAGGCTGCTTCAACACCAAGAGAGCCTCATTTTTCACACTGTGAAACGGGCATCACCAGCTCTGTCCTGCTTCCCTCTTGGGGCCTGACAGGGGAGCAGCAGACTGAAACTCCAAACGCATCTTTAGAACCATCATCTGTAGTAAGAATGAGCTGATTATTGAAACAATGGTGGAAAATTCTCCAAATTCTTCCAAACACTCTAGCAGGAGCCCAATGTCCCAGCCCAGAGGGACTTTTTGATATTTGTATTATTCAAAGTGAGTAACTCTTAGCTGCGGTCACAAACAGCACCAAACATCAGCGGTTTACCCCTGTACCAGCGCATATCTTTCGGATCCAACAACCCAACTTGGTTGGGTGGCTCTCCTGAATGACGTCTAAGGAGCAGTCAGAGACCCTGTGTCTGCCTGCCCGCCTGCCTGTCTTCCTTCCTTCACCTCCTGCATCCCCAGAGCCGTGGACTACTTTGCTTACAGCTTCATAGATGGGGAAAGAAAGCCCGGAGGTTCAAGGGGAAGGTTTTCTTGGGGGGCAGCCCTAGAGATGATGGGCATCACCTCTGCTTGTTCTCTGTTGGCCAGACCTCAGTCACACAGGAGCTTGGAAAACATAGTCCGACTGTGTACTGAGGCCAAGAAGAAAATGGGTTTGGAGAGCACAGAGCAGCTTCTGTGACAACATCCCTATTTTCACCAACATAAATACATGCAGATTAAGTCTGGATTGGCTTCCAAGTCATGGAGGTTTGGGAGTTCATCTTCCATAACCAAACATACTCCTCCTGAGGACATCATACCTTCCACATCAGAGTATAAAGGGATCAGCCCCGAAGCTTGCCTGCCTGAGGGCTGTTCTCTTCTCTCATTCATGAAGGCTTTATGGAGTTCCTGCTGCCTCCCAGGAGCCATCTTAGATTTTGTGGATATAGCAGTGAACAGTCAGATCAAAACCAGCATCCCTGTCTTTAGGGTGCTTGCCTTCTAGCTGAGGGAGACAGTGTATCAGCATGTTACAAACAAACACCGTGTCTTTAAAGGCATTCAGCGGTATGCATATTAGCCTGGCTTCATTTTAAGAGGGCTGAGGCCGAGCATCATTGCCTGAGTCCAGCTGAGCTGGGCCAGATTTCTCTCTCAGCAATTTGCCGTGGGGATTGAAACTCTAAAATTTTCACACCGATGTGGAGGCCAGAAGATGAAGGGATTGGCAGGTTTGGTTTCTTCTGAGGCCTCTCTCCTCTCTCCTCAGCATGGCCACCCTTCTGCTGGGTCTTTGAGTGGTCATCGCTTCGTGTGTGTGCGTTCTTGGTCTCCCTTGCTCTTCTCACAAGGACGCCAGACATACTGGACTGGGTTTCTACCTTAACAGCCTCATTTTAACTCAAGAACCTCTTGGAAGATCTTATCTCCAGATACTGTAACAGGCACTGGAGGCTGGGATCTCTACACCTGAGTTGGGAACGGACACAAGTCAGCCCATAATTCCTGGCTCGCTTTTCTGTCCTCCCATTTTGTGAGAATCCTTATTTCTTTCCACCAGCGCTTCCTACTTTTCCTTGAGTATGTTTGGGGTGGTATCCATTCCTTTCAAATGAAGGACCCCAGCCTCTGCTTCCTTCTCCTGTGTTATATACATTACTTATGTATCCTGCAGAGAATATGACTGGTCATACTGTTTGAGACAAACCCAGGGACGCAAAGAACAAGACTTGGTCGCTGCCCTCAAGGAGTGAGCATTGCAGTCTTCTGTCAACTGCAGGCTGAGAATTCCGGGCAGTATTTAATCTCTATGGCTTAATCCCTGTGGCCGCAGCATCTGCTAACTTGGCAAGGGCCTTTCCCGAGGGAGCATTTCTCTTGACTTGGGTACAGATAACGCAGCACCAGATAGGTCTGTGGCTTGGACATGTGTAAGAACCACATGTACAAAAGATACGGTTGTACCAATGTCCTACTATTCATATTAAATTGATGAGCCTTGCTTGGCCTCTTACCCTAACACACATTTTTACTTCTGTATTAGGAGAACAGTCCCGCTATAAAACTATAGATCCTAAATGGACAAATCAGACTCATGGTGAAATATTCACCTTCCCCAGCAATAAAATAAATAAAAATAATGTAGCAATGACTCATCATATTTCACCTAGCAAACAAGCAATTTTTGTTTCTTTGTTTTTAAAGAGTTACAACACGGAGTTTGGAGCCAGAGTTTGGGAAAATGGACCCCATGATAAACTGTGCTGCAGGGAAACCATTGCTCAACCTTTGTGTATGAAAAGAATCATGCATCTGCGAACACTTCAATGCAGCACATTTACTGCAAGGAATTTTCTTAGGGAAATTACAGGAGAACACAAAAATTCAGCCTCAAAGATGTTCATTACAACATGTGCAATAGCAAAAATGAGAAAGGCCGAATGGCTGACAATAAGGGATTATTGAATAATTTATGATACCTCCAGAAAATGGAATGTTCAATCATTACAAACTGTTGCTATTAAAGACTGTTCAGTGACACAGAAAGATGTTCATGATGCATTTTTGAGTGAGAAAATGAGTCCATAATGTACTATAGAAAGTACGATCCCATTTTGAAAACATGCCACGACTGGACATTAAAATAGAAATAGTGGTTATCTTCAGGTGGCAGGCATAAGATTAATTTTCATTTTGTTCTTTTCTACTTCAGTGAGAATCTGTGTAATGCTTATCACTGCCTGACATGGAAAAATCACTAAATACCAAGAGTAAATTATCTTGGTATAATTACTCTTCGTATTTTTATTCACCCCATCACTTGAATGGAGTAAATATCCCCTCAGACTTATTGTTGGAAGGAAACAAGACCATAAAGCGTCTGGTATACAGTAGGTTTCAGTAGGTAACATTTCCCTCCATCCCTCCCTCCCTCCCTCCCTTCATTCTTTCTTCCTTCCTTCCTTCCCTTTTTTCTTTTTCTTTCTTTCTTCTCTCTCTATCTTTTTTCTTTTCCTATTTTTATATACCACAGGAGCTGAGAATGAGGATTCCTTGGGCAAGTAAACTTAGATTCAAATCCAGCTACCTGGCCATTTGCAAGCTGATCGAGAATGTGGGCGAGTTAATTATGTCTTCTGAGCTTCACTTTTCTTCATTTGATGATGGAGACGGAAAAAGCTATATGATTACTGCCATGGAAGATTATATATATATAACCATGTAGCACATGGGGGCCTTGTATTAGTCTATGTTTTCTATCATATTGTGTGAAAAGAATCCACATTATATTTGTAAAACAAAAAAGTGTAATTTTTAAGCATAAGAAATACACAGATCTTAGAGCATTCAACCTTTTACCCTCATCAGACTGCTGCTCGGTACAGTGGAAATGCATTTGGCATAGAGCTAGGCAACCACATGTTTCAGTAAAGAAAAAGGGTGTTGGGTGGATGAGCTTACCAGAGTCAGAAGTTGATGTGGAGGGAGAAAGGAGAGAAGCTCTCCTGATCTGAAAGGGATCAAGCTCAAAGCTTCTTTTTCAGAAAGGCTTCAACCTAGAACAGGAAAGGTGTTGGAAGCATGAGTCTTACCACGTTTACTAGGATCATCTGCTTTTGACATCTCCCAAATCCCCTGTGATCTCAAAAACAAGGCTAGTTCAGTTAGGCAGCTACCTTCCTTTGACTAGTGAAGAAGTTACTTGCAAGCAAAATGTACAAAGAGATAAGATACATTGTTAAAATGGGCATCATGTATTATAGATACACACACATCTCTAAGCTATGGTCGTTTCTTTTTCTTCTATTTAATTGATCTCTTTATTATTTTCCAGTTTTAGTGAGATATAATTGGCATAACATTGTGTAAGTTTAAGGTGTATAGTGTGTTGATTTGATATATTTATAAATTGTAAAACGATTATCACAATAAGGCTAATTAACACATCTATCATCTCACATAGTTAACTCATTGTTTCAGCTTTGTTTTGTGGTGAGAACTTAAGATCTACTCTTTTAGCAACTTTCAAGTATGAAATACCATATTGTTAACTATACTCACCATGCTGTACATTAGATCCCCAGACTTATTCATATAATAACTGGAAGTTTGTACCCTTTGACTACCTTCACACATTTCTTCCACCCCCCACCCATGAGTTAGGATTTTTGACATTCCAGATATATCATGCAATATTTGCCTTTCCCTGTGTGATTTATTTCACTTAGCATATACTCTCAAATTTCATCCATGCTGTCACAATCGTTAGGATCTTCTTTTTTATGGCTGAATAATATTCATATATACATATAAATATATCTTGGAATCTCAAGGAGCTTTTTCCCTATCCTTTCTTCTAGGAGTTTTAAGGCCTCAAGTCTCACAGTCAAGCCCTTAAATCCATTTTGAGTTAATTGTTGTGAGTGGTGTGAGATAGAGGTCTGATTTCATTCTTTTGCATGTGAATATCCAGTACTATTTATTGAAGAGAGTATCTTTTCCCTATTGAGAATTCTTGACTCCTTGTCCAATATTAGTTGATCGTACATGTATGGGTTTATTTCCAGGCACTCAATTCTGTTCCACTGGCCTTTCTGTTTTTATGTCAATGCCAGACTGTTCTGATTACTATAGTGTTATAGGACAGTTTAAAATCTTGAAATGTGATGCCTCCAGTTTTGTTTTTCTTTCTCAAAGTTTTGTTGATTATTCTGGTTCTTTTGTGGTTCCACACAAATTTTAGGGTATTTCTCCCCTATTTCTGTAAAACATGCCATTGGAATGTTGATGAGATTGCACTGAACCTATAGATGGGTTTGAGTAGTATGGGCATTTTAAATAAGATCATTCAGCCAGGAAGAGGGAGGGTTGGACCCAACACCAGATCCATCAAATTCCAAATTCCCTCTTCAGTTACTAGATGATCTCTAAGGGCAATCTCACTTCTAGGAGTTTATATGTCTTGCTGTCACATTCCTCCAAAATTCAGTGTTCCAAATTCACAGTGACTCTTCTCATTTTTTTTTACCTGGGAGTCCCTTACAAGGGCCCTTTTTGATTTCAGCCGGATGGGAAAACTTGGGGGGTATGGATATGGGGAGAACTCCTGAATTGTGCCCCCAAGTGTGAGAAGAGTCCAAGGGCTTACCTGGGCTGGGACTTGAACCCAGCCAGCCGTCTTGCCTCCCAGCTGTAGCTTCTGACTATCCATCAGGCCCAGGGAGGAGGTGAAAGCAGAGACCCAAGCCAGCTGAGTTTGACCCAGACAAGCCCAGGAGAGCTGCTGAAGGAGGACAGGTTTCCCAAAATGAGGGCATTTATTATTTAAACATTGATTGTTCTGCTTAAATCATATGGATGGAAAAGGTTTTCCATTTGTAAAAGTCATTTTTTAATGGCAGATCAAAGTCTGCTGACATTTTGCTGGACCATGAGTTCTTGTGGATGCCAAGGAGGTGTGAGTCAAGCCTATCAGAGCAGGTTTGGGAAAAACCAACTCAGGACAATGCTGAGTCCCCCTGTCCCATCTGGCAAACGGACACACCAAGGCTTTATTATCTCCCCGGATCAATCGGTGTCCTGCCAGGAAAATAGAAACCATCCTAGACCTGTCACACATGCAGAGAATTTAATATAAAGGAATTACTCAGGTGACAGAAAAGAGTGTAGAAGCCAAAGAGTGAATGGCAAGGCAACTCCAAGATCTGCAACCAAAGTGAGATGCTAGTACCTTTAGGCTAGGGGATCAACTGAAGGAGTCAGGGCTGACTGGCAGGATTTCAGTCTGTGGCAAAGGCTGCTCTGCAAGAATTAGAACTAGAAGAGAAGGTTGGCTAAGGTATGGCACAGGACAGCTCGGATTCAGGGGAAGGAGAAACAGATCCTGCCTCTTGCCATCTGGAGTGACATGTGCATACAAGGAAGGAAAGGATCAGTGGTGGCTGTTTTTGGGGACTCCACCACAGTGTGCACTTAGGTTTCATTACATCGTCTTGATGACTTGCTGTTTTTGACCCTTTTATCATTATAATATGCTCCTGTTTCCCTCTAATAACACTCCTTATTTCAAACTATACTTCATCTGATATTAATATCGTCACCCTAGCTTTCTTATGGTTAGTACCTGCATGGTGTCTTTTCTATTTTTTTGCTTTAACTCACTGTGTCTATATTTATGGTGTATCTCTTGTAACACAGTATAGTTGGTTCTTGCTTTTTCAATCCATACAAATGATCTGTGTCATATAATTGGAGTAAATAGTCCACGTATATTCAATGTTATTATTAATACGTCTGGGTTTGTCTACCATCTTATTCACTTATGCTAGCTGTTTTTTTCTTTTTAATCCCCTTCCTTTTTATCCCTTCCAAAAGACTTCAAGAATTCCAGAAATGGGAACAAATGGAAACTAATAACTATATTTGGAAGTGTGCTGGAATGGGTGAAGAATAGAGGATAAATCTGGAAAAGTTACTGATTGGATCAGATTAGGTTGGGTCTTGAATTTCACACAAACTTAAAACTTGGAAGTTGGGACCTTTGGGTGGTGTGAGTGGAGAGAATAGGGTCCGTGGGATGCTGTGGAGGAATTTTTGTGCATCAGAGTCATTGACTTTAATGTTCTCATGTATGTTTACTTATTTTTATGCTTCGACTACCCTAAAAGCATGTAGAGGAGAGTGAGGAAGTTGGAGGCAGAGGACCCAGAAGACGAAAGAGGAAAGTTCAGGAGGCATAAGTGTCTTCTAAAGAATCCATATGGACCTGACACAGGCATCTAAATCTCGGATACCCTACCTGGGGGATCCTGGCTTATGTGCATCTCTTTCTTTCCGGGTGCCTATTTCAAAACAGGACCACGAAATCCACTAGGGCAAGATCGGTGTTCAGAGTCGTCTGGAAAAGCCACCAACTGGTTGCTGACTGGTCCTGCATGGGGTCTTTATATGGCCCCCTTTGTCCTCACAAGGCACAAAGTAAAGATGAAGTTCCCAGTTCATTTCCTGTGGTCTGAATCCTGAACAATTTCCTTTGAACACCGAGCCCTGATTTGCCGTTAAGCTCTAGGTTGGCTACCTGCTTCTTGCTTTCTCGTTCTGACCTCACCTGAAAGGGCTCTTCTTATACCAATAAAGTCTTCCTCTCTCAGTCTCCCTCTGGGAACCCTTCCTTTTGGTAGAGCTCTGACCCACACCTTCTAATCACAACATAAACCCTCCGAGACAAGGTGCTCCACTTCCCCCCACACTCTTTCCCACTGTGCCCCAGATCTTCAGGTAGAATCCAGTTGACCTCCTTCAGGGAGGCTAGAGAGTACTTTGGTTAAAAATAATGGGTTTCAGAGTCAGGCTTGGATTCAAATCTTAGTTCCGAAATGTTTGCGGGGGAGTGATCATGTTCAGTAGGCTCCAATTCTCTTAAGTCACAATTTCTGCATCTGAAAGGTGGGGAAAGAAGCTCTTAGAGAGATGAAATGACATAGCAAATACAAAACCCCTACACAGCCAATTAAGCCAATGTTGTTCTTCAAAGCCAATGTCCTTGGTTAACAACAGGATTAAGCTGACGTTGTTCTTCAAATGCTTTCTTCCTTTTGAATATTCAGTATGAAAATAACAACGTTAGCTGCATCTTTTGCTTAGTTAGGTTCGGGGAATTTTTAATCAATATTTAGAAACTGTAGACATGGTATCAGTGCTGGACCCTCTGTTATACAAAGGAATGGTTTATTGCTGAATTCTTCTCACTGATGTTCAAGATTTACTCCCTTCCCTTAGGCCTCTGTGTCCCGTTGGTAGAAGTCAAAAGGAACCAAAAAACAAAATCCTTTTCCAGGATTGCTCAGGGGCATTCGATTATGCCCAAAGCCCCAGGCAGTGTTAACTGATGTAGCAGCAGACATGCAACGTATCTCTACGGAGGCGGTGATGATTTACAGGAACTCTCTGGGATCTTTCTGCTCTCTTTCATGAAATGGTTCCCTGAATCCACTATCCTTTAGAAGAACTGTCAATACATCCAAAATCCATCTCCTACAAATTATCTCTATGGTAGGCAGTTAATATTTGTTGGGCTACTATTTTATGCCAGGCCTTGGACTCAGCCCCTTAGGTACATTCTCTCTCTGGTCCTTCACTCCAGTCCTGTCAGGTTTTCCTTAGCCCCATTTTACAGATGAGGAAATGGAAGTTCAGAAAATAGAGGTTACTGGCCCAAAGTCAATTGCTGGTAGGTGGGGGGAAGACAGATTCAAGTTCTGTTCACTTCAAGCAGCCTCTGCTTCCTCCTTGCAGAGACTTTCCACTTCCAGCTCCACTGTATTGGGAAATGGATATTTTTGTTTTTCGAAGTTGTTAGTTCCTAGCCTTTCCCTCCTGCATTCAATCTTTTATAGAACATTCAATACACGCAGGCTTTGAAAGGCGAAACAGACGTGAAAGCTCAGGTGAATGGAAAATGCTAAGACTGCTTCAAACTTAAGTAGCATTAAAAGCAATTACATTTGTGCAAATGTAGAAAGGCTTGTTGCTGTTTCTGATTCCCCCACACTCCAGGGCGGTCAGCGGGGCAGAGCGCTGTTAACCATTTCAGAGCATGGAGTTCCAGGCAGCAGAGACCTGCACTTCCTTCACTTTTTCCATCTTCTATTGTCAGTGTGACATGTGGATGCCTCTCTTTCAAAGTGAAACCGACGTCTGTTTACTCAAGTAAATTAATGTTTTTATCTTGAAATAAGTTTTCATGGGAACAGGATCATATGGCAATCCACTCACTGGAAAAAAGGACACACTAGTAAAGTGTAACCTTAAATCTTTGCTTTAGTGATGACTTTTATTTCTTGTCCTTTCTTGTTCTTTCATGGTGGCATCTGTTGACATAAACCCTGTATTATTCTCACAAACACATACAAATATATGGCAAAAAGGAGAAGATAAGAGGATGATGAAAAATGAGGTGATATGAGATGCACTTAAATGTATGAAGAGGTAAATATTACCACTTGCAAAGTGTAAAGATGTAAAGCTTACAAAGACATACGTTGTTCAGTCTGAAGGAGAGTAGAGAACATTCTTCCCAGTAGGCTCCTGAGGAATACTTGCTTCCAGTTGTCTATTGTTGCATTACACACCACCCCGAAATTTAGGAGCTTAAAAGGACAATTTAGTCTTTCTGACAGTTCTGCAATCTGGGCTGGGCTCAGCTGTGCCGTTCTTCTGCTTCACGCAGTGTCTGCTGGGGTGGGATTGTCCCGCACAGAGGTGAAACCTGGCAAGGCTGGTGTGTCTGCTGGAACAGCTGGCAGAACTGGCATCCTCTCCAGCACCATGCTCCCTTGCCACATGGTCTTCCTCGTGGTTTCTTGGTTTTCTCACAGCATGGTAGGCTTAGAATCACTGGACTTCTTTAATTGGTGTTGCTGGCTTCAAAGAGGCTGAAGCTGCTGGTGCCTTAAGAAGGTCTGGACTACACAACCCGGGACTTCATTTCCTCCGTATTCTATTGGCCAAGCCAAGACACATGGCAGATCCAGGAGAGGGAAACAAGACTCCACTTTGGAGTGGGTGCCAAGCATGTAAAAGTGGGGAGAAATTCATGGGGAACATTCGTTGGACACTCTTCACCATGCAGGAACTAGCAGGCTGCTTGAAAACAACTCAAAATACACATCCTGATTAATGGAATATTCTACAGCAATGAAAATGATGAAAGACAGCCACATGCAAGAGCTTGATAAGCCTTCCAAACATCACAGTGACAGAAAAAAGTCACAAATTAATTATACCATGTGATTCATTTTGTGAAGTATACTAAATGATACTGTTCATCAATGCATACATGAGTGGCAAAATCATTAAGAAAAGCAGGAAGAGTGTCATCATGAAAGTCAGATTAGGGAGGATGCAGGTGGCTGTAAGCAAGAAGTGACACTGGAGGTTTCTGGATGCTGGTAATATATTTTTTTCCTTGACCTGGGTGATGGCAATATGCATATTTCATTGTTCAGTTGCTCATGTATGCATATTTTTGGTTTGAAGGTTATATCTCTCTATATAATTTATTTTATTATCATTAATCTACAATTACATGTGCAATATTATGGTTATTAAACTACCCCTTCATCAGGTCCCCCCCACCAACCCCATTACAGTCACTGTCCATCAGCGTAGTGAGATGCTATAGAATCACTACTTGTCTTCTCTGAGTTGTACTGCCCTCCCTGTGCCCCCCCAACATTACATCTGCTAATCGTAATGCCCCTTTTTCCCTCTTATCCCTCCCTTCCCACCCATTTTCCCCAGTCCCTTTCCCTTTGGTAACTATTAGTCCGTTCTTGGGTATATCTCTACATTTTTAAAACATGGTGAAAACTGAAATTTTGGCTAAATTTAAATTTGTCATATGTATGCTTGACATGTGCAGCTCAAAACTCTGACTAGTTTCTGTTTCTGATGACACAGAAAAGTAGGGGTGGAGCCTACTGCCTTGCCTGAAATCTCAGGCTCATTCATGGGAATGAAAGCTGTGGTTTTTAAACTAGCAATATGTGCCAGGCTCTCACTAGGTCCTTGAATACATTACTATAGTCGAGACAAAACTCTGAGAAGTAGGGGGTTATGTCCATTTTCCAGAGAAGGCTATAATGCGTGGTTAAGGGTAGCTCCAAGGTCGCACAATGTTTGAATCTGATCTCTCTTTCAACTTCGTGCACAAAAATGTCCTTGGCACAGGGGTCCTGAAACATCAAAGTTCACCTATCCCCTGTGCTCAGGCTGGTCAGGTCCGGAGTGGGCAGCATCCAGGTCACCACCAGCGCCAAAGTGTAATTGTTCAGGCCCTGGTCTTCTGGGGAGGAAGCCATCGCGACCACTGGGGGCCTTTGCTAAGCCCCCCGGTGGGAGCCTCCCCTCTGGACTGCTGGTTGTTGACGGGCAGAGTGGCTGCTTGGGCCTTGCCAGGCTGTAATCTTGCAATCAGGCAGCCGGCACCCAGGATCAGCCGACGAAGCTGGTACAAGGACAGTGGAAAGAGTTGGCCTTCAAATTCCGGGAATCACGTGATGTTGATTCCGAGGCCAGCCTCCCATCCCCCACTCTACTGGAAGCTCAGTCTGCCTGGCAGCGCCGAGTCTGGAGAGATTCCAGATTAAATAATAGTGTAATAAGGACCACATCTCTGTTTTGGTTTTTGCCAATTATGCCATTTCAAAGGGACGAAAGCAAAGCTCCTAAGGCCCTTATCCAGGTCTTCTGGACCGTGACCTAATGAAACGTGTTGGAGAAAAATCATCTCTTGTTGATAAAAAAGAGGGTGTCTGCTTTGGGGTTTTTTTTGAGGAATTATTTGGCCTCCTGGTGGCAGTTATTTTTATGGGTACTAGAGAAAAAACAAGACGGAATACTGTGTTGTCATTAGTGACTTCAAGGGGGAACGGAGGGGGCTGTGCTCAGAAATGACAATGCTCCCACTGTCGAACTCTTTCAAATCCATGATTGTCTTCTAACTGCTCTGCAAGGTGGGCAGGCAGCTATCATTAGGTTAATCATAAAGATGAGACGAAGTTAAGGGGCTCTTGTCTAAAACTCATGTGGAGAGAGTGGATTATTTGCTCTTCACAGTCAAAACTGAGGAAGAAATATTGAGGAATGATGACTGGGCTAAAATAAAACAAATAGAAATATCACTGGTGCTAATATTAAGATGAAGGAGGAGAAGGGAAAAGGGAAGAGAAGAGAGAGAGAAGGAGCAGGAGGGGAAAAGCAGGTGAAGGAACAGTCGTGGTGTGTCTTGAGCACTCTTATGCGCGATTTATTGTGTGATGTTCTTTCCCACCTATTCCTCCTGGGGAGTTGTCTCTCCTCCGTCTCAGAAGGGACCACCTCATCTTTACCAGGTGATCAGATGTTGGATGTTGGGCTGGAGGTGGGTCACACCAGTTTCTCTGTCCTGGGAATTTGTAATAGGGGCCAGTGAGAGATGCCTTGGCTCTGGGGAGGCTTGAGTCATGTAGAGCTGAGACTGGAACCACCATGTTTGTGGAGAGTGTTAACAGAGCAAAGAGAGAGAGAGAGAAGGGAGACCTGGAGAACAAGAAGAGTAGTGATTAGAGATTTCTGAACACCCAAGGGAAGGAGTTGTGGCAATCCAGGCCCTTGTGAAGCCCTATTTCCTATTTCTACCAATTTGAGGGCTTTCGGGACCCTTGTAATAAATCCCCTTTGCCCTCAGTTGGTTTCAGTGGGTTTCTATTTCTTGCAACCAAATGATCAATGATTGATCACTGAGCCTTTCACCACCTTACCCAAGTTTTTACTACTGGATAGAAAAAGCAACAGAAGAGCAGCGAGGGTAAACTACTGGCTCAGAGTCACGTCCTTATCCTTGCAGAATGCGATAAGAATCAAGGTCCCCTAGAGCTTGGTATCTTTTCCCTACTAGAGGTGGTGGCTGAGCAAATCTATGGATATTTGTGTTCACATCCCTATTATCTGGCCACTTAATTCAAGCTCCTTTGGCTGTAAATGGAAACAAAAAATCCTATTAAAGTTCATACACCATTAAAAAAAATATATTTACTTCTCATATAAACTCAGAAGTCCCATAAAGGGAGATCATTAGCTTTAGTCCATAAGTGCATGAGGGGCTTACCCCATGTGAGAATCTACCCTTCTTCCTCCCTTAGCAGCATTTCCCCTAGTTGGCTTCACTCTAAAACAGACTTTCTTCCCTCTGTGGCAAAGATGGCTACATATAAGCTCCCGGTTGGTATCTGTCCAGTTTATCAATTCTGGCTGGATAAAGAAAGCCACTTAGTGATTAGTCCAGCAAACTTCCTAGTGAGTCCCATTGGGCTAATCTGGGTCACAGGTCCATTCCTGAGCCCATCACCAGCCAGGAAGACGGCATGCTTGGATTGGCCACAACTAGGTCATGTGCTCACTCTGGGATCCAGTGGCCACAGTCAGCCCACATTTACCCTATGGCCTGAGAAGGAGAGCAGTGATTGTCCAGGGGAAACACTGGGTGTTGTGATGGAAAGAAAAGAAAGTGCACAGGGGATGAATAAAAGCTATAGACGTCCAGTGCAGACTTGTTCAATTAGTCCTGCCATGGATCCTATCATTACACAACATTTTCTAGAATTCTCTTTTGGGTCGGCCGGCTTGGTGGGGGATTTAGGAATTAGCCAATTGTAGATGTTTTGAAATCGATTAGCTCATATTCTTCATTTTACAGTGGAGAAGTTAATTGACTTGCCCCAGGCAGACATCTGTTGAGAAAGAAGCAGGGCTATTCCTTATGCCCAGGCTGAGATGCAGGTTGGCCTTGTACCCTAGTGCCTTCTTTCCCAGGGGTGCCTTGCAACCCAGCAGCTGGCAGGTTCAAGGCTTCTCACCATTTCCCAACAAGAATTCTGGCATTGCCTTGACCAAAGGGGATATTCTAGATGCTGTAACGAGATGATATCAGAAATCTAAATGCAAAACAGGCATTCCCACATCCCCATTAGCCAATGTGAGTGTAAGTTACACGTCATTTTTTTCACATTTATAGACATTTCATTGTTACCAACTAGTCTTCTAAAAACAAAAAACATGTATAACTCAGGGAAGGGACAGACGTAGTATTGATGCAATTGCTCTCTTTTATGGAAAGGGAAGACAAGTCATCCAAATGTGTTATCAAGTGAGATCTTGATCTGTTTTTAAACATCTTCAAAGAAATTTGACTACTATTTGCTTTTAACAGTTGTTTACAGACCTATGTAGAGAGTGGGCTGTTACTTACAATGGGGTCAGCAAAGTGTGGCCCATGGGCCGGATCCAGCTCACCAACTTTTCTGTAAAGTTTTATTGGAACACAGCACACCCATCTGTAAATAATGTCTATGCCTGGTTTTTGCACAACAATGACAGAGTTGAGCAATTTCAGCAGAGACAGTACAGCCTGTAAAAACTAAGGTATTTACTATCTGGCCCCTTATAGAAAACTTTTCTGACCCTTGACTTAGAATATTAGATTCTCAGAGCTAAAAGTAATCTTAGAGTTCATTTCATCTAGAGGTCTCTAACTAGGACAGAATCTAACACACAATGGGCTTTTATGGGCTAATGCACTATTTAATTTTCTTTTAATTGAACCAATTTTTAAAACCAGGAGGAGGTTTTAAACTTCAGGTTTTTGGTTTCTTTTAATTGATTCAAAGATCTGGGGATGTGAAACCATAGTTAGCAACCATTGACAGGAGATAAACAGTGGGCCCTCCCTTTGTCTGACAAAGAATAGTTGATATATTTTTCCACAGCCCCTACCTCTCTCTTGCCACTTCATCATGGAGTCTAAGTCCCAGCTGGCATGAATCATTGCATCTGTACTCTCAAAGTCCCAAGACATTCTTCTGGGCTGGTATCTTTATACAGAGGTAAAATAAGACATCACCTTAAATTGTTGCACATACCGTAAAAATGGTAGAAGGCACATCCCACTATGGGCTATAGTGAAGGATATTTTTCTGAGTTTAATAGGCAGACCCCTGGGTCTTTTGACTCACTGCATTTGAGGAATTTAAGTTTCTGACTCAATGATCAAGTTCAACGTTCTCATGATTGTGGTAGGGAAACTGAGGCTCAGGGAAGAAATGAGTCTTGTTCAAGGTCACATACAATAAGCTAGTGGTGGACACAAATTAAAGCCAGGCTGATTAACTCTTGGTTCCGCGTTACTCCATTATTTGGTACCACTGACTCTCACCCAGGGACTCCGGATCATATCAAAATGAATGCCGCCTTTCGCAACAAATGTTTTGTAAGCTCCCTTTACCACACTCAAGTGGCAATCATAGATAATAAAACCTATATGTATGATTTATAGGTAATATGACTTACCTACACCCATAATTCACACACACACACACACACACACACACACACACACACACACACACACACACACATACCCATAACTGAAGTATGAAGGAGGAACAGGACAAAGAGGAGGCATGACAAACAGGGGAGTGTTGCACCTCTAGGTGAATCGCTGGGAATGTAGCAGCTACTCATGCCAGCTGAGCTGGGTGTGCTGTGCCCCACTAGGCTGGCAACTCAAATCCTATTCATGGCATTGTCGTGAGTGACATATTTTTCCATCTTGTCACAAACGCAGCCAAGTCCAATTTTTCCTTGAATTGCATAGTAGTTGCATGTATGGAAAATCAGAGTATGCTGAACTTGAGAAAAAAGGACTTGTGTTTATATATATAAAACAGGGTTTGGTTCTGGGCTCAGATCATTATTAGCAGGTTTTTCACCTACGTGACTGTCTAATGGTGCATTCAAAAGTCCTCTGGGATACAGGGAAATTTTTCATAGGATGACATTGCCCTATTATTATTATAGGACATCTCACATCCTTAGTCTTTACCAGCTAAATGTCAGTAATGCTCCCCAATCCTTGAGACAGTTAAAGAACACTCCCACAAACTTCCGACATTTCCCCCCAGGGGGTGATAGTACTGGCATTGAAAACCACTGTTCTAGACCTTTCCCAGCTCTATTCTGGACTATTTGGTGGAATCTGTACATCTGGAGAGTTATCCCAAAGGACCGTGGGATGTTATGAACCACTGGAAGCTATGCCTAATGACCCTGATTTCTGGGGATTTGCCCAGCTTGCTTAATAAGGAGCATCCTGCAGTGGTTATTGGGAGTGGATTCAGGAAATTCTGCGAAGACCTGGGAATAATATTCCAAATGCCCACAAACGTGCTCTCAAGCAACTCCCAGCGGAAGCCAGCAAGAGTGGGGAATGGAGGTTCCAGTCCCCAAAGCCTTTAATGTGGAGAGAAAAGATGACCCCAGAGGGATACAAGGGCCCAATAAATAGGTCAAATGAGACCACGCCAATCACACCAGGCTCTGCCCTGGGCAACAAGAAGAGAGGGAGAAAGCTGGGCCTGTGGCCATTGTTATGCAAACAAGATGTAAAAAAAAAACCAAACTCTGAGAGCTCCCTTGAACAGTGGCTTAAGAGAGCCCTCAAAGATGTTTTTACCACATGTGCAAGAAATTAAAATTAGGCTTAAGCTCATCTGAAGAGCCACTTTGACATTGCCATATGGTGGGAGCAGAGCTGCTTTTTGGATTTAGCAAACATCTTAAACTATTTTTCAAATGATTTAGGTTCAGCAAGACCCAAAATGCATTTTTTTTTCCTCCAAGTACCTTTTCCCCCTCATTTTAAACCCAAGGGTATTTTGAAGGGAATTCAAGCCACATGTTTCTGATTCATTTACACTTAACTCATCAACATGTTGTTTTGCAAGAGTCATTTGATGTCCTTTTGAAATATATATTAAGTGTATGTATACACACGCATTTATATTTACATACACGCACAGACACACACACTTAACATTTTCTTCTCCAGAGGAAGGAGCTACATTTTGCTAAGAATTAACCGTCTCTACACACTAAAGAAACCAAGTGAGACAATGAAAGAGGTATCCTTCAAGTTTTGAACTTGGAAAAGAAATCCCCCCTCCCAGCCAAAGGTTTATGTGTCAGAAGAGCCAGGCCCCAGAAGGAGGGAGCAGGTGAGTCACAGAAGTGGAGGACCATGACAAAAAGGTGTGGGTGATGTCCTGAGAGTGGGAGCCGGAAGCTGGCAGAATGTGGACAGTGCCAGCCTTGCAATTAGGTGCTAATAAAGGGTTTAGAACTGTGCTTTTATGGAAATCTATCTTGTTCATGCTGGTAAGTTGCTTTGAAATCCCCCACCCCACCTTAATAAATAGATGGTAGAGAGATGATATAGATATACATACATGTGCATGCGTATATATGGATGTGTATATATGTATGTATATGTGTATATATATATACATGTAATTTTGAAGAGAAATGACTTCTGGGAGGTCCATGTGGAAACCAGTATTGCTTCTGTGTTAATAAAGTGTGAATTATTTAGTTTTCAGAGTTCTCTACACCTTTCTCTATACCAGGTATAGCAGATCTGGGGCCTTTGGGAAGTTGTTTCTTCCTCTTATACCCAAGTCAGACATTACTAATTGATGCCTGAGTTCTTTCACGGGAAGTCTGAACTAAGCCTCAAACACCTTTTAAAGATAATTCCTCAGGAAGCCTCCACTGAAGAGTCAGAGTTGGTCAAAAGATGTGACTTCTTTGTCATCTTCCTAACAATAGTCAGTAGTGAGTTATTTCTAATTTAAGATTAGGAAATAGGAAAACAGGTTCAGATGTGTTAGCTTACTTGTGTGAGGTCATGCAGCTGGTAACCAGCAGATAGAAGATTTGAACCTAGGTCTGAAAGACCTGTTAATGTTCATTAAGGCATTTCCAAATTTTCTTATCATCATTATCACAACCACAATCATTACTGTCATGATCTAGCAGAAAAATCCTTGTTAAAAAAAAAATCTTTCAAGGAACGTCAATATAGGAAGTTGATAAAATCAGTGTTTTTCACAGCTAAAATTTAAGACATTCAAAATTTTAATACACACCAAACATAAAATCAGACCTGGGGAAGTGAGGTTGGAGTGACACACACAGAAATGTGAAATCAGTTATTATCTGTGACATTGGGCATCTGGCATAACTTCATTCAGTTCCCGCTGTTTAGTTCTTAGTTGGCACAATGTCAAGACCCTGTAGATTAAGAGACATTTTGTAACTGCAAATGGTAACATTCTAAAGAGAAGATACTTGAGAACGGCAGGATATTCTACAGTCCACTTGATTTAGATTCTTGGAAGGACACTGAAAAATTTACGTTTCAGGGTTGCATCCCTAAAACATTTAGTAACTATTTCTTACTGTATACACAAGCCAGCCTAAGAAGTACCTTAACTTACTGCCAAAGCAATAAACACTCATAACAAAATGTTATCCCAACATGATATGGTCTACATTCAATTTTATTGTAACCCAGTGCCTTAAGGCCAATCCTAGTCACAAAGTTATCTCTACCCACAAGACAAAAAAGGCTCAAAACAAAACAAACAGAACACAGGTGAACTAATATTACCAGTCACCCATCAGGATACATTTCATAAAATTAGTAGACAACTTGACTAACAGCAGCATAAGCAATACAGATATTTAATTATCTCACACTATTATGAAAGACAAAAGGAAACACAACACAGTTCTTGTCCTTAAAAAAATAAAAATAACTGCTTTCTGTGTTGTGAGTTTACATGTGTCCTACACACATGATTCAATCCACTAAAGTGTGGATGGATATGTTTTGACAAGAGGATGACCAGGTGTTAAGACAGAGAGACAGAAAGGCAAGAAAACATCATAACCTCCAAGGTGCCTCATGAGCTGGCATTTCCAGTTTAAATCTCCCTCTCTTCCTTTGCTTCTCCTCCTGCCCTGTTCAGAGCTTCATTCTGTGGACCACAGACAAAGAGACGACAAAACATAAACTGTGCCACATAGCTCCAAGCCTTTGCCTGGGCTGTTCTGCCTTTTGACTGCTCTCTTGCAGAACTGGAATACCACCCATCGTTCTACTTTTTAAGAACCAGCTTTAATGCCTCGTCACCATGAAGGTTTCCCCAATCCTCCACACCAATCTTAATTACTCTTTGAGTCTCTCCTTAGTAAGACTGCACAACGACTACTATTCCTCTTACTAATCGTAGCCTTGGATGATTCTGATGACACGTGTCAAATCCTGTGCTGAGCACTTTATGCACATTATCTCATGTAATCCCCACAGCCGTTCATTGAAATTGTTTTCCCTTCTTTCTTCTCCACCTTGTTCCTCCTCCTCCACCATCACCATCATCACCATCTTCACCATCACCATCACCATCATCACCGTCACTATCACCTGTTCACCATTCCTATCATTACCACCAATATCATCACCAACACTATCATCACTGCCATCACCACCATAACTATCACCATCATCATCATCACCATCACCATCACCATCATCACCATCACCATCACCATCACCATCATCACCATCTTCACCATCACCATCACTGTCATCACTGTCACGATCACCTGTTCACCATTCCTATCATTACCACCAATATCATCACCAACACTATCATCATCACCGCCATCACCACCATAAATATCACCATCATCATCATCACCATCACGATCACCATCACCACCACCATCACCATCATCACCACCATCACCACCGTAACTATCACCATCATCACCACCACCATCACCAGCATCATCACCATCACCATCACCATCACCATCACCACCATCACCATCACCATCATCACCATCACCATCACCATCACCATCACCATCATCACCATCTTCACCATCACCATCACCATCATCACTGTCACGATCACCTGTTCACCATTCCTATCATTACCACCAATATCATCACCAACACTATCATCACTGCCATCACCACCATAACTATCACCATCATCATCATCACCATCACCATCACCATCATCACCATCACCATCACCATCACCATCATCACCATCTTCACCATCACCGTCACCATCATCACTGTCACGATCACCTGTTCACCATTCCTATCATTACCACCAATATCATCACCAACACTATCATCATCACCGCCATCACCACCATAACTATCACCATCATCATCATCATCACCATCACGATCACCATCACCACCATCATCACCATCATCACCACGTAACTATCACCATCATCACCACCACCATCACCAGCATCATCACCATCACCATCAGCATCACCATCACAACCATCACCATCACCATCACCACCATCACCATCACCATCACCATCACCATCATCACGATCACCACCACCACCATAATCATCATCATCACCATCACCATCATCATCATCATCACCATCACCATCACCATCATCACCATCACCATCACCATCATCATCACCACCACCACCATCACCACCATCACCATCATCACCATCACCATCATCACCATCACCATTATCACCACCATCACCATCACCATTACCAACATGACTATCACCTGTTCACCATCCCCATTATTATCACCAATATCATCATCACCAATATCATCATTCTTTCCCCTTCTTTCTCCTCTTTCTCCTCCTTCTTTACCATTATTATTCTCATTTTGTGAGCAAGGAGACTGGGGTATACAGAGTTTCAACAACTTATTTAAGCTCACACATCAAGTAAGTGAATGAACCAGGCTTCAAATTCTAGTTTGTGGTCTCAAACCCTGTCAACTCCTTTGTCAGCCATTTTGTTCTGCAGCATCTCTGCACCCCACCCCTTAGCCATGCTTCACACCTAATGTTGTACCTGTTACCTCCACTGCCAGCTTCTCAGATATTTATAGGCAGTGGTTTTGTATTATTCACCTCTAAATCTCAGGTTGGGGCACTGTTCCAGGCACACAGGAGGCCTTGGTAAATATTAAGTTATTTTAAACACAATTTTTGGATGGGAAAAACATTCACAGGATTGAAAAACCACAAGGTTACAAAGAGGAATAGAGTGAAAAAACTCTCAGCCTCCACTCTCGGTCAGCCATTCCCCTCTCCTCTGAGCCTGTCAGTTACATTGTTTTTTAATTTATACTTCTAGAAACATTTTGTGCACCTACAAGGAAATATGTAAGTAAATTTTCTTTCTTCCTTTTAAAATATAAATGGTAGTACACTATACCTACTTTTCTGTGCTTTATGTTAGCTATTTGTTATTATTATTAACTATTATTCAACTTATTGAAAAGGCATCTTTAAAAAAGTACCCTGCTATCTTTCCTTCTACATTCAGCATAAATATTTATTGAGCTCTGACTCAAGTGTCCCTCCCAATCAGAAGCACCTGTGGGGCAGGCCGAGGACGTGGTCGCCCAGCACCTTCCACCTGATTAGGAACCCTTGGTGCCAGACAGATCTGGCCCAGACCCCGGGTGCAAGCTCTGGCATTCTGAACATAGGCTGACAGCATTAACCCTTCATGTTTGCACATTTCAGCAGGTAGGTCTGGGTAAGGGGCAGTGGATTCAGGAGTTTGACCTTACACAGGGGCTCTTGGTGAATACGCAGTGGCTTCTGGTTCTCCATATGAAATTCTAGCATTCACTTGCTTTAATCTTGCACATTCTCTCTGGCTTTATCTCTGATTGGAGATCTTGCTTCTGCTTTCTGCTCTAATTGTGGGAAAGCCAGAAAGTAAGCAGATCGGTAGCTTTCTGCCCCTTCCATCAGATGGTTCCTCAACACCACTTGGGTTGGGAGATGGGGTCCACAATGTGTCATCATTGTCTGCTTCTGGTGGAGCATTACCCTTTCTTGTTCCCACGTTGGCTTCCTACCATCCTTACAATTTAGCAGGACTAAAAGGAAGGGTTGGGTGTAGGCAGCTGAAGTCCACAGACCCCTTATAACAGGCTGCTGTTCCTGCAAAGAAGAGTGTTTCCTTGGGTGTGCCTATGAACAGGGCTTCTCCTTCCTGCAAACCTCTTTTCTGTTCCTCCTCCAATTCTTACACTTTATGCCCCTGTTCTACCACCCAAGATGCCTGGCATGGTACTTGCAGTCTCTGACTCAGAGTTCATTTGTTCACCCTCCTCTGCTGCCTGACTCTAGCTGCTTGCCCACACTAAAAACTGATTTTACCATCAGCCGCCTACTCGAGGTTACACTTTCCGGTACAATTTCCTTCAAATAATCCCTCTCTCCCCCAAGCAGTCCTCACGACTGGAGTTTACACCTCTTCTTTTCCCACCCCTCCTCCCCGGGTCCCTCTCAACATAATTTCTCGCTTCCCCTCCCTGTGAGACCCCACTTCTCCAATGAGACTCTCTAGTTTGTGATTGTTTGGGAGAGCTGATGGCTAAGCTTGCAGCTTCTGTTGAATAGGTTTCAGGGGCCCAGACATTTTTATATGCATTCAGATTGCTGGAATCCCCAGCCACGAAGGGTTTTATGTACTGTTGGCATAGACTTCCTTGCCAACTAAGCTTCAAGAAGTTTATAGGTTTGGTAGCATTACACGCCAAGTCTTGGAAGGCTTTCTCGGAGTTACGCAATTCATTGGAAGGAAAAAGGGTGTGTGGGGCGTGCATGTGTGTTTCCCGGTGCTTTGCTTTTCTTCTTTAAGGGAAAAAAAAATCTTAACACAAAGGAATGTGTGAAAAGCACAAATGTAAAAGCTCTGGGGCCTTTGGATGACTACCAAGGAGTAAAAGGCCAAAACGTGTCCAGCGCAGTCATCTCCGTTCAAGCACTGACAAGATGGAACAAGTCTTCCAAGCTCCCTGGAGACTCTGGTAGAGGAGTGTGCTGGACCATTCCTTCTCCTGTATGTCTTCATAGCATGCATCCCAATAGCTATTAATGATTAATTGTGGAATTAGTTGGTTTGTGGCTGCCTTTCCTGCAAAAATAAAAGCTCCATGAAGGTAAGACTCTTACCCTCATATTGAATCACTGTATTCCAATTTAGCAGAGTATCTGACATGCAGGAGGAGCTCCACAGGTATCTGTTCATGGGCGAGCAGTTCTGTCTTTATAATTGCATATCCAGCATGCAGTATGATTGGCACATAAAAGGAGCCCAATAGATATCTGTGAAATAAATGAATGTCTCAAGGCTTATTTTAGGTTGAACTACTCATTCGCCTTTTGAGGGATTTAGGTTGTGTCCTGGACAATCCAGGTGAACGCCAAGTTCTGGAAATTCTGAAGTCTGTTATATTCTACCGACCTGCCAGTACTGTCTCCCTGTGGTAGGCAGCAGTTTGAATCCCAGGTTATTTCTTGTAGCCTTTGCCAGGCCACGTGGAGGCTGCTCCTACATGTGTGGTGCGGGATCAGCCAGAGATTTGGGCAGAGTGAGACACACAATGTGGGGCACTCCCTCTCTGGGTTTTTCTTCTCCAGGATTAGTGCAGATGACGGTTGCTATCAAGCCAGAAACAATGAAAATGGGGAGTTCCCGTGGTACAGCGCCATTCTTACCAGTACCAGCCCTCTCCCAGAGTCTGCCTGCTTGTAGTCATTCTCTGGTGCCTGGAGGTGGACAATATTTTGTCCAGGGTTAATTGTTATCTGCCAAAAGGTAGGCAGGTCTGTCCATCTATCTATTCATCTCTCTCTAGCTAGCTATCTAATTAGCGTTTTTGGTTGCAAACTACCAAACCCAATTTAGCTGGCCTAAGCAGAATATAAATTAATTGTAAGATACCAGGTGACTCACACAATCTCCAGAAGGGTTGGAGAATGAAGTTTAGGGCACATACAACCAAGAATACTATCCAAAGCACACTGTGATAGCTGCCCCAGGGGAACTTGTAATTCCTGTCTTCACACCGACATTGCAGCTCATGCAAACACCCTGCAGTTCTCACCAATGACACTGAGAATGAGATATTAGAGACTCCGCTCACCTTAAACTTGGGGCTCGCTCCACCCTCATCAAATGATGGATTTTATGCAAGCCTGCTTTTTCCTGTTGGGAGGATCTGATTGGCAGAGCCTAGGCCACATACCTAGCTGCAAAGGGAGGCTGGGAAAATGAGTCTAGCTTACATCATGGGAGGGAGGGGCTTACAATGTGGGACATTCTCTAAACAGAGGAAAATTTTTCAAATGGTAGTAGGTGATCACACTGTAGTAGACAAAAATCTACTACATTAACTATTAATGTGTCTGTATATTCACGTCACTATTTTTCATCTGTCCATTCACATGCATGTCCATCTTTGGGGACAGAAACTGCATTATTTATCAGTTCATCTCCAGCACTGAATCAGAGCCACATAGTAGATTGTCAACATAATAATTATAAAAACACACATTTGCACAGTGATTTACAGCTACCAACACTTCTCATGATTTCAGAATTCCGTTGTATTTAGTTTTCCCAGTGACACCAAGGACAAAGTTTTCTTGTCATCTCTTTTGTATGGATCAGAGAACTGTTGTCCAGAGAGTTAGAAGAAGCTGTCCAAGGTCTCACAAGGGCACATACAGTGCTGGGTCTAAGCGTCAGCTTTTTTAGTACTGTTTTTCCTGGTACCATAGTTTGGAGAGATCAGGCTCTGCTGCTGTTTCAGGTTAAACCTAAAGATCTAGGAGGCTTACCAGAATACAACTTTCGTCTTTGCTCATTTGCATGACTGGCTTGTCCCAGTTTTCCCTAGGGCTGTCAGTTTTTAGAATGAAAGACCTGAGACCCCAGGACTCCTTGAGTCCTGGGCAGACATCCCAGGATATTGGTTACCCTGCTTATTACATGAGGATGCTAATTGGGCAGCTCTCTGCCATTTTGTAGGTATGCCCTCTGGAAGCCATGGCCTCTGTGATCCTAATGGGGGAGAGAGGACTAGAGAGAGCCACGTGGAATATATTTAGGGGTCAGATGTGGAAAAGGCTTACCTGATTTCTGCTCACTTCCCATTAGCTAAAACACCATGGCGTGACTCCAGTCTAGCTGCAAAGGAGTCTGAGAAAGGCAGCTTTCTTGTGTGCACAGGAGGTGTGTTTCCTGTGAGCACATAGCACTATGTTCTACCTTACTCATCCTGGTGTTTCCTACAGGGTCCAATGTAGTCTCTTGTAGTCTGGTGGGCAAAAATGGTACTTTTCAAATACAATTTTTATTGTGTTTTATTCTCTCTAATAATCAATTCATATTATTATGGGATGTAGAAAATACAGATAAGGAAAGAATAAAAATGAAATTACTCCAAATTTTACTGTTATCACCATATAATATTAACAATCTTGTGTATTTCTTTTACATTTTCTTCTGTGTATGTAACCATGATTTTTTTCAAGTTTATATCTGCTCTCTCACTGCCTACAAAATGTTTACACTATCTTTTCATATCTATGCATACATTTTTAAATGGTGGAATAGTAATTCATTTTATAGACGTTTCACAATTTATTAGAATGTCATTTTGAGGGGTGCTTTAGTTCAGTGGAAAGGCTCTGGATCCAGGTTACTGGGTCCAAATGCTGGCTCTAATTACAGTTGGGTAAGAGAAATCCCTACTCTGGACCCACAGACAACAGGGTCTTGCCTGGTCCTCCTCCCACTCCATCCCTTCCCATGGGGTAAGGAATCTAGCGGGTGAGGAGATGTAATTTTGTAGAACCTGTGTCCTTTTTAACCCACTCTCTGGATACCTGGGACCCTAGAATTCTCCACTGCCGCAACCCTGAATCTGCTTTTAGGGACTCTGCTGGCTTCTCTGGGGGCCCGTTCTCCTGCTGCACTTTCTGGGTGTGCACTCCTAGACCCGGGCTTCGGGAGGCCATTGTTTTGATAGAGGATTCTGCAGATGGTCCTTCTCAGGGTGGGATGGAGCCGGGGGTGGGGAGAGAAAGGGAGCAAGCTCTTGGCTGTGGGCTGGCACTCCCTGTGCTGCCACAGCCAGACACCAAACTCTAAGGAGTTCAAGGATTCAGCCTTCAGACTTGGCCCCCCAGGCCACAACGAAAGCATATTTGACCAGACTAACGGATAGAAAACATATGACTTAACCGCTTGATTTGTAACTTTTCAAATGGTTTGTAGGCCTCCAGTGTTTTTCTTGCCCTGGGTCTAGCTAATGTTAAGTGTGAACTTAGACATGTCTCCATGCTTTTAAGCTGTGCAACTTTGGGCAAGTTGCTTAACCTTTCTGTGTCTCAGTTTTGTTAGCTCTAAAGTGGGCCAAAAAGTAGTTCCAACTTCATAGGGTTGTTCTGGGTATGGAATGAGCTAACAGAGTCAAAGTGCTGAAAATACTACCTGGGGACAGGGGAAACACTAAATATTTCCTGCAAGAATTGTTATGGTTATTATTAGCATTGCCATTACTTATTTATTTTGGTCATTAAATATTAGATTGTTCCCAGTTTTTGCTGACCTAAACAATAATTCAGCGAGCACCTTTTTAACTGATGTCATCAGTACACGTCCATAATTACTTCTTTAGGACAAAAAAAATATTTGCTAGACAGGAAATTTTAGGGTCAAAGAGGGTGCACATTTTAAAGTCTTTTGATATGTTAATGAGTTGCTTCTAGACTTAAATTGGTTGAACATATTATTCATTAGTTATAATTCCCTGACTGCTGAGGGTTTGGACACTAAATTATCCAGGTTGTTAGTGACATTTTAAACTTAAACTCTTAGTGAGAGAAAATAAGTCCATGAATGAAAAGCTGGATTAACTTGAACAAAAACTAATTAGCAGCAGTCTGCTCGCCCAGGAAATCAAAAAGCATACAATGAAGTCAAATGCAAGGCCCAGAAGTTCTTTGGTTGACTCTGCACTGTGTTCAGTGTACAGAGCATTCTTTAGATCTTTTTCTCTCCTCGGAAGAGGCCGTGGCTGCAAGGCTTTACCCCATTCTGCCCTCCCAGGCTTTGCAGCTGACCTCATTTGCCTTCCCGCACAGAGGTTTTCATCCGGTGCACGGAGGAGTTCTGCAGTCACTTCGCTCATCTTTCTCTTGAGAAATCAGTACGCTTCTGTGACTTACTGTCAGCGCCTGGCAGCTGGGAGGTTCAGAGCGGTGGCCACAGCAGGTGGAGCTTTTGGGCAGGTGTCATTTCCTTTTGGAAATGAGCTCTGGGAAGGTGACAGAAGCCAATGGAGGTGAGTTTGGGGTTGAGTTACTCCAGAAACCCCAGGAGGACAATACATCTCATGTACTTTCATCTGACTTTTGGAATGTCTAATTTCCACCCATGCCAAGTGTGGAAATGGGGAACACATGAATAGGACTATGAGGTTTGCCCGGGTCCACTCTGTGCCCTCCTCCATTCTGCTCTGTGCCCAAGAAACTGGCCTGCCTGGGCTGCCTCATCTGGCCTCCTTGCCCTCTGGCTTCCATTCGGGCTTAGCCAATGGGAGGCACAAGCTGGAGAGGTAGGGAAGGGGAGAGAGAGAGATTGGGGTATTTCTTCCTTTGGTTCCCTCCTTTCCAAGTGGTGGGTTTATAGTGGCTACTTGTCTGTAAAAAAAAAAAGCTGCATCTCTTGTCATAGCTCCCGTCCAGCTTCAGCTCTCACCAACTTCTGATAACCTTGAAGGCTTCAGAGAGGTATATAGCTTCTTCCTGGATGTCCAGAGGGTTCTGCACCATTGGTAGTTTGTTTCTCTTAACTTTTCCCACAGGGTTCTGAATAAACTCTTCTCTTTGGAGTCTGCTGGGTCCTGCTAGGGCTCTGTTAAGACAGAAACTGTGGTTTTGGCAAGATGCCAGAAGGAATTTCACAGCATAATCAAAGGACAATAGAACATGGTGGCTAAGAGTTTGGGTTCTGGAATCCAAGAGGTGGAAGTTCTCGGTCTATTATTTCCTAGCTAATTGACCTTGTGTGTGTGACTTCACCTCTCTGATCCTTAGTTTCCCTATCTCTAAAATGGGGCTAATAGTACTACTTAATCTCCTTGGGATGCTTTGATGGATCTGAGATGGTACCTTTTAAGTACCTGGCACATAGCAACCACTGAGAAAAGGTTAATTGCTATTATTATCTGTTCCACTTATCTGTTGCTGTATAACCAACTACCCTAAAACTCAGGGGAATGTGAGTATGTTTATGAGCATGCTGTTTGGGAAGGGTTTGGTAGGGATAAGCCATCTTTGTTTTGGATATTGCCTGGCTCTCCATTGGGGTGACAGAATTGGCTGGGGGCTGGGTGGGCATTGCTGCCTTTTCCTGAAAACTCAAGGCTTCTCCATGTGTCTCTGCAGCATGGAGTCTCAGGGTAGTCAGACCTCTTACATGTCACTGGTCTGGGTAGAAGCTCAAGGACTCCTATGAGCAAGTCTAAGAAGCCCCAGAAGGTCCTTTTTACCACATTCTGTTAGTCAAACAAGTCAGTCAGGGCAGAATAGATTCCAGTGTAGGGGAAATAGGCTCCACTTCTCTACAGACAAACAGTAAACAATCTGTAGCAATCTACATTATCATTCACTGAGAAGATCAGTGTGGGTGGGAGGGAAATAAAGAAGGGAAATTCGGGAATTTTAAGCTGATTTTTCCCATTTTAGAAATACGGCTACCACTGATGACTATTTACTATATATAGGTCATAATGTTAGGCACTATATCCATCAGGAATCCTGTTTAGAAGTGACAGAAACCCAATTCAAATTACTTTTAACAACAACAAGAAAAGGGAAATAAAGATAAATGGCAGGGGTGAACTTACTGGTTCATGTAACTGGGAACTTCCCCAAAGTATTACTTGATCTAAGACCCCTAGATTTGCAGGGCTCTTTCCAGTTCCTGGACAGACTCTCCCACAAGGCAGACATGACGGCCAGTGGAGCATCTCCATGCACATTCTCCATCTGAAAGCCACCGTCTTTCCTAGAGAAAAGTCCTGGAAGAGTTCGAATGATTTTTGTTTCAGGTAACTGTCCACTAGTGTGGAGACAGCACGAGGGCGTTGTCAACCCCAACCCAACCACATGAAATGGGTTGCCAACAGAGTACAGGGGCTCTGAGACACCAGAGGAAGGGAAATAGGGAAGATATGCTGCAAAGACCAAACCGTCATGGCTACAGTCTATTATGGTACCTCATAGGCTGCTGCACTGATGCAATTCTGATGTTGGCCACCTGGAATTACTGCAGACCCCACAAGCTAAGGCACATTCCCCATAAGATTGCCCTCACTTCAGATCCACTCGGGGGACCTAGGGGGTCCCCAGGCCACCCACTACTTCTGGCTAAAGAGTTGAGGGTTCTCATGACTTATTCAGGTTTGATAATTCACTAGAATCATTCACACAGCTAAGAAAAGTGCTATATTTATGATTAAAGTTTTTAAATAAAAGATTCAAATCAGGACCAGCCAAATAAAGAGACATATAGGGCAAAGTTTGGGAGGATTCTGAATGCAGAACTTCAATGCCCTGTCCTCTTGGAGTCAGGCTGCATCACCCACCTTGCACGTCAATGTGGTCACCAAACGGGAAGTTCCACCAAGCTTTGGGATCCAGAGTTTTACTGGGGTTTCATTCCATCGACATGATTGATTGAATCATTGGACATATGAACTCAGTCTCCAACTGCCCTCCCTTTCCATCAGTTCAGGCCAGCTCAAAGCCCCAGCTCTCTAATCACACACTTGGTCTTTCTGACTGACCAGTCCACATCCCAAGTCATCTCAAATCTAGGCATAAGTTCAGGTGTGATCCAAGAGGCTGATGAATAATGAAGACATTCCTATGATGCAGGAAATTCGAAAGATTTAGAATTGCCTACTGAGGTTCAAGGGACACAGGTCAGTCAAATACCTTATTACACAAGATGTGCATAATTCATATAAAACATGACATTCCCGTGAGAATGCACCAGAGCACCTACTGAAAAATGAAGATATTGTGGATATCCTGGGATATATAAGATTTGAGCTCATTTTTTTTTTGAGCCCAGGTTTTAATTTTTTTCTTACTATACCCCAGTGCCTGCCTCTAATGAGAAAGTTAATTCGTCTTAGTTAACTGCCTCAATGTTCTCCATCTCCAATGGGAGGGAGGGTGTCCTAATTATTCCATGCTAAATGAATAGTTGACTTTAGTGAGTTCATTCATTTTACCCTTTTTTTCTTTTTTTGGCTTGGGAAGGATTATGGGAGTTAAAAGATCAGAATTCTAGGTCCAGCTCTGCTCAGTAAGTACAGTTAAATGAGTGGCTTTACCTTTTTAGATTCATTTCTCCACCTGAAAAACAAAATGCCTGGGCTATCTATCTCAGAGGGTCTTGTAGGCTCTGTAAGTTCCAGAACTCAGTTGCTTTGCTAAACTTTGCAATGCAGGGGCATCATTTACCATTGGGATGGCCTGAGAAAATCAATAATACCTTCTACCAGTGGAAACTCACACCCAGAAATTACGTATATTATTTGTCTGTTCATAAATATTTTTTTCGAGTACTTGTGTATGCCAGGTATGGCATTAGATGTTGGGGATATAGCCAAAGAAAGGAAGATACGGTGCCTACCCTCATGGAATGGAAGAATGGTGAAGTTCAGACATTAAGCCAATCATTCAAAAGACGGTAGAGAAAGAAGGGTATTTGAGGCATAAGACAGAAAGATCTAACTTAATCGAGGGCCAGGAAGGGCTTCCAAGAAGTGGCATTTAAGACCCAAAGGACTTGAGAATGTTAGTGGGTAAAAAAAGAAGTTCCTGGGTGTTCCAGGCAGAGAAAGCTCCCCCAAGAAGGCCAAAACTTGGCACATCAAAGCTATCCCTGTAACAGAGGGAATAACTTCCCAGCCAGTATTTGGCCTGCACATTTTCTGATTGAATGAGTGACTGGATAAGCAGATATTAGTTCTTCAGTTAAAATTTCTGCAAGGGCCAGGCTAGTAGATGCTTCTAAAACCTGGAACCCAATGTTGGGCACACTTGAGTTCATCAATAAACTCCATTTAATAAATAGTTATTGGTATCTATGGAAGGTGGTAGAGGGGGAGGCACAGTTTAAACTAATACTGAGCACTTACTATATACCAAGCACTGTTCTAATTGTTAATCTGCTCTTAGCTAATAAATTCATCATGCTGACTATGCTGGAAAAGGAAAATAAGTGAGATGTCACCCATCAACTCAAAGCCCTTAAAATTGGGCAAAAAAAAATATTTTCAAAGGAATATCACATAATCAGACTATATAGCTCACCTATACCAGGTGTCTTGAGCTAAACAGTAAAGAAATATATCAGCTACAAATTTTTTAACATGTATACATAGCAGATATTGTAGAAAGAAAATGGTTAGTTTTTAGAATCTCATTAATTCTCAAGTTAACCCTAGACAGAGGGGTTATTATTATAAGTCCCATCAAAACTGAGGTTCAGAGAGGTTAAGTAACTTACCCAAGGTCACCCAGTCAGAAGGGGCAAGGTCTAACTAGTCCCTCAGAGTGCAAGTCTCTGTCTCCTCAATGATTCACCACTAAACCCCATGTAGATACAACTTTAAATGATGTACCATTGGGAAAAATGGTAATATGCTCAGCATTTCATGTACGTTTAAGGACTGATATTCATTGGAGATCTTTGGCTGGGTCCAGATGCAACCTGGAGTCATAAAAGTGTCTGACTCAGTTGATAAGTTCCTCCCAGCTCACCTACCAACAGCCAAATGCCTCACACTCTCCCCTGGTCCCTGAAGGAAGGACTTTCACACTGAAGAGAGGTGGAGACACTTCTTATCTTGACACTTCAAAGAAAGCCTTCCCCCTTGACATCTTCCTGCCCTAAACAGTGCTGATGTGGGAACATGGTGCTGAAGGGTTTGCCTGGTCGCTTTGATCTTGGGGCAAGCGGGCAATTTCTGTTCTTCCAGGCCTGAGGAATGCTGGGCCCCCTGGCCTTGCTTCTTGCTTCTTATAATATTTACAGCTTCAAATGACTCCTTTACTTATTCAGTTTAATCCCAAGTAAATTGCCAAGAGGTAAAACTCGATTTCAGAGTGAAAATAATTCTATCTGGCGGCAGAGTCCGCATTGGTTTAACCATCTGGATGGTTCTGATGTTGTGAGATGCTGTTTACCACCTACTCCAATTCTGGTACTGCCCTCACCCGTAGTTCCAGATGGTATCATGGACTCCCTTGATAATCTATGAGAGCAATGGACTCACCTTCAAAAACATTCACCCAGGGAAATTGGCAAATGCAATTTGAAAGGACACACAAGCCCTCTGAAGCCCATCCCTGGCTTTCTTGCTGGGGGAGGGGTCGGGCGGTCCACGGATTCAAGTCAAGAACCCCTCAGAGGGCAGCTACTGCCACTCTGAACAGGGCAGGGGTTAAACAGTCGTTCTGGAGTTAAGCAGACCTGAGTTGGAATCCTTGCTGAGACCATTTCTTCATACCCTAGTCAAATTACCTAATCTCTTGGACCTCAGTTTCTCTGTGACCTGTAGCCCCACTTCATTTAGTCGTGCTGAGGACTATAGGAGTTTGTGCAGGTAAAATGTTCAGCGCGTGTGTTATTGGGACTAACAGCTCTGCTGGTGACAACCATCATTACAATATGATTGCCTGTCTCTCCTAATCTTGCCCCAGGAAGGAGACTCTCAGCAGAAGAGACACTTTATTTACTCAGGCCTCAGTCTTTGCACCTGACAGATGGGCTGATCATAGCCCTGTCCTGCCAATGCACAGCCTTCATCAGGAGGTGCATCCAAGCCGAAAGAAAGGAGAGAGTTCCTTAACTACAGATGCCGTGAATGTGTGGCTCTGAAATCATTATCATCCTGTTCCGTGGAAAATTTTCTCATTCTTGAGTTGAAGTGGAGGTTCCAAATTCATAGGTTTAAGGACTCCCTTGATATTGAAGGAAGAGTGAAACTAAAAGACCTAGCTTCTTGGTGGGTTTACTAACCCCAAATAGTTGAATAGTGCTAATTAATATTTTACAAAATTCATCAAGTCAAACCCCTATTCAAGGCTCCCCTCTCTTGACTTCCTGGACGGAGAAGGGAAGTCCCTCAGATCACAAAGGACAGAGACTTAAATAGTCATGGAGCCAATACATTTATCTGATCTCAACCCCACACACCTAGGCAGCTGGAGAGAAATTTACAAGGCCAAGGCTCTGCTGGAGAAAGAAAAAATGATCCACAGAGGGAAGAAACTCTGATCCCTATAATGCACCCAGCATTATCAATCCCTTATGGATTGATAGCCTTTTGAATGACAGGAAATACCAGGATGGAAAGGTTCTGGCTTGACCTTAAGGAGCTCCCAGAATAGTGAGAATAATAGCAACGATCATAGCAAGCATTGTGTCATGCTCTTTAAACATATCGATTCATTCAATGAACATGCGCAGAACACCTATTATGTGTCAAGAGGCTGAAGCCAAGCTCCTCCCCTTTTCCTGGCTCCCTGAATGACAATGGAGTCCTTCTGTCTTTGGTATGAATGCATGAGGGAAGATAAAGACAAAACCAGACAGAGAGGCATAGAAAAGCCAGCCAGGTGAGGAGGAGAGAGGGAGCTGTCAGCCAACAAAATTTAGAGCACTCTTGTCCACCCAGTTCCGTGAAGACAGTTTCACCACTGCATCGTTAGCAGACAGTTGCATGGGCTGAGGGCTAATTTATGACTTGGAGTTTGCTGTGTGGCATAATTCACCCAGGGAAGTAAGGCCTAGGTCAATATGTGTTTAAGTAAAAAGGTTCTGGAAAGCCCCCAGGGGTCAAGCTGGGAAAGTAGCCTCTGATTGCCAACAAGGTGGAAGCTGGGAGAAGGAAGGGTGGGAGAGAAGGCAGGGAGGGGGGCAGGAGGAAAGGATCTCCAAGTCCAATATGTAACAACTGTTTTATGCCCAACTGGGTCTCTGTGGCGACGTGAGATCCAGAGAGGCCACTTTGGAATGAACTTGCAGATCATCCACCTCCTTCCTTTCATTTAATCTATTTAATGCATTTAGTGGATTCACTGTATTTAAACATATATGGATTTGATATACTTACTAAATCTATTCAATGTATTGAAGAGAGCAAAGGACAATATCACATATATATGTATGTGTATGTATATACATCCTCATCTAACTATTTACAAATAGATATATAGTACATTGATGCAAATAAATAGTAGAGTTTCAGTTTATACTGTTTTACTTGACAGATTCCTTAATGGTTAGTTTTTCAAGGGATCTATAAAGGTTGTAATATTGATTTATTTACATGTACACACTAGTTACTGCTAGTTAAATCAGTTAAGCCCTGCACTGAGGATTATATATGTAGCACCTCTTTGATTGCTGAGAACAACTCTTCAGAGGGTATAGAGTTAACCCCTTTCTATAAATGAGGAAACTGAGGCTCAGAAAGGAGATTTTTCCACTTAAACTCTCCGCCTTTCTATTTTCCCATCTGCAAATGGGTGTAATACTGTCTGCCTCCAGCAGCATTGCAATGCATCTCAGATTCTCAGCTTCCTCTTCTCTAAAATCAGAGTTTGAAGGTAGTAGAGAGGGATGGGCAAGGGCAACTAGGCTTTAGATTTGGGTGGGGAATAACTGGTTTTCCCAGGAAATCTGGCACCTTGGTCAAGGAGCCACAAGTGCAATCAGTCATTTGACTTTGGAGCATGCCCAGAAAATTCTCTATAGGTGGTTAACCTGGGTTTAATAGTAGCTAAAAGTTATCATGTGCCTATTTCAGAACCAGGAGACAGTAATTTTAACTCCCAGCCTGGAGATCTATTTTTCAAAGGTTAATTAGAGAAGTGGGGAGATGAGAATGAAGGGTACAGGTATTATTATTCTTTTGACAGAACAACACGCTGATGTAAAAAGATGTCCACATCCCTAATTTGCAGCCAAGGCACCTTCCAGACCTAGCTACTTAGTTTCATCCCCCAGAATTTAAACATCACAGATTTTCTCTTCATCCCTCTAGTCAGTCATGAATTCCTGATGACCCTACAATATCCAGGTAGTTCTGGCATCACACCTTTGATGATCTTTATCTGGGTTCTCTTCCCAGAAATTTCTGGGACTAGGGTTCATCAAGCCTATAAACCAAAATAATCATTCACGTTACAAATTCCCTCCTTTCCTTTATTCCAACCCATTATGTTACTAAAATCTGGAAAACTAAGCTACAGGATGGCTGACCTGTGGGAGGGTGTTATTGGCCCCATTCCCATTTGCATGAAAAACTTCAGAGCCACAGTTAATTCCTGCTTGCCTTAACTCTTCAGATGGAATATGGAAAATGGGGTGAACATTTTCCCATAACCAAAATTTGAGACACAAACTGGGCTCAGTGCTAAGTTTTCCAGATTTAGCAAACAAAGATACAAGGTGCTAGGTAAATTTAAATGCGGTAAACGAGAACTAAAAGTTTTAGCATAATTACATCCCATGTATGTTTGGGACATACTTACACTAAAAAATTTAATTTTCTCATGTATTTGAGATTCAAACCTAGCTGGGTGTTCTGTAGTTTACCTGGCAACCCTAGTTGTATTTGAAGGTTGAACATTGGATTTAGAAGAAATTGTGGAAGAATGATAAATAATTGAGAATGGAGCAAGCCATCACAAATATTTCAAGTTGGATCATATGAGCAGATGTCCAGTACGGAAATTGCCAACCTGATTGAGCAACTACAGACTTGAGGCTTTAACACTTTATATGGAGGTGCTTTGTGGTTTACCGCAAATCCATAAGTTGGGCACCATCAGTGTCCCCGTTTTGCAGAATGGAAAACTGAGGTCTGGGTGTCTTGCAACTATTAAGTTGATTTTTCTAAGACTAGAGCATTTTAGGGATCCAACAGCCCAGCCCACTTGGTGTCTCTTACGGATCTCAGAGGTGCAGAAACTGGAGGTCACATATCTCAGATTCCACATGAGCCCTCAGCAGAGCCAAGGGTCTGACCCCGAGTCTGTGGCTCTCCCACTCCTCCCTAATTCCTCCCAAATCCACACCAGCTTTGATCCAACTCAAGTTCCACTGAGCCAGCTTTAGGGAAATTGAATTTCCTTAATAGGTTTTCCTAGACAAATTACTTGAGCTAGGAAAACTCCAAGAGAGAAGGAGGTGGAAATGGGGAGCCCTTCATTGTATTTCTGCTTCTACCACAAAAAGCCATGCAGACTTGGGCAAATCCCTGGCTCTCTCAGAGCCTCGGTGTGGGGTTTAGAAAACAAAGGGGGGCCATGCTCAGTGCCCCCAAAGTCCCTTCCAAAGCAGCACTGCCATTCTAAGGTGCCCTGTCTCCTGCAAGCTCAGCAGTGCAGCCTGGCCCTCGCAGACCCAGCATCTTATGCTGATACAATAGACAGCAGACAAATCCCATTACGGGCCACTCCGTGAGTCTCCACTTTGTCACTGACTGTTCCGTGACCTTAAATAGGCATCCCCCTTAATCTCCCCAGGCCTGGCCTCTCCTATTAGCAGCTGGAGACAAGGATATTTACCTGTATTAAAGCTTGTTGAGCTCCTCAGATAAAGGGCTTTGCATTAACAAAGCTCAAAGCAGATTTTTTTTTTCTTTTTAATGGACCAGGACACTGGCTTTGTTTTGTGTTTTTGTGTTTCTTTTTTTCCCCCTAAATCCCAGGGAAGTGCAAAGTCATGTTTGCCCTCCAAATTCTCTCTGGGTTAATTCATTTGTTTGCTTCTGGGTTTGAGTCCGTCTTTTGTCTTGATTAGAGGTCACCAAAATTCCTTGGTTCGTGGCGACTTTAGTCTTTCAGTAATTTCATTATGCCTCTAACAATTCTGTTTATGAAGTCATTAGCTCCAAAAAACTTAAATATTCATGCCCTAGGAAGTTAGTAGTGTTTGAAGAAAATAACACACATTTAGGGGGAGAAAAATAGTACTAGTTCACGTAAGTAGGCCCAATTCCTTACTTACCAATGGGCTATGTATGCCTGTTGGGCACTGCTCAATTTCTCAAAACTTTGAATCAGATTGGTTGCTGCCAGTTTCATTTCCTGTTCTATGTTGATTTTCATAAAATACTTGCTTTTTCACACAGCCACCCTCAAAAACCCAGTTTCTCAAAGACATGGAGTTACTGAAATGAATGCAGTGAGACCAAATGGAAGAAGCTCCTACCACTCTATTCCTCTTGATTGCTAATTGCTTGGACAATATTCAGAAAGCAGCTATCAGAAGACTCTGGAAGGAAGAAATAAAAAAAGTGGACTGGCTGGAAGCCTTAGCCTTTTATACATTCCCAACTGGGCATTAAAAGTAGGTTGTAGGAACACCAATGAGTACAGAGAAAAAACACTCCCAGAAAAGCCTGCTCTAATGAGGACTGGGAGACGGCAGTCCTGCAGGACATGGCCCTTGGCCTAGGCTTGCTTGAAGTCCAGCTGAACCCCGTGAAGGAAGGCCCACCTCCTTCTTCCCATCAGGTGTTGCAGACATGATAAGTACAGCCTGTTAATCACCCCCATCTTGCACCAAAGTGGAATCGCTGCTCCTCCTTCCTATCAAATATTATGTGTGACTGGGATGGAGTCTTGTTGACTGTCCCCACCCAATGACAAAGATGGGCTACATCCCTCTCTCCCAACTACAGAGTGAAGAGGGGTGAGGATTGCAGAGAAGGGAGGTGGGACAAGGGCTTCTTTAAGTCTGGGTACGAAGTCCTGTATCTTCCCAAGTAGTCCATGCCTGAAACGGACCAGCATCAACACAGAAAAAGCTGTAGGAACCAAACGATGGTGGGGAACACCATCTGGGTTTCAGAATGGCTTCCCGATAGCACAGAGATGTGATATACCAGAATAGTGTGCAGAACCACAATGTTAGACCCCAATAAGCTGCACAATTTTCACTAATAAACTGACTCACTTGGACTCCATTCCTGGGCAAAGCATGAGTGGAGGACATGGGACGTTATAGTAAATGACCAACTGCAGCCCGCTAGTGGAGCAATGCTGATAACATCTTCCAGGGCACCTTAGGACTTCTCCCTCCCCTCCTTCACTGATTAACTCTGCTGAATCACAGCTATCCTCCTTCTTGTTCTCAAATATGCTGGGCATGCTCCCATCTAGTGGCATTTGCTGTTCTCTCTGCCTAGAATGTCCTTCCCCTAATTATCTGCATGGCTAATTCCTCAGTCTCCTTAAGGTTTTGACTTAGAGCTCATCTGTTTGTGAGGCTTTCTTTGCCTGACTGCCACATACTCCTATCGAAGCTTTCCACTCTTAATTTTTCTCCACGGCACTTATCACCATGAGATAATCCATATAGTTGATTGTCTGATTGTTTGGTGTCCCCCCTTAGCCCCCACTAATCTAACATAACATCCACAAAGTCAGGGATCTTTACATTTCATTTTGTTGATTGCGTCATCCCCAGCAGCTAGAATAGTGTCTGCCACAGAGTAGGGACTTAATAAATACTTGTTGAATAAGTGCTAAAAATGGTGACTTAGCCTCCAAAGGTCCTTGGCTCATATTATAATTCCACATTTGGATGTAATATTTGTGGGGGAGGAAAGTAGCTCATGGGTGAGGGAGAATACAAAACTAGTTGTCTTTGATGATGTGTTTCCTTCCCAACATGACTGACAGTAATAACAACCACCCTTTCTGGAGTGCAGTCTAGGTGCTTAGTATTTTTCGCACATGGTAATCAATTCACAACCCTTATCACCTTTGATGAAGTGTTTTTCCACCCAGGACAGTGCCTGACATAGAGTGGGCTCCCTCAACACGTATTAGTTGAATGGATGAATGAATAAATGGTCACAGTTTCAGTTAATCAGGAGATTGTTTGCCCTAAAGAAAGAAAGTTTATATGTTATAATATTAATTGTGCTCTTAGAGCATCTCTGTACCTAAAAGACGTTTTTGCTATTACCTACATTTGTACATGGCAAACCATTCTGAACTGGGATGTATTCATTGCCATCAATACATTTGTGGATAAAGGGACTGAGACCAAAGAAAATACATGGCTTACTTCATTTCTAAGTGATCGGGTCTAGAACTTACTCCAGCAAAACGGTTCTTTGGAATAGAAAGTACAGCATGTTTTAAATGTTTACACCTAAAAACCAAAAATGTTTACACAGAAATGCAGCACAAAACGATCATGCCATATATAAAATAACCAATCCTTATGTAGAGCAAATGTTCAGAAGAGGCACACTTGTTTCAGGTTATATGAAGTCAGTGCATCTATGTGAGTCTGTGTCAAACTTACTCTGAAGATAATGTCAACGTCTAAATTTGAGGCCTCTTTTTTAACTGAAGTATAATTACATCCAATAAAATGCACAGATCTTAAGTATATAGTTTGATGCATTTTGACAAATGCATACACCTGTGTCACTAACATCCCAATCAAAATTTACTTTATTACCATTACCCTACAGGAGTTCTTTGTGTCCTTTTGCAGTGTGTTCATGCACCCCTGCTTTCCAAAGCCACAGCTACCCTGATTTCTGTCCTGGTAGACTAGTTTGCCTGATCTTGAACTTCCTACAAATGGACTCACACAGGAAGTCCTCCTTTGTGCTGGCTTCCTGGGCTCTACACGTAGTATTGTATAGACAGTACTTATTTGAATGTTTGCACTCTGTTTCAACATTTAAGGATTTCTGGGTACTTGTAACATAATTACTGAGGATAAATCAAAAGGTGCTTAATTAAAAATAACATAAAGTAAATCGTGGTATAAGTGGTGTGCACGATGGACTGCCATTTGAGAAGTGTCAAATTCCGCCATGGGAGTTAAGAACAAAGATCTCATATTCACAGATCCCTGGGTCTCTGGGTCTCTGCCACTCACTGGATGAGTGACCAGGTGACAAACCAAATTCTTGGTGTTCTCATTTGCAAAATGGATAGGATTTTACTAATCCTCATAGACTTGCTGTGAAGATAAAGATAATAGATCTAAACCTTTTAACTTAATGCTTGGCACAGACTGGTAGTTTAATATGCAGCAATTATTATTAGATTCATGATGATAAGAGGTTAAATTATTAGGATTTTCTTTTTAGCCTTAGATCCAGAACCTGTAACATCTACAGGCTATGCTTTTTTTTGGCTAACTCTTCCTGCTTCCCTCTGGGATGTGAGAATGAGTTAGAGGAGTACTGAGGGGGGATATCACTCCCATGCCTCCCAGGAGTATAGAAATTCCAAGTTCCTGTCATTCCAAATTATAGGTATTATTTTTCACACCCAAGCTGGGAGTTAAGGAGCTATTTGCATGTGATGTATCTGTCTAGCATTTTACTATGTAAGTCAAATTACTCACTCTGGCTGGAAGGTAGAAGTCTGTTCCCCCCTCCCCTTTACAGCAGGGATTTCTCCCACCGCTCGTCTCTTGAGTGTGTCCTCCTCACCTCTACTGAATCTGAGTCTTGTCACCTGGAATAATGTAAAAGTCTCTCGGTCTCAGCTTTAATTTGCCCTCTCATCTTTCCCACTGTAACAGTTTGGACTGGGTCCACATGCAAACCTCGCTGGTTCCTTCCTCTGCTGAGCCTTGTGCTAGGGGCCCAGAGAGAGGCATGTCCGCATGTGGTGTCCAGAGCCTTTGACGGGCCTCTCACTGCCCTGCCCCTAGAACTGCAAGCTCGATTCCACTCTTCATTGTAGTGAACTGCCTTGAGTTCCTTGCACCTCCTGCTTTCTCCTTGATCTACTTACATATGCTCTTCCCTCTGCCTAGAATCTTTTCCTCCTTGTCTTTTGGGTGAACGCCTCTTCATACATCACAACCCTACTCAGCTATAACTTCTATAAAGCTTAGACCACTATCAGTCTTTTCCACCCCTGACAACTTCTCTCATATACTTCTGCTGGTTCAATCATGCCTACATCTGGTGGGTCTGGCATGCCTGCCTCTCCGCGGATATTAATAAGAGCTAACACTGGGAAAATACCATGGTTCAGGAATGGTTCTAAGAACTTTGTGATTTCATCTCATGTATTCTTCACACTGTCCCTTTGGGTTGAATAGCTATTATTGTCACTTCCTTTTTACAGATGAGAAAGCCGAGTTAAGTCACTTCTCCAGGGCTACATGACTTGCCAGTGAGTTCCATGACCGGATAAATGCAAGGACTGTCGGACACCCACCCTTACTGATGGGATCAAGATGGTTGGAAGGTTGGGAAGCTGTCAGACTGCTGTTTTCTTTTTCTTCTGCTTCTTTCTTGGCACGACTGTAGGAAGGAGAGCTACAAGCTTGGGTGGACAGTGTAGGGCATCTAATTCAAATTTCAAACTCAATCTTTCCTGGGTCTGAGGCCAAAGCCTGAAATCAGAATTCTTGGTCTCAGCTCTTCCTGCATGCTGGTAGGATTGCCAGATTTAGCAAATAAAAAAATAGGATGCCCAACTAAATTTGAATTTTAGGTAAGCAACAAATAACTTTTTAGTATAAATATGTCTGAAATAGTACATGGGACATACTTCTACTAAAAAATATTCATTGTTTATCTGAAACACAAATTTGACTGGATGTTTTGTATTTTATCTGGCAACCCTAAATTGGGCTATGTTATTACAGCCCTGGCAGGGGTGTCCCAGTGGTTACTGAAGGGAGGGAGTTTGCTTTGACTCTGCACCTGCTTTTTACAATATCTCCAGCATTGCACTTTATATTCATTAATGTAATCCTTACAATAACTTAGGGTAGGTGGGTGGCTATTAGCTCCATTTCATAGACTTTTTTTCTTTAAGTAAAAACTACTATTTATTGGCTTCTTATTGTATATCAGTGAGACAGGTTAAAGACGGCTGCAAATTACTTGATATTTCTTTCATTGAGAGGTGGAGTGGGTCTACGTTCCCTCCCCTTGAATCAAGAGAGGCTGTCTGTGGTTGTTTAGACCCACAGGCTATAGTAGATATGATGGTTTCACTTCTGTCTCTCAAACACTCATTTTGGAGTGAGCCAACTACAAGATATGTATTCCGACTACTCTCCGCCATGTTGTAAGGAAACCCAAGCCACATGAAAAGGCCCTTGGGGATAAGAGGCCATATGGAGAAGAAAAGTCGGTCTGCGAGTGAAACAGACATCTTGGAAGCAGGTCCTCGGCTAACTCCACGTGGATCCTTAGGTGAGCAGCGCAGCCAAGCCTTTCCCAAATTCTTGGCCTACAAGATCCCACACAAAATGAAATGGCTGTTTTAAACCACTAAGTTCTAGAGTTGATCGTTCTGCGGCAATTGAAGCAAATCCAAGACCATCAGATGAGTTCTGGCCCCACCATTGATTAGCTCTGTGATCTTGGACCTCAATTTCCTCACCTATAAAATGGGGATAATCTCCAGTTTATACAAAAGGAAACTGAAAGGCTCGGTAACTTGCCGAGGGCCACACAGTTTGTAGGATCTGGAAGAGCCCTCATCCGCCAGACTAAATCCAGGCTAATATTTCTCTAAGCTTCACTTTACCCAGCTGTAGAACAATGGTGCTAAGAGTACCTTCTTTACAGGGTTAGTGTGTGAATAAAAAAAAAAACTAACTAACAAGTAAAGTGCTTAGTATTGTGCCTGGTGCATAGTAAGCACCCAGAAAACATTCATGATTATTATTATTTTACTCTCTCTCCTGTCGAGGCTGGCAGCACACATCCATCCTTTCCTGCCTGCTTTCTCTGGGTCTCTGACTTGCGGGAAACCTCATCAGGAGGGCATCTTTAACTGAACAATCTAGAGCACTACATTTTAATATTTAATGAATTCCTGAGGCCCTCGGAGAGGAATGTGAGAAATATCCTGTAAAAATCTATTAGTGTTAATAAAATACCACCCGCAGGCTGGCCATTACCAGCAATTAAATTTTCCAAGCTGGTCAAAGAACTCTCTGCAGTGATGCAGGGGGCTCCCTTTCTGCCCATCTTTCTTCATTTTTATGGGAGCATGTATTATTTCTCTGTTCAAGGTCCTAGACTTTGGCTTGCCCTCCCTCCCAGTTCCAACCAGTGAGTTCAAACATTAACGAGCTGTTTATATCCTCTGCTCATCCATCACAAATGTGTGAACTCCAAGTCCCATATGATAGCTGAGAAATTCAAAGTTGGCTGCCAAGAAAGGAGACCCTTTTGAAAGGTGCTCTCCCACCTTTTCTGGGCTTCTTGAGGTCAAGGCCGGGGGAAGGGAGGAAAGTCCTGTTTCCCCTTTTTTTCCTGGAGGAAGGAGAGAAAAGAAATCCTATTTCCTTGAGGGTTAATACACGCCAAGACCCGTGATCGGTGCCTTCCCATACATCCCTGGTAAAATTGTCACACTAAGACAGAACAGCATTATGCACTCATTTGCCAAATGGAAAAACAGAGGTTCAGAGAGGTGAAGTTACTTGCCTAAGATCACCCAGCTAGCCCAGGACAATGTCAAGATTGGTTTTTAAGACCCCACAGCTTCTAGGAGTCATTAATTAGAAGTGCTCTTCAGAATCAACTTGGTTACATTTTTGAAATGTGTATGTCTGAGCTCTTTGCTAGCCAGACCTACTGAATCAGAGACATTGGGGTATGTGTTTGCAGTATGAACCAGCTACCGTTTTAATCAGTATACCAGCTATTCTCGTGATTCCAGCACACTTCCTGAAGCAAAGAACAACTGAACGACATCTAGCATATTCTCTCAATGGTCTGAGCTTGCCTCCCTTCCTCCTGTCACTGAGCTGCATGTGCCCCATGACCTGTTTCTTTCTTTTTTTTTTTTTTGTATTTTGTAGATTCTAATTATTTCCCTTTGCCAGGATGCTTAAACCATAGTTCCCTCTTCATAATCGTAAAATTTTAACCTTGTATGTACAGTGACTTACACTCTACAAATGTCTTTCTCATCCCTCATTCTATTGTGTTGAGTACCTGCTGTGGGCAGGGGCCTTATGCATGCACACTTCAGGGCTGACATTCACAGTGCAGTGGCCAAGTTCTGGCCCTAAGGTTGGGTGACTAAGGTTTGCATCCTGGCTGTGCAGTGCTTGCTATTACTTACTCTCTTGAACAAAGTCCTTGCATGACCTGTTTCTTTAAGGACTCCTTCACCTGCTCTCCGTGAGCTGGTCCCAGAGCAGACACACTGGTGAACGGGCTTGGACTTCAGACAAGCCTGGGTTTGAACTCACCTCCACCACTTATTGGCTCTCTGGCCACCTGACTTCATCCACCTGAGCCTGTTCCCTCCTCTGAAAAATCGGAACACGGATGCTCGTCAGGGTAGTTGTGAGAAATGAGTATAACATAGTTTGTAAAGAACTTATCAAATACTCCTGGTACATAGAAAGTGAATGAAACACAGTAGCTACAGTAACTTCCATTGACCTGCACACTTTCTTCCAGGCCTCTTCTCTTTCTTGGGGAAAAAGACTTTGTATTTCTTAATTCTTTTTTGTTATCTGGAAAATGGGTATGCTTGCTTTGAGTGGTCAAGCTGAGTCATATTTGGGGTGTTGCTTGGTTTAGGGACAAGTCTCCTGGCCTCCCCAGGCTTCCTGCTGGAATACTAGCACAAACGCCATTGGCCAAGGTGTGTATTTTGGTACGCCCAAGGGCTGGCCTCCCAGCATCTGCTAAGTCCAACCACACTTAGAGCAGCAGAGCTGGAGCAGACCACCTGGCCCATTTACTCCTCCCCACCCTCTGTTATACTGGCGGGGAAACTGAGGCCAGAGAATGAACACCTAGGTCCTGTCTCCACTGGATGGCTCCCATGGATTTTCGATCGGTTTTTCCTTCCCTCTGTCTCTCCCTCTCTCCTTTCTCTTTCCCTGATTTCGTTCCCTCCTCTTTCCTCTTCCCTTTCACATGTCATTCATTCACCATGCTGTATTTACGAAAGCCCTACTATATGCCCATGTTAACGCACTGTTGAGGTCCTTTTAGTTGCAAACTACACTAATTAATTTCAGCTAGCTTAAGAAAAATAAAAGAAAAAAAAAACTAAAAGAAAGATATCTCCATGGATGACATGGAGGTATCACAGGATATATATATAGGTGGACAACCGAGATTCAAGAAAGGAAGGCACAAGGGCAGCTGTGGGATCTCGAGTAAGGCACCTTCACCCCACCATGCTGCCCTTATGTCCCAGCCTCTCACCTTACCAGTTACTAATTTCTAAGAGAAACTCTGATAGGCTCAGATTAAGTCAGGTGACTGCCCCTGGACCAATCAGCTACAATCAGGTGGGCAGGGTCATATGATGCATCACATAGGGTGTATCTAGAAGTAATAAGAGATGTTTCCAGGGAGGGAAGAATTACCAGGAACCTGGCATTCACATCAAAAGGTGCCTCCAACCATATACTGAGCTGCTGGGAATGAAAAGGAGAGTCTACTTCAGGCTGATGAGTATCTGGTATACAGTAGCCACACGGTTGGGTCTTCAACAGCCGTGGTCACTCTTAATCCATTCCATCATGAACACACGCAGACCATAACTACAAGCTCCTTGAAGTCCATGAATATGACTCCGGTTTAAGATTGCCACTGCAGGGCCTGGCACAGAGTCCAGGATATAGTTGGTAGTAGTCAAAACATGATAGGTTCTGCTGTAGTGACACATGTACCTCTTGATCTTGGTGTCTCAAATTACCAAAGGTTCAATTCTCACACCTACTTCCTTTCCAAGGCTGTCAGTCAGGGATCCATACAGCCACTCAGGGATCCAAGCTGAAGGAGGTTTACCATGTGGAAATCACTGGTTCCTGTGGCAGGGTGAGACATTATCGAGTGGATTTTCTCTATTTCAACTTCATAGTGATGCCCGTACCTCTGTTAATACTGCCTGGATCACAACTAGTCACAAAGGAGCTGGGAAGTGTCCTCTCCTAAAGAAATACCAGCCACTCATGATAACGGTGATATCTACCATAGTGCTCACTTACTATTTGTTCAATGAAAGACTAATAATAGCTGATCATTTTGAGCCCTTACTGTGTCCTAGGCATTGCGTTTCATGGCTGATTTATCCACTATCTCATTTAATTCTCACACCAAGCCTATGAGGTGGTATTATTACACCTCATTAGATTACAGATATAATATCTGTACATCATTATAGATGAGCAACCAAAGGCACAGAGAGGCTAAGTCAGTTGCTCAAGTTCACACAGACAAAAGCAGAGGAACAAGGCTTCAAACCCAGGATCTGTCAGCCCCTGGAGCCTGCCTTCCTAGCAGCAAGTTACCCACACTAACTACTGAGTAGGCACATCAGCTCCTCCCTGTACTGTAAGGCAGAATGATGCAATTACAGAAGAGACAAGGCAAGCAAGGGCTAAGCAGAATGGAGTTGGTTTTGCCAAAAGGGGTCATGGAATAATCTGGGGGGACAGCCAAGGGCTTTGAGCTGGATCTTGGGGTCTTAAGGAAGAACCCATTAAGTAGATAAATGAGGGAAGTACACCCTGTCTGAGAATGTCCACTCCACAAGGTCAGGGTTTTGCCCTGTTCACTGCTATAGCCCCAGTGCCTAGACATACTACATGCTCATGAAACACTTGCTCCAATGATCCGTGAATAAAATGAAGTGAGCCATGATACACACAAGCTCTTCAGTGATCCAGGCTGCAACTCTCAGGGAGAGGAAGGGGGAAACCAAACCACAACTGAGAAAGAGGCAGGCGATGTCTTTCTGGAGGAGGTGAAACTGGCAAGAACAGCAACCCTGGATCTGAGTGGCCATGTGGACACATCCATTTTCCTGGGCTGGCATCTTTCTGAGAAAACCGTCAGCTGGAAAAAAGCAAGTCAGGAGTCCCTGGTGGCCCCTGCTCAGAAGGTACAGGGTTGGAGGAGCACCCAGCTGGTTCTGATTTGAGTGAGCTGTGCGTCTGCCCCATCAGTGTCCTTGCATTTGAGACAAGAACAGATGAGTGGAATGTGGAGGATGGACATGAGCAAATGTCATGCTTGCCAAGCAGTTGCTGGAGGGTCACTGAGACAGGAGGCGGGAACTTGATCTCAAATCCCACTGAGTTTTCCCAGATTAGAAAGAAGGCTTCCTTTGGAGGGCTTGTTTTGTTTTGTTTTAATTTTGCCTTCTTTGCCCAGGACATCTAAAATAACAGTAATAAAAAGGGAGTGGTGGTGGCTATCTCCTGTTCTCTTTTTTCATAAGGGAAGTTTATAACATCCTTTTAAAATATGATCTGGTAATTGGGTCACGGGTCTTTGAGATTCTTCCCGGGAAAATCAGTTGTTTTCATGTTGGCGTCTTGGTGCACAATTCTCTTTTGCAGGTCTCTTACGGATGACATACCAGATAAGAAATGTGTCCACAGCTCATGCACCCCATCTTTCGAGCTTGATTTCTCAGAGCCATGACCCTTTGCACTTGCAACTGGTTCCAACCAGATTAGGCCCAATAGCCCACCAACTAAAAGCTCCAGTTTTGTTTCCATTGTTCTTAAACTCAATTTGCCTGAAAGTCACCTTCTGTCTCTATGCATGCCACCTGGCAAAATCATTACCACCCGTCAATGTGTGACTCAGCTATTGTTTCCCCTGAATGATTGACTAAAGGTGAGGTGGCAGAACTGAGAGCCTCAGACATCAGGCCCAAGCTCTTTGCACCACTCCGTGTTGCAGAGGAATTAGAGTGAACCAGAAACCTGACCGTGGTTTTCTCATGACGTCAACCAACAGCACTATGCCCTAGTGCCTGGCGCTCTCATCTTGTACTCAGTGCTCCAGAGCAATTATTAATAGTGTCATCTCTGACTCTCAAAATTCTCCTGGTTTACAGGATAAATTGCAGTTTCACCTGATTTAGTCCTCACAACAGCTTGTTGAGGTAGGTACCATTAGCTTCATTCTACAAATGAGGAAACTAAGACTCGGAGCAGTGAAGTGGCCGGCTTAAAGTCACACAACTAATAAGCAGTAGAACTGTGATTTGAACCCAGACAGACTGAATCCATGTCACTGAAGGCAGAATAAGAGGAAATAATCATTATCTCCAAGAATTAAAGATGAAGGGATGATGTTTCATTAAAAGTTGGGAAACATTTCGTACCCTGAAATGGATTTACAGAGATGAGGGTGGGACTTGATCTTTTCATTTATTAATTTAATAAACATGTATGGAGTGTGTGTGATAGGCACGCAGGTGCTGGGTGCAGAGTTGTGAGACTGCATGCACACACACATGCACACACACACATACATGCACACACACACATACGCACACACACACAAACACGATCTCCCTGACCTCAGAGAATATGAAGTCTGGTGGGTAAAACAAACAAATGGGGGAACACTGAACACCACCACCAGAGATTTTTCCTAAACCCTAGTATACTCTAAAACAGGGGCTCAAACTGGCTATTTTCTGGAAAAATCCAAGATTATTTGGGGGCCCACAGAATTTTAAATAAGGAACTTTTGGCAACAATAAAAATCACATTTCACACCGAAAAAATCACCCACATTTTTTATTTTTCTTGAAAAAAGGCATTGGTGGATGTGATAATATCCAGTCCACCTCCTTCCATGGAAGGAATTGGTTAAGTAGCAACTTCCCTCTTTATTTTATTTTATTATTCTTTTTGTCATTGAAGTATAATTGATATGCAATGCCCTATTAGTTTCAGGTGTCCATCCTATTTTATACATTGATCCTGTGATAAGTCTATTACCATCGGTCACCATACAAAGCTATTACAATATTATTGCTGTTCCCCATGCTGTACATTGCGTCACCATGACTTTTTTATTTTCTAACTGGAAGTTGGTATCTCTTAATCCCCTTCACCTACTTCTCCCCCTCTCCAAACCCTCCCTGCTCTCCTGCAACCCCCACCACTCCCTCCCTTTTAACCAACAGTTTCCTGTATTTATGAGTCTGTTTCTGTTTTGTTTCATTTGTTCTTTTGTTTTGCTTGCAACTTTCCTCTCTAAATGAGAACTACACTCTGGAGTGCAGCAGAGACCTCGTCCGAGCCACATTAATCATTATGTCACCTTCCTGGCTCCTAAAGGCATTTGAGCTTACAATTCCTGTTTACATGTGGCTTCTTCCTTTAGTTTTTTTATGGATTCTTTGTTTTTAGGTTTTAAATATACTTATTTACTGAGTTTCCTATTTATTCTTAACTTGTTGAATTGTAGGTATTTCTTTTTTCTTTTTAAATTGCTGTTATGCTTCAATGACCTCATGTGCTGTCCCAGGCAGACATTGCTAATCGATCATGACCCTCCTGCCCAGTGAGCCAGTGGCCACCACCATTGCTCACTTTTCCACAGAGCTCCAGACAGCCACTACTAATCAATCAGAAATGGCATAGACAATGAAACCCATTTGGTTTTCTAAATTTGTATCTGTTCAAACTGCTTAAAGGCTGAGGTGTATACTTTATTCTTCTTTACTTATCCCCTATCTCTCACGGTGGGTCTAATGCTGAGACTTTCCAAATGCAATGAGGGAATTAAGTGCTCCAGGGTAGGCCATCTCTGAGTCCATCTGTGTGCCCACAAGGGTCTACTGGGCTTCTAAAAAAGCCAGCAGTGTTCTGAAGGGAGGAAGAATGAAGAAAACAGCTCCAAGAAAGAGTGTCCCTTTCTCCTTTTTTTCTATCCCTCTTGCAGAAAGGAGAAAAGGAAAAACAATAGAAGCCAGCCAAAAGCTCATTAATGCACTTGACCTTCTAAAAGAAAATTAATTCTAACTTTACACCTACCGGCTGCCTTGTTCAGCTTTGTCAAAACGTTGGCATCATTAGAGAGGAGATGACATGGCTTGAGGGCACAAAGAGTCTGCCACCTCCCCGCCTGGGCTGAGTCAGTAGGAGCTGGCAGGAAGCACGCAGAGGCGCCGGCCCTGTCAGCTTTTCACTGTGGATTAGGCTCCCTTCTGTTAGCTCTGGAAATTGTTATCACTGTCGAGCCCACCCGATGATTCTCACCAGGCTCTCTGACAGCTCAGGCCTGCAGAGGGGCTGCCTTCTCAGGGTCATATGCTGGAGGGTTGGCAGACGGTGTGTGCATGTGTGTGTATGAGAGAGAGAGAAGAAGGGAGAGAGGGAGGGAGTATTGCAGGAGAATGTGTGTCTTTATGTGTCAGTGTGTCCATGTGCATGAACATGGCTGTGTGCATGCATGTGGGTGTGCAAGTGTGTGCATGTGGCAGAGTATGTGTGAGAACCCAGGACTGGGCCAATGTGCGCAGAGACATGTGAAAATGGATGTACATGTGCACGTGTGTGCATATTTGTGTGGGTATAAGTGTGCAGATATGTGCAGGTATGTGTGCACCCTTAGGGACGTAGGAAGGTGTGCTTGCATTCGTGTCTGTGAGTGTGTGTTCGGGTGCGTGTAAGTGCTGCCCTGTGCATCTGTGGCTACATGTGCTTTGCCAAGTACACACGTGCATGTGCACAAGGGGACACTTGCATGTATGTTTAGAATGCGTTTGCTCATGCACATGCATGTGAACCATGCATGGGGACTGTGTGTGCAAGTTTAAGGGTGTGACTGTCTACATTTGCGCATGTGTGGGAGTACGTATGTGCATATGTGTACATGTCCACATTCACATATGCATGAGACTGTTTTCAGCACTGCATGATCCCCAAAAACCTCTCAAGGCATGCTTGGGCACCAGCAAGTCACAGACACTAAACTCCCTCCCCGCCTTTTTTTAGTGGCCTTGATATTTGATATAAAAGGAAGGTAGTTATTGTGACAGATCCCAGAACATTTTGAACTTCTGGACCCTTATGTGTTTGATTTTTAGTTATTATTTTGAAGTTTATGAGATTTGGGGAGAGCATTATCTTTTCATTGTTTGGGGTCTAATGTGGTCCAGTTTCCATGATGGCCATGGTACACTGTGTGTGTGTCTCTGTGCATGTGTGAATGTGCATCTCTATTTGTGTGTATTCATATGAACAGTTCTCTGTGCACATTCTTTGTCAAGTTTTGGGCTAATCTGAAAGCCTATTCAAAGCATACACAGTGCTCACCTGTACCAGGCTCATGCTAGGTGCTGGGGAGAGGTGAGTGACACCATTCCCCTACACTGTGATGGGTCCAGATCAGGCTGATTCTCGCCCAGCTGAGTATGGCCATGTCAGGTGTGGGCCTTCTGGGAGCCTGTCCTGTTGACTGAGGCAATTGGAGATAACAGGTGTGAGCAAGGCAGACACTCCCAAAGTTGTCTAAGTTCTGGAACAGTCCCTGGTTTGGTTTTGTTGGAGAACAGTGCTGAGGATGGTGGGGGGGTTCTCTTCAGCTCCATTAATCTGTTATTCCATCCACTCCCTCACCTGTTGAGGACCCCAACAATAAACAGTCCAATCTGCTCTAAACCCTGCCTGCCTTGCCCCAGGTTGTGAGGTTTGAGCCCAGTAAGCTATCATTTGGTCAGCATTTGTTCTGATCTAGGAGGTGCCACCAAGCCCCCTGGGTCCAGGATAGGTAGGTTTTTGTGGGTGCAGGGGTGGCGGGGGTGAAGGGATAGCAGGGTCAGAGAAGGTCTGCAGCTTTGAACACTGCTGAATTGTAATGCAGGTGGAGGAGAGAAGAAGCCCCAAACCCCAAGCAGGCTGAGGACTTAGAGAGGGAAGATGGAAAGAGAATGTGGGAGGGAGTCTGGAGTAGAGTGGCATTGTCTGCTGGTGGAGGAGTGGGAGGGGACGGGCTGGTGGGGGGTGGGGGGAGGCGGCCCAAGAGCAGGAGGTGGGGAGGAGCGGAAGGGAAAGAAAAGAAACACTGATGAACAAAAGGTGCTGATGAAGGTGCTGAGGATGACATAAATGAGGAGAAGGAGGAGATGTTTCTGAAGGTCGCCTGGCTTCATGGAAGCTAAGGTCTCATTAACACAGACTCCTGGAAACAGCCCCCTTCTCCCCCACTGGGCTCCGACCTGCCCTGCACCCCTGCCCCCTTCCCCACCCCCAGCTGCTCCTGGCAAGAAGAAAAAACAGGGCACCAGAATCCTCAACAGCAATTGCAGAGTTCTGGTTCAAAGGAGGCTGGGCGGGCTTGGAGAGCTGTGCCCTGAGGTGGGAAAGGGGCTTTCAGAGCAGCCAGTAGATAAATGACCCAGGTGGCCGGATGGAGGAAATTGCTGATCCCGTATCACCAAGTCCAGGAGGTGGGAATGGGGCCCCGTGATGCAGGCTTGTCCAGGAGTGGAAACTATGGTAGTAGCTCTGCTTCCAATGCTGATTGGAACATATCTGCCTTCTCCCTTCATCCAGCAAAGCCATGGAGGTGGTAACTAAACTAACTCCCCTTCCATTTATTTATTGAGGGATTACCATTTGCCAGGGGCTGCGCTCAGTTTTCCATATCCTTTAACCTTCACGTGACCACTCTGAGGAAGCTATTTTTATTAAATTGAAGCTTATGAAATTGCTATACTGAAACATTGAGTATGAAACAGGCAATTTCATATGACTCAATATCATTACTATTGCTATTAATTATTATTAGTTGAATCTCAGAGAGGTGAATGAAGTTGCCCGAGGTTACCCAGCTCCGGTGTCACGATGACCTCATCATGATCAGGAAGCTCATTTGTTCTGGGTGCTCGCTGACTCCCAGGCTCAAGCCAAAGCTGCTTTCCTTCCTCCCCTTCTCTGAGCCTCAGTTTCCCCACTTGTAAACTGAGGATATCACACAGAAGCTGCCATTCATTAGGCATTTAGTGTGCAGCAGACACTGTGCTGAGTACTTTGCCCCAATTCTCTGCTCCAGCCCCTTCCTGACAGAGGAGTTATTCAGAGCATCACCCTTCCAGGGGTGTGGGGAGAGCAGGGGGCTGACGCACACATGGGTCTGAGCTCAGTGTCTGCACGAGGCACAAGTCCAGCTAACGTTGCCCTTATTATTGTAATCCCTCCCTCAGGGCCAGAGCCTCAGGAAAGGAGGCCAGAGGACACCCTGTTACCAGGAATGAAGCCACCTTTCTCCTGCCCGTTACAAACGCTTGCACATTAAGAAGAGTTCTTGCCCGTGGCTCATTCATTCCTAGGAAATCAAAAGCAGGAACTTCAGTCTGGCAGACATCTTCCTGTGGATCACCAGCACGTCTCTCTTGCAGATATGGGTTACTACTCCTCATGGTGAGTTTGCTGAGATGGGGATGCCGGGGCCTCTTCCTAGAGCTTGTGTCAGGAAATGAAAAGAGGGGTCAGAAAGAAGCAAATGCACATCTTGCACAAGAGTGTTATTCTGATCTCTCTGCCCTACGACTGGTTCTTTGGCCAGATCCGTCATTCACTAACCATCAAGCACATACTGTCTGCCAGGCACGGTCCCAGGTACATCTCAGTTTCCACACACCTGTGTGTCTGACAGTTTGAGGGCTGCAGCCTGAGACAGTCCTCCTAGGGGCCACTCCTCCACCAGCCCTGATTCAGCTCCCAGCAAGCAGTAGCCACTTAAACACTGATGGGTGAACGAGATCAAATCATACTGGCTAGAACTGTACTGAGTTCTGTGAGCTCTTGTTTGGACACACTGTAGGCATGTTGCAAATGCTCAGGAAATATTTGTCAGATGGAAGGGAATTGGAGCACGGAAGTTCATATTTATTCCCAAGCCTGGCTGGGGTTTGGGGAGAAGAGAGGTAGGGCCTGTTTTTATTTGCTGTCGCTTTGGTTTGATTTTCACTGTATCGACTTCCCTGGGAGGGAAGGGGCCCCGCAGGTGAATGGCGAGGAACCCCAGATCAGGCCTGGCTTATATTCTCATAACTTTCTCATATTACCGGCTCTGGATACCACCGCACAGGCTGCCTCATTGTGTAAAAGTCCCCCAGGAATCCTGGTGGACCCTCCAACCATCCTAACTCCCCCAAAATGAACACCCAAGCATAACAACCAGGAATAACCTACAGTGAGTGACCCCAAGCACACAAAAGGTGCACAAAAGGCAAAAAATAATAGGTTCCCTTCATTCTGCCTGCCATGCGGCTGCCCGCGATGCAGCACCATAAAGCATTTGATTTAGGATATTAAATGCCGTTGGTGATGAGAACGTCATGTAAGATTTGCTTTGCGACTTCTTTCTTCTCAAACTGTCATTAAAAATGATTTATAGGTGAGCCCCAGTCTACGAAACATGATTAGAATTGAGGGCTTGGAAGCTCGGGTTTCCAGGAGAGCCTTGGGGGCTGTCCAGAGTCCCAGACACAGAGAAGGTTGCACGAGGGACCACAGCTAAGTGCTTCAGAGCTAAGTGGGCATGGAAGGGACATGTGCTCCTTGCTGAGGTGAAAATAGTGAAGGCTCGTTGGACACTGGAAAAGGTGGATTCCAGAGAGCCAGGCTGGAGGACACTCCTGCAGGAGGCCATGGAAAGCAGGTTTCACCCAACGCCAGACTGGTGGGTTCCACACTAGACTTGAAATTAGGTGATGCTGTCAGATTTTTACATAATAAGGACAAAGGTCTCATCCATATTTAACTTTATTATATGCCTGGCACTTTTCCCAGCAACCCTGGGATCCAATACTGTTGTTATCATTCCTATTTTATGGATGAGAAAACCGAGGCTCAGAGAGGTGAAACAGCTGGCTCGTACTAACACAGCTAGAGTGAGAGGGCTTGAACCCAGGCAGCCTATACTCCAGAGCCCACAGATTTAACTCACTATCCCACACTGGGTCATAACTTCTAATTTAAAGTGACTCCAAATATCTCTTGGCCTCAGCTTGTTCATCTCTCTTTTCCCACAAAAGTTGCCACTTATTAAGCATCAACCACGGGCCACCCTCCAGAGTGCTTGCTATGTGTGATGCCTAATTCTCATTATAACCCTCCTGCACTGGAGGTGTGCTTTACCTCATTCAACAGAAAATTGAAGCCTGCAGTCACACAGCTAGTCAGTGGCTAAGCAGGGAATGGTATCAAGTTGGCCTGATTCTGAAGCAAATCTGCCCGCAGTGGGGCTGTTCATGCGAAATGACACACATGCATCTCTTGCAGGTCTTAGAGTAAGCTTGATCCTTAAGGACTGGAGTCTTGGGAAACCATGAGAGGCTTTACAAGTTAGGGTGGGTTAGGATGGGGGCACCCTGGGGTCTGGATGGCCTCTGCCCGCTGGACCAAGGAGGGTAAGCTGCTCTGGAAAAGCAGCTGTCTGAGGATGGCATCCCTCTCATAACTATTATTCTTCTCGTTGTGCCTTTATGGTTTCTGTGGTATGGTTACCAGTTTTCCTTAAGGAGGGCTCACTTTGTGCCCAGTGCTTACATCATTACCTTGGTAAATTTCCTCAACTACCCTATATATGAAAGACTGTTATTCCCATTTAGCAGATGGGAAAACTAAGACTCAGGCCAATGAACCCCAATTGTTGTGATCCAGATGCACCAGGCCCAGTGATGGAGAAGAGCAGATAACCCGATCCCACAATTTGGGACAGAATGTGTTGTCCTTTAATTGCACGTGACCTCTTGTCTGCTGCGGGGGAGGATGGGGTTCCCGGGATAGAGAGGCAGTTGGTTGTAAGGTCAGTGGAAGGGATGGAATTTGAACCTCTTCCTGCCTCCGTGCTCCCCACTGACCTAAGGGAAAACCTATGGTATCTTTTGATAGTGAAAATACCAGGGTCTGGCTCCTGTGATAACAGGCCCTTCCAAATCTAGGAATTAGCAGTCAGGAGAGAACACATACCCCAGGAGGCCCAAGCTCAGTTCGCAGCTGTGAATTATTGTTCCCTGCAAGGAAAAACTTCAAATCAGAATAGGCCCACATCAAGCCCTCAGGGTACCTTAGCCAGTACCCTGCCACAGCAGGCCTCACATTCGTCACAGCTAACACATTTATGTAATAACGCTCACAGTATTTTAGGTACTGTTCTACATTACATATTTACCTTACACAATCATCTTATGGTGTAGATGCTAGCTTTAGGCATAGCTTCTACCATTTTACCTTGCTCTATCCTACTCTGGAAAACACGTGGGCTGTAAGCGAATGAAGATGAGTTACCATGGTGGGGGGACTACAAATCTATTTTGATTAATTTAGCGGGAGCCGAGAGGGGGGGTAAGAAGAGAGAGAGAGAGAGAGAGAGAGAGAAGGAAGGAAGACAGGGAATGAGGGAGGAAGATGGGAAAACCTTGGTATTTTACTGTAGGTTACAAACCCCTTGCAAAACATTTGCAATAAATTGGTCCACACCAGTTTCAAGACCGTCCCTGAGAACCATTGCCGTAATTTGCTCTGGATGACCTTTCTAACAAAGGTCTTAAAAGGATTAATCTGTACTCATTACACTTACCCCATGCTTCCATGTTCTATGTAAACTTGCTTCCTGCTGTATGTCCAGGGCCTATAATGTGGAATCTCTATGTTCCCTAAATGAGCTGAATAGAGAGAGGATGGAAGAAGGAAATGTCTGAAAGAAGGAAAGAGAAAAAAGATGAGAAAAATGATTCATCGGAGATTGCCAACCAGAGAATCTGGCCACAGACTTGTTTTGCACCGTCGGTAGGACAGTTTGTATCAGTCACGATGAGTTAGATGATGCTGTGGCAATATACAGCCCCACATTTTAGAAGTGTAAATAATAAACATTTATCTCTTGCTCATGCAATAGTTCATTGTATTGCTGCCAGTGAAATGGGGGAGTGGGGATTACTCTGCTCTTTTTTTTATTACAGTAAGTCAAGAACCCAGCCAGAGTCCTATCTCTTCATGTGCTTCCATGAGGCAATGAGAAGAGCTTGGGTAGGTAGTGCACCGGCTTTAAGAGTTTCCACTGGAAGGGATGTGTGTCACTTCAGCTGCATTTCATTGGCCAAAGCAAGATGTGTGGCCATGCCTAATGTCCAGACAAATGCAGGAAATGTAGGGGTAGTTCGAAAAATATTTGGTAAATAGCACCTATGGAAACCACAATGTTCAAGTAGCTTTTAATTAGCTATAAATACTTTATAACCAAATATTTGGTATGAACATAGATATCCGGCTTCTCTGCACATAAGTGGAAGATCTGGCAACACTGGCCCATTGGAGCTGAGCAGCAGCTGCCCTCAAGCAGGAACATGTACTCTAGACTTTGCTGCTGGCCCCACCTGGTCCACTTCACTCATTTGGGTCAGGTGCCTGGCCCTTGGGAGCATTTGGCACACAGACTGCTGGTTTAGAAGGATGAAAGTAGCCACTCCATGCTAGCTCAAGCATTTTGTTTCCGTTGCCAGATGTGTTTGTAATCTATTCCCTCCCAGAGATGAGTAATGCTAATGCCCTAGAAGTGCCTTGTCCAGCCCAGGGATCAGGCTCCCTGGCTGTAGCACTCAGGTTTGCTGGCAACAGTGGGGTTGCATAAGCCCACTAAGGGAATATTTAAGGGATTCATGAAGTTGGGGGAGGGGGTGTGAGCATGTAGGAGCAGTTGTAGAGTCCCTGCTCCTGGTGAGGGGATGGCCGGGTTCGTGAGAGGGAAGGCAGGCAGCTGCTTCTCCTGGGAATCTCCTATTTCATCTGAGCTGCCACTGCCCACACAGCTCCTCCGGGTTCCCAGCACCCCTGTCTGTAAGAGGCGTGGGAACCTGCCTGTGCAACCAGCAGCTTGGGTTGAGATGACATTTTGTCCTCAATTGTGATGCAAACCCAGAAGGATGTGGAAGGACAACAGTGGGAAGGTGTAAGGCTGTAGTCAGCAAAAGCGAACATATCAGTCAGAGCAGGCTGGATTATGTTGCAATAACAAAACAATCTTCGGCGATTTAAAACAACTAGAGATTTTTTTCAGTCACTGTTGCACTCACTTGACAAGTCAATCTGGGTTCAGAGGGGTGGCTCTACACAGGTAGTGACTCAGGTTCCTAGGATAATGGATTAGCCACCATCTCCAAAATTGCTGGTCTCCATCCTAGCGCGAGAGAGCTCTGCAAGATGCCCTATCAGTAATCTAATGCTGTACCTCATAAGTGACACATCTATTCTGCTCTTCATATGTCCCACTCAAGTATCAGGGAGCCAGGAGATGCAAAGAGCCAGAAATATTTGGTGAACAAATTAGTGAGTGACCATCGTATTTAGAGAGGAGACTGCTGCTTTTAAAACACCACTCTGTAAATCCAAAGGCTCTATTAGACAGGGGTATCATAGCCATCAATAAGTCAATGCATCCAGCTTCAAGGCCGCAGGGCCTTTGCACTTGCTGTTTCCATTGCCCAGGACACCCTTCCTTCTTCTCTTTGGTGTGCTGCTTCCATCTCATCATGCAGGTCTCAGCTTAACTGCTATCACCTTGCAGAGGCTTTCCCTGACCACCCTATCAAGTGGTCCCCCCCTCCCCTGGTCATTCTATTGTGTTCTTCCTGGCCCTTATCACTATCTGGAATGATCATTAAAAAATTATGTTTGTGTTTATTTATTGTTCATTCTTTTGTACTAAAATGCCAACCCCATCAAGTAGGCACCATTGATCTTCACAGCTACATCCCTACCAACTGAGACTAGCACATATGGTCTAGCACATAGCATGTGTCAATGAATCCTTGTGAAATATACATGGACTACGTGCCCATTAAATAGGCATGGAGGAACATATTAAAGGCTACGACTAGTTTAATAGTAGTTTGTGGGGCTAGTGCCCCTACTTTGCTCCTCTTTTGTATCCACTTACCAGGCAGGCACAGGATGGAGCCCATTTTGCAAAGACTGTCGCTCAGAAATGTAAAATGACTTCTATGAAGCCAGAACTAGAAAATGGAGGGTTTGCCAAAATGCATGCCATTTCTAATGCCATTTCTACTGGGCTGCACTGGCTCTCAAAGGGCAGCTGTTTATGAGCCTCCTGGGTGTAAGGCATGGGGCTGATTGCTAAGGGGATAGGTCAAGTTGTAATTCATGGTCTTTGCCTTCCCCTCAGTGGGATCCCATTTTACTAGTATACATTTCAGGGACTCTGCATATTTATTATTTTATTTACAGGTTGTAGTGGGCTGAACAGTGGTCCTCCAAAAATGATATGTCCACGTTCTCACCCTCAGAACCTGTGAGTGTGATTTTATTTGGGATCAGGATCTTTGCAGGTGTAATTATGTTAAAAATCTTAGGGTGGACTGGTCCTAGGTTACACAGGTTGGCCTTAACCCCTGTAACAAGTGTCCTTACAAGGGACAGAAAAGAAGAAAACACAGACAGACACAAAGGAGGGGAGATGAAGCTGAAAGCAGGGATAAGAGCTGTGGCCAGGAGCCAAGAAAGCCAGCAGCCACCGGGAGCTGGAAGAGGCAAAGGAGGGTTCTACCCAAGGGCCTTCAGAGGGAGTAAGACCCTGCCGACACCTTGATCTTGGATTTCTGGGCTCCAGACTATGAGAGAATAAATTTCTGTTTTCTCAAGCCACCAAATTTGTTAGAACAGCAGGAAACTAATACACAAGTTCCTATCCAAGGCATTCTAAAGTTGTGTATTTTGGGTGCTGGATCGTACTAGGGAGAAATATCAGAGCCCCAGTCGTTTGCCACCTCCTTAGCTGCCCCTGTGCTCACCCAAGCTCTGACATCATGTACCACCATACAAAGTCAGAACGCCGTGGTCAGGCAATCTAATAATGGACTGGGTATATATGTACAGCAAAACCCTTTCTAACCTTCCCTGATGGTTGGTACCTCTCCCTCCCAAGTGACTGGCTCTGTTAGAGCTCTAGCGCCTTGAGCAACAGTACAGGATACAAGTGACACATGCAAGTGACTTTGTAAATGGTACCTGCTTCAAATCTCAATGCTGCTGAGTCTTGATTTCCTCTTCTGTAAAATGGGCAGACTCATAACTTCAGCGTGTTGAGGTGATGCTTACATGGAAAAACGTATCTGAAGCCCTATGCAGAGCGCTGGCCTTCAAGACATGTTAGCGATCATTGCTATTATGAGACCAATTTGAGATACATAATGTTTGAAAAGCTACATTCCCTCCTCCAGCCCAGTTCAGCTGAATAAACTCTGATCTGATGTTCCGGGGCTGTATGGTTAGGTAGGACACTTCACACATTCTGGAAGAAATGGCTAAGATGTTCATCATGAAGGCATTCTGCAGGGCTAAATTGGGGGCTAGATGAAGGGCAAGGGCTTCCCAAAATATCCAAATGGTCTGTCCGGGGCTAGAGGGATCTGGGTTAGAGTCCAGTAAAAAGGACAGGGCCACATCTTAGAGTCAGCCCCACAAGAAGCATATAGAGAGTAAAAATACTTCCATACTTCTGTTCCACAAACCAGATGGTAAGAAATGTAAAATCAAACCTATTAGGAGAAGACAGAAGAAACACATTTAAATGGCTGTTTTCATCTATGCGCAGCATGACATTGATGAAAATGCGAATTACAGTCGCTAAAAGGAGGATCTTTCACCAAGAGACGTCTTTGGTTACACGGTTCCACATTCTTATTTCAGTCCAACACTAAAAGAAAGTCCATATGACATGTTAGTGTCTTGATCAGTCTTTGAAAATTAATGGTCGAATCAAAGGCTGTCAAAAGGCCCTCCTCTCGTCTTGGCCTTTAAAAGAAATATATTAATTTGCACATCATGTCGTTTCTCGGCATTCTGGCTGCCATCTACCATCCTCCCTCGGAAAAAGAATTCTCCAGAATGCCCACAAGTGTAAGCATCACTGTCATTTTTCGTTGTTTTCTTTTCTTTTTTCTTTTTTCTTTTTTGTCCCTGGCAGTATGTATCCAGGATGTGTCATTTGGATTTCTCATTAATAAAGCCAGCCTTCAACATGTGGGTGCTTCCCTTTTCACAAGTCTCGGCACTCTTCAGAGATGCCATCCACTCTTTCGATTGGTCCCTGTCACCCACCCGCCTGATTACCCTGCATTCCACCTCTCTTATCCCTCGAGGGAGAGGACGCCTGCTGGCCCTTCATCTCCCCCATCCCTCTTCCTCTCCGGCCGACCGAGTCTCGGGAGCCATCCGCCGTGTCAGGCGCCGCAATCACCAGTTTCCTCAAGCAGCGTTCTGCCTGAGATGATGGTGTGTGTTTTTCATTTGAAACGAGTCCACATCTGGGACTCACTTAACTTGATGTGGGAAGTCCTGTGTTTCTGATCCAAAAAAACAAAACAAAGCAAAAAAAATTTTGTGAAAATAAGCCTGATTTTTTTTCTTTCCCTTTTGGGTGTGGATTGATTTGACTTCCGTTAGATGGAGCTTGCAAAGAAGAAAAGAAAGAGTAATGCGTGCTTCATGGCCTTGGCTGCATGACTGCCTTCCCGTGTTGGATGACGAGGCTTCACAGATGTGGGCTGATTGAATTATTCCACTTCCGTTGAGAGGGAGAAGGCAAGGATGGAGTCCCCTTCCCCATGGCTGTCCCTTTGGGTTTCCTGCCCAGGAAGAAGGGTGCAGGATGAAGGTGAAGCTATGAGGAACCACTAAGAAGCAAAACCTATTTGTGTGTTGGGCTGGCCTGAATTACCAGGTTCATACTTGGAAATGTATCCCATAGTCCTGGAGATCCCTGGAGAATATCTGGTTAAAGAAAATATGCAATGAGCCCCCCAAATCCTCACTTGACTGTTTACTGGGATATAGAGGTGGTGGACCCAATATGAGGAAATCCAAATGTAAAAATCAGATGTACAAAGAGTGACACAGAGAGATGATTATTTATGTTTAAAAAAATTCATTTTTGCCCATAGGAATACTGACTCTTAAAAAATAACTAAACCCTCTACTTAAAATCTATCTAATTTATAAAAACATGAGCAATACATATTTTTTCACTATGGTTTTAAGTGACTAAACCCTCCACCTAAATTTTCATTGGCATAGAAAATCCAAACATTAGCCCAAACATATACAGTCAATTAATATTTGATAAAGGAGCCTTGGATATACAATGGGGAGATGACAGCCTCTTCAGCAGCTGGTGTTGGCAAAACTGCACAGCTACATGTAAGAGAGTGAAACTGGACTACTGTTTAACCCCATACACAAAAGTTAACTCAAAATGGATCAAAGACCTGAATGTAAGTCATGAAACCATAAAACTCTTAGAAAAAAACATAGGCAAAAATCTCTTGGACATAAATATGAGCGACTTCTTCATGAATATATCTCTCTGGGCAAGGGAAACAAAAGCAAAAATGAACAAGTTGGACTATATCAAGCTGAAAAGCTTCTGTACAGCAAAGGGCACCATCAGTAGAACAAAAAGACATCCTACAGTATGGGAGAATATATTCATAAATGACATATCCGATAAGGGGTTGACATCCAAAATATATAAAGAACTCATGCACCTCAACAAACAAAAAGCAAACAATCCAATTAAAAAAATGGGCAGAGGACATGAATAGACACTTCTCCAAAGAAGAAATTCAGATGGCCAACAGGCACATGAAAAGATGCTCCACATCGCTAATCATCAGAGAAATGCAGATTAAAACCACAATGAGATATCACCTCACACCAGTGAGGATGGCCAACATCCAAAACACAAACAACAACAAATGTTGTCGAGGATGTGGAGAAAAGGGAACCCTCCCACACTGCTGGTGGGAATGCAAATTAGTTCAACCATTGTGGAAAGCAGTATGGAGGTTCCTCAAAAAACTCAAAATAGAAATACCATTTGACCCAGGAATTCCACTCCTAGGAATTTACCCTAAGAATGTAGCAGCCCAATTTGTAAAAGACAGATGCACTCCTATGTTTATCGCAGCACTATTTACAATAGCCAAGAAATGGAAGTAACCTAAGTGTCCATCAGTAGATGAATGGATAAAGAAGAGGTGGTACATATACACAATGGAATATTATTCAGCCATAAGAAGAAAACAAATCCTACCATTTGCAACAACATGGATGGAGCTAGAAGGTATTATGCTCAGTGAAATAAGCCAAGCGGAAAAAGACAAGTACCAAATGATTTCACTCATATGTGGAGTATAAGAACAAAGAAAAAAACTGAAGAAACTAAACAGCAGAAGACTCACAGAACCCAAAATGGACTAACAGTTACCAAAGGGAAAGGGACTGGGAAGGATGGGTGGGAAGGAGGGACAAGGGGGAAAAAGGGGCAGTACGATTAGCAGACGTAATATAGGGGGGTCGCGGGGAGGGCTGTACAAATCAAAGAAGATAAGTAATGATTCTATAGCATCTCACTACGCTGATGGACAGTGACTGTAATGGGGTTGGTGGGGGGGACCTGATGAAGAGGGTAGTTTAATAACCATAATATTGCACATGTAATTGTAGATTAATGATACCAAAATAAATTATTAAAAAAAAAGAATACCAACAACAACAACAAAATTTTCATTGGCTTTTCCAAAAATGAGTGATGCATAGTCTTTTAATATAGTTTTTAAATAGCTGACCCCTCTAATTAAAATTTTTAACTAATTTCCAAAAACAATGAATGATGCATAGGTTTTAAAGAAATTTGCCTAAAGTGTAGATGTATCTGTAATTCACAGCAGTTGAGTATAACCTTTAATTTAAAAAAAAGAAAATGGAGTGAGAATAAGAAATACACACACACACACACACACACACACACACACACACACACACTTTTGGGTATAATCTGCCTGAACTGTGCCTATCAAAACCCCAAGTCTCCATCAAATCATAGATAACTAGTGTATGAAATTTATTTATTGCTCTATGGGACACAATAATATTTACATTTGTTATTATTACTGAACAAGCAGGGTGGAGATGGGAAGGCTGGAAATACACTGCAGGCTCTGGCATCAGGCAGACCTGGGTTCAAATCACAATTCCACCAGATCCACCCCTGAGATCTTGGGAAGTTAATCTCCTATGTAATAATGACATATACTTTACAATTCCTTCTAAGGGTTAAATGAGCTAAGATACTTAATACAATAGCTGGTGCTGGATACATTTTTAAAAATTATTATTTCAGAATCAGGATTATGATTAAATATGATGGAATAAAATAATGTATTTAAGCATTTAGTAGAATTCCTGGAACTCAATATTCAATAATTTTTAAGGGCCCAGCCAAAGAAATAATCAACCCAGACATTCTTGAGTACATTTAATGGAAAACAAGGGTTGCATCAGCTGAAACAAGCCTACAATTAGGGCAGGAAACAGCAGAGCTAGCTCCTTCACCAAGAAAACTGTTTTTGACTTTTGCGGCAGAATCAAAATTTCAAACTGAGTTAGATTAGCTTTGGGAAGAAAATCAACCAGTCATCAAGCCATGAAGACACTTCAGATAGTGCTTTCACCTAACATTTGTTAAATGCTTAATGTGTATCAGGTATTGTTCTAAGGACTTGACATGTATTAGCTCAGTTAATGCTCACAAGAGCCCTATGAGGCAGGTAGTGTGTTTAAACCTCTTTTACAGTTGAGGACAGGGAGCATGTTCAGTTACTTGCCTGAGACCACACACTTAGCACAGCTGGAACAAACCCAGGTCCCTGCACTTAACAATGACCTTTACTTCCTCTCATGTATCTGCTCTGTGATAGATTACAGCCAAAGTAAGTCCTTTATCTAAAGACATAAGATGCACATACCATAAAATTGACATTCTAGGCAACTGAAGAGTGGAAAAAGAGAAGAGAACCCAGCTGGGGACGTATAATGGAAAGGCTGATTGGCGGCACCTTGATGAGTGGCCTGTTGCTATGGCCAACAGGAATGCTCCATACTGAATGGTCGCAAAAACAGCCCAATAGGAGTGCTGCATATTAAATGGGGCAAATCAAGCTGATCCAATGATGTCTTGTAGAACTCTATTTGAAATTCCTAGATGTATTCAAAAGCGAGTTGCTTGTGGAAGCTCAAATCTTTGTTGCTAACAATGCTGAGTTACTGTTTTCTTCTTTTATGTATTCAATAGTTCTTTTATGTATTCAATACATCTTTGTTAGGGCCTGCCATATACCAGGCCTGGGCTGGGCACTGCGGAGGGGGTAGTGACCCCACCTGTCTTGGTTCCCATCCTCATGGAGCTTATAGTCCAGGGGGAGCCCCATATTTGAAAACTTTTTCAATGATGTAATTAAATGTTTGACAAGTGCATTTGAAGAAGGAGTCTAGGTGACCATAAAAGTATAAATATCTAGAGGTGATATTCAAAATACTTTGCAGCTAGTAAAGCCTACCAACCCTTTACTGAAGCAGGGCTTAAACAACCTGTAAACCCCTTCAGGGGAGGTCCCTTCTGGATGGAACTAACTATGCCTAGTTAGCGGACAGGGAGACTTCTCATGGGGAACTGAGTTTAATTATTTTTTTGATTAAACTTTTTAATTTAATATAATCATAGAGTCACATCTTGTTGTAAGAGATAATTCAGAGAGATCCTGTGCATTCTTCACCCAGTTTCCCCCAATGGTGACAGCTTGCCAAACTATGGTACAAATCACAACCAGGGAGTTTATGTTTTTAAATATATTTTAATTTGAGTTATGACTAGGTTATCCGTGTACATGGCACAAGGTTTAAAATTTACAAAAGGGAGAGTGGCAAAAAAGTGAGTCACCTTTCTTCTGTGCCTTTCAGACACCTGGTTGTTCTCCCTGGAGTCAAATACTGTTACAATTTTCTTACACATCTTTTCTCAAATATTTGATAAATTTACAAACGTACCTGTGCGTGGGTGTGTGTGTACAATGTGTGCGTATGTGCATGTCGTATTTTTTCTCCATACAGGTGAGACCCTACTAATCCAAAATTACACATTCTGCTTTTTTACTTAGTATCTTGGACAGTTCTTTTGATAAGAAGTGAACCTTTGAGGTGAGTCTGAGGAACTTGAGAAAATGGTGGCGAGGCATTCCTGGCAGAGGAAACAGCCTGAGACAAGGGCCAGGAGCAAGGACGCTGATCCTTCCAGAAAGAGGAAGGAGGCCCCCATGGATGGAGGGGAGGGAAGGAGGAGGGTGGCCGGATGGAACACTGGTTCCCAGACCACTTTCTGAGGGACCTTGAGCACATGTTCACGTTCTCCATGGGACCTGTACTCACCCGGTGCTGCTGAGGACACGCCCTGCCTCCCAGACACACTGCCATTGCTACAGACCGGCTCCTCACTGTGCAGTTTCCTCAAAGCCTCCATTCTTTTCCCACCCCTCCTGAAGGCTTTTCCCAGCCCCTGCAGGTCTTTCCAGACAGCCAAGGACAAGGGAAAAAAGGAATAGTGGGAGACAGCCATTCTTGGCTTTTTTTTTTCTTCAGCTCCAATTTGCAAGAGACAGCAAGACGGAAAAATGTGCCTCTGATTATGACCCTTCGGTGCTTCCTAAAAGCTTCTCTCTAAACTTTTAAGTCTCCTCAAGTTTCAAGTCCTTTCTTTTTCTTTCCCCTGTACTTTTTTCCCTCTATTTAAACTAATCTAAAAAAGCTATAAAAAGCCCCTGACACCATAAATTCCCCTGTAAACCCTGGTTTTATAGATTTCATTGCCCCTTTTTACAATGCTATGTGCCTGGGTCCTAAACCACTTCAGTGTTGCGGGACAAGTTCAAATTCATAGCAAGAGTCTGGGCCACCCCATGGTGGCATTTTGAACTCTGGGAGGCTATGAGGCGCCCAGGTGTGGCCTCGGCCGAACAGTTTCCTTGCAGGGCAGCTCCAAGTTGCCCGTATTGCTCACATGGCAAAACAAGAGAGTTGCCACATCCTTGGAGAATGCCAACTCCTCTGAGGTCCCCTGAAGGCCCAGAATTAGTTCTCCTATTAAAAAAACATCAACACCAACACAATATTTACTATAGCCAGACAGGCAGTCACTGTTTATCGAGTGCTAGTAACTGTGTAAACGCATTTTATGTGCCTAATCCTCACTATGGCCCCGTAGGTTGAGCCCACCATGACTGCCCTCATTACAAGGGAAGACACCTCGGCCCAAGAATGGAAGTCATTTTCTGAGCTCACCCAGCAGTACGGGCACCCCAGATGGAAGAACAAGGCGCTCAGATGCACAGCTGTAAGGGTCACCAAAGACCTCAGTAGCCAAGATGCATACTATTTCAATGCTGTCTTTTAACAAAATTAAACTAACAAACTCTGTCCTGGCCAGGCTGGCCCCCTGATTTTGATTATTGAGCTTTATCGGAACCAGGGCCAGGATTAGGGTGAGTCAAGAGACGCTTGTCCTCGTGCAGAGTTGGGTCCTGTCTTGATGTAAACTCTAGACATTTTCTTCAACATGGATATTTCATATTCAGGTTGATTTCTGAAATGCTGTGTTAAAATAATATCAGTTACGGAGTGTGTTGGTCCTCTGTCAGGTCTCACACTCACGGTGAGTGCCTCGCTGGCCTTGCCCCGGCCCTGGCCCTCTCATAGTGAGGCGTACTGGTTCCAGGAGGCCAAGTTCCCCCCCGGGGTGGGCACTTATATGGTGGTGACAAGCCTCCCTGGCAGACCTCCCCTGCTCAGGCCAGAGGGGCAGCCTCCTGTATAAATTTGCCTCTGAAATCAGCAGCCTCAAGTGTCATTACCCTGGTATTCCCCTGTGACACTGGGTATAGTCTCGAAGGGGGGAAATGCAAAGACTGTCAAGGCAAACCTCGTCACTCAGTATACTGGCAGGGTCCACATCTTAGTTCTAGTCATATTTTCCCCCCTCTGTCATTCATTTATTCCATGTAGCAGCCAGGAGCCCTGGTTTCCAGTTCTGGAAAGGCTGTTGATTTCTCCTCTGGCCTCATCTGTCAGTTCTCTCCTGCAAACCTGATCCTTCTCTGATCTCTCACACATCATGCCCCTTCCTGCCTCTGGATCTTTGCACACCCGTTCCCTTAACTTGGAATGCCTCTCCCTCTATCCTGGTCACCTGGCTTCCTCTCCTTCTTCACCTTTTTGTTCATCCACCTCTCACTCAGGATGGCTTTCCTTAAAGACTTCTCACCTGCATCCCAGACAAGGCCCCCTAACCTCTAAAACCTCCCCTTTGCTACCCTGTGCATGGATATTGGTTTACTTCATTATTAACAATGGTTGGGTTACTGTCTGTTTCCTACCAGCCAGCAAGCTGCAAGTGGCAGGTCCAGGATTAGGCTTGTCTACCACCTCATTGCCAAAGCCCATCATGGACCTGGGGCCCAGCAGGAACTCAATAAATATTTGCTAACTAACAAGTGACTCTATGACCTATACCTATTATATTGCTCTTAACAACCTGTGCTAAAGGCACCTCAGATGTAGAATGAGTGCAGTTTGATTTCAAAGAGCCTGTGACCTTCTATTGTGATACCATCAGGGGCCTAGGGAGGAGGACACAGTACACTGGAGTTTGTCCAAGGCTTGGGGCTCTCATGGCTCCCGTGAGATGGGATGCATTCCTACTGACCACTGAGCCAGGGAAATGGAGACCAGTCTGGGCTTTTCATCTCAGTCAAGAGATCGGAATCTCCGACAATACCAGAGATATCCACCCTCCCTGATTAGTCGGCCTTAGACTTGGAGGCCAAGAGAACAGCTTGAATATTACCCAAATCCACTGAGGTTTCCCTCCCTCGGAGTCACTTTCCAACTCAGGGCCTGCTTCTGCTTTGAGAAAGAGGATGATGTCATTGGTAGGAATTAAAGGCATCAAAAGATACTGACATGCATTACTGGTTGGAAAGAACTAAACTCTGCATGTGTAACAGTGTTTCAATATGCATGCCTGGCTGGTAAACTTCCCTAGGCTGAAGGTTCACAAAGACTTACCTGCAAAGCTAGTGTATGAGAAGTGGCACATAATACTATGATAATACTGGGCAAAAGGTCTGTAGGCTGGGCCTGTATGCCCAAGCTGTCTCCAAGCCCCACCTGGATGTCTGGATTTCAGTGGATAAAAACAAACTCTCCCAAACACTTTGGTTCTTGGTGTGAGAGGAGGCCGATTACCAGTGGGGGCTCAGGTCTCACTCAGATCCTCTGAGATAAATTGGTCAAGTCCTTTACCTTCTTCTGACTTCCCATATGGCACCGTTTGTGAAGTGCTTGGGCAGATCTATGGGAGAAAACTGCAGAGTGTAATTCTTTCTAAGTTCGAAAACAGTGAAGATTCTTATTTAACCTTTAGTGATCAGGAGTCAATCTAGCCATATTTTAGGACTGGTTCTCATGCCAGAAGAATGACCCGGGGATACCTTTTGCCTTTTTAATCCCATCTGGGAACTCCCACTGCCTTCCCTACAGAATAAAGTCAAAATAACACTCTAGCCACTCACACGAGAGTCCTGTGGCTCAGGGACTGGGTTCTAGAGACAGGCAGGCTTGGGCTGAGTTCTGGTGCTGTTTGCTGACCATGCAGCGTCAGTCAGGTTACTCATGTCTCAGTCTGTTTCTCCAACTATCCCAAATGTACAATGATGAGTTGTACCTGCATCCTGATGTCTGCTGTCAGGGCTGAGGGAGATACTGTATGTCAGAGTGTGGCCCTCAGCTCACCGAATCACACAAATCAGCCATTGTAATGGCCGTTTTCCACCATCCAGCTCTTACTTTCAAGCTCTGCCACTGTCTTCTTCCTTTCCTTCCCCAATCCCTTTCTCTCCTGACTCCATTCCTGCACAAGAGCTGTAAGCTTCTCATAGAGTGCCTCTCTCCCTTCTGGAAACCCTTCCTTATTTTCAAGGCCCAGTTCGGAGGCTGCTGCAAAGAATTAGCAAAATGGCAGTTATGCAAGCACCTGGCATGTATCAGGAGGTTAATAAATGGGTTGCTGAAACTGTTGACTGAAACAAATGCCTTACAAGAAATCTGTGGCTATAAAAGATTGCATTTCCTGTGTCTTCCCATAGCAAAACCTCTATTTGGGAATTTCTGCAATTAAAGATTTGTTTCCCTTGGGGAAGTAAATATGGGATTAAATACAAATGCTGGTTTACTCTTGATTACTATTTTTTCAAAGTGCCTAAGCTGTATCTACAGTCACTTGCACCCTTGTGTGAGTTAGGGTTTCCATTCCTACTTAATTGACAAGGAGCTGAGACTACTTCTACACTGTGGGATATGTGGCAGGGAGAGAGAGGGCAAGAGAGAATTGAGAAGTTAGTGATGTGATCAGGAGACAATAAAAATATATGGAAAGAAGACAAAGAAAAGCCGTAAGGGCAAATTTTTCACATTTCACGGTATGGCTATGACTTAACTCATGTTTGTTGAATGAATAACTGATGACTTTAAAAACCATCCCTATACTTTTTCTTCAGCTTTGAACATGGTGGCTAGATTTTTTTCATTGATTATGTCAATCTGTACTTTCTTAGATTTTCTGTAATGTTCAATTTCCAGTTTCCTCCAGATTTCTGCATCTGATATAGGCTCCCAGGAGCAAGGGAAAATATGTGTCCTGTTTATTGTCATGAACTTAGCCTGCTACACAGTATAATTGGCACTCACTCATATTTTTTTAATTGAGTATTCAGCCTGTTCTGCCACCAACTTATGTTGGTGTTTTCTACTTTAAAACTCTGGTCTTCTACTGTATGCTATCAGACCTACCAACTCCATTCTTTGCCTATTACACCTCAAACCTAGAATTTGTTCGCTTAAAAGTGAACAACCCTTGTCCACATATGTTTTCTGCCATGTGTTTGAAAGATTCTCCTTGCTTTTATACTATTTGTTCGGTTTTATAGATAATTTCATGAGTCTGGGATCCCTTTGTTAACTTGGTTATTTAATCCAACTTGTTCCATGAGTTTATTGTTTACAGAGTTTGCATCTAGTTTTTTTTTTCCCTTTCAAGAACAAGAAAAGAGAAAGTGATAGGAAGCCCTATTTAAGCAATTTCTTTGGGAATATTTGCTTTTTTTGCTTCCCAGATGTAAGTGGGATCCATGTTCCCACTCATCACCACCTCCCTGTCTGTTTGGACTTTATAGGAGTTCTTCCCTTACAAAATCCTGGATACCTGACCAAATGAGGACCTGGAGGGATGAGTGGGGCTTTGGCCAGGCTGCTGGCAGGAAACCTGCTTCCTACTAGTTTGGAATTCATTCACTCCTTCAGGAAACACTTACAGAGTATCCACTCTGGGCCAAGACCTGGACTGGGTTCTGGGAACAGAGTGACTGTTGAACTGGGTGCCATCTCCATACCCCCAGAACTTACTGTCTAGGGAGGATGTCAGACAGAGAAATGCACAATGATAACACAAATGGGATGGCTCACAGATCTTAGAGATTGTCTGATATACTGAGCACCCAACTGGTGCCAGGAATTTTGCTGACTTAAGTTTTCTCATCTGTCAAATGAGTATCACCACAGGACTTATTTCATAGAGTTGTTATGAGAAGTGAGAGAGTTTTCATTGCAAGAGTCTTAGAATAGTGTCTGGCACATTAACCTGCCTGCTCACTTCATGTATTTATGATACATCGCCATTTGACAGATGAAGAAACTGAGGCTCAGAGCACTTACATTGTTGACCTTACATCCTTGAAGGCATCTGGGAACATGGAGAGATCTGGGAGATTTCCAAGACCTGATTTTACATGATACAAGCCTGAGGGAACTGGACAGGCTCACGGTTTGTGTCCTAAGATCCAATTCCCTCAGATCAGATTTGTGGAAAACTACTTCAGAGTACAGTCTTCAGGAACTGTGGAAAAAGTCAAATCTAGTCCAAAGGGAGAAAAAAGTAACTATATACAAGTTAAATTCAACACCAGTTATTTATTAATTTTTCCCTTCTCCTGAGCTCTCTTAACTCTGAAAACCCAGAAAACCTATTTACTAATAAAAGGTTTTCTTCTATGATTTCTGGATTCAAGATAGGTAAGAAATAGGAGAGAGATAAATGATTCAGAGTCCCCAAACGCAATCATTTGGCCTGTGGTTTGGAGACGATTTAACAGCTGTGCATGAGACCTCAGTCCTGAGCCAAACCTGAATCCTGCATGCAGTTTGGCGGGGCCACAAGTGCAATTTATCTGGAAACACGGGAAGAATCCTCCTCTTCCTACTGCCAACTGGGATCCCAGCAGTGGAAATGTTGAGAACTGGCTCCATCTCACTGCACTCCCAATCCTGCTTCCCTGGGTCACAAAGAGCAAACAAACAAGACTATATAGGGTCTGACGCCTCCCATTGCCCTGTGACCCTTCCTACTCAAACAAGACAAAATAACGAAGCCAAACAACCTCGACTCTTACTATATAGACGCTCTGATGCCAAATCATGAAATGTGGGACAAAAACAAATATCCAGCTTCAGAGAGGAGCTGTAACTAGGCAAAACAGTACATCTCTGGGGCAGGCTAGTGAGCTACCACTGAACTGATTTTTTTTAAATGCTTCTGATACAATGGTAAGCTAGAAAAAAGGCAGAAACTTGGGTGAACTCAACCACATGAAGAAAAGAAATACAGATGGGGAAAAAATGACCAGAAGGAAATATCCCAGACCATCACTACAGAGTATCTGCCCTTGGCGATCACTTTATTACCAATTTGATGACTTCCCTGACCAGGCGCTTCTCTCAGCAAAACCATTCCGAGAGTAAATCTGTACGATAATAGAATGACTCCAGAGCTTAGCAGCATACCAGTCATGGTTGCTGACCTCTGGGAGAGGTCCAGGTAAGACAGAACTTCCCTTTAGGGCTCCCTCTTTCCTTTCTCACAGAAAGACGTATTTGATACAAATCAGCATGAGTTTTGCTATCACGGTAATATTTCCCCCAAAACATTTCACAGAACACGAATTCTGGGAGATGTTCTCCCCAGAAGGGCAATCCACTTGGGAATCTAGAAATCACCTGGACTGCCTGCCTGCAATCTCCCACTCTTGAAGTTTCACCAGGCAACTTGGTGATTAAAGGCTCTGAGAAGTCGTGCATTAAGGTTTCTTGGCTTTGTTGAGCCCAACCATTCACAAATTCCTTGATTGCAAACTTCTTTCTGTCCTATAATCCCTATGATCCTTTCATGGGACTAGACTTCCTGGAAATAGAAAGGGAAATCACCTATGTTCAATTGCAAAATGACCATAATCTTTCCCCTTTCCCAGTATCCATGCTCTTTGTGGTATGACTGTAGCATCTCCCATAAAGCATGGGAGAGTATTTCCCCATCCTTGAATCTAGGCTGGCTGTGATTTAATTTGGCCAATAAAATATAACAGAAGTGACAAGCTGGTAGTTCTGAGCACAGGCTTCAAGAGGCTTTGTGTGTTTTCATTTTCTCTTAGGATCCTGAGAGCGAGCTTGAGCTATCCTGCTGGAGGATAAAAGACCACTTGAAGGACTGAAAACCCACAGAAGTCACAAGAGGGGTTCCCCTCGATCAGCCAGTGCCCAGCCAACCCCACAGCTGGCTGCAAACATACCTGTGAGTCCAGATGAGGCCAGAAGAACAGTCTGGCTAAACTCAGCTCAAAAGCCAACTGGGAGAATTGTGAACTCAATAAACAGTGGTTTTGTTGACCACTAAATCTGAGAGTAGCTTGTTATGCAGCAAGAAGTGATGTATATAAATTCTATAACAGGGAACACCTTGAATCAAGTATATGATATTTTTAAATAGTAAATAATCTGCAACTTTTAGGACTTTATTATTCATAACAAGTAATGATTCTTAAATGTGCGTGTGTGTTCCGGGTGGGATGAAGAACGTACTCTTGAAGACACAAACATGAGGTTTTGACTGTTGTCTATGCCTTTTCAAGGAGCAAAAACCCTGCTCCCTACCTATAACAACCCACAGAGCTATTTTCCTAATTCTCATCTCATTCAACAAGCTTCTTTGTAATTTCCAGCTGCATGAATTCCTGCTAACCATACTCTTTGTCTTCCCAGATGGCAAGTTCACTTTGCTTTGTCTGTGGCTTTGTGGAACAGGGAAAAGGCACAAGAGCAGATGAAAGTGAGGATTTGCCAAGAGCAGGGGCTGGGACTGGGGCTGGGAGTGGGAAAGGAGACTTTCCAGAGCTGTGGGAAGCTGGAGCAAACAAGACGGAGCCAGCCAGTTGCAGAAAGTGAGATCTGGAGGGGAAGTATGTTAACAGGCGAGGGAACTCACGAATGAACTGGTTGTTGATGGAGTCGATCTTGCACGCAGCCCTGCCTTCTTGTAAAAAGGGTTTTATTTGTCCTTTTTTGTGAGAGTCCTGGGAAGCAGTCATTAAAGGAACAGACCCGAGGCAGTTAGCGCAGATCTGGGAGTGTATGCGTCTGTGCACGCTCCTGCCCGGCCTCCCTCTGGCACCCACCCCCACTTTTATATGGGCCAACTGGGTTGCAAAGTTAAAGCCAGAAGGGACCAATTGGTGTTGTGGGGCTCTTTTACAAAGTGCAAAGGATCAAAGTAATTAGCAAAGGGCGAGAGACCAGGCCTGTTAGAGACAGAAGCCAGCCACCAATGCCTTCCGCACACACGGCTAGCCTTCCCCAGGCCCACCGTTAATGCATCCACCTAGTACCAGGCAAGGGTGCCCTGCGGGGTGTGGGGTGCTGGAAAGGAGTCCTTTGGTGTCAGGCAGGAAGTGGGCTCAAGAGCCACGTCTGAGCCTGGAGAGCTTTGGGGGATCAATAGGTAGCCTAAAAGGAAGACGTGGGCCTTGCGTGAAAACCTTTTGGAGACGTTTCATCACTTCCTTTCTGTTTCAGATGAAAGCTGGCGTGGCCAGACCCAGGCTTGGCAACCAGGGTCGGGGGGCAGTGGGCGCCTACTGAGGACTTCCAAAGCTCAGCAACTGTGATAATGGCAGGGCCAGACATAGGGTGGAGCAAGGCACTGCCCAGAGCATTATTTTAAATGGCCCATGGACAAGACTTTAAGTTATACAGAATCATTCAGTGAACACCTTCCTCGCTCCTCCCTTCACCGCTCCTCCCTCCCCTCTTTCCTGACTTTCTCCCTCCCTCCTTCCTACCTTCCTTCCCTCCTCCCTTTCCTCCCTCTCTCCCTCTCATTATGATGCTTCCGAGCGGAAAGTCCTACATTGCTAGTGTCCCTTAGTAAGCAGAAGACGCCCACACCTGTGAAAGTTACCTGACCTCGCCAAAGGGACTTTGCATGTGCGATTAAGGTTAACATCCTTGAGATGGGGAGATTGTTCTAGATTATCAGGTGGGACCAATCTAATTGCATGAGTCCTTAAAATCAGAGAACCTGTCTGGCTGCAGAGAACCCAAAGATGGCAACGTGACAAGGATCAGATGGCCTGCGGCTAGTCCTGAGAGGTAGCAGGGGACACGTGCAAGGACCAGAGAGAGGTCTCCTGGAGGTATGAGCAGCCCCCAGCTGACAACCAGCCAGCACATGGAGACCTCAGTCCTACAGCCACGTGGGACTGTGTGTTTTGCCAACACCTGAATAAGCAAAGGATTCTCCCCAGGGCTTCCAGAAAGGAACGTAGCCCTGTCCCACTGAGACTTCCGACATGCAGTTCTGTAATATAATATTGTTTTAAATGTTGAAATTGTGGTAATTAACACTTACTCCCTTTTTTAGGAGAGTGGGGGGCGGGAGGGAGAAGCGCTACCACTTAAAGCTTTGGGAAGGTCAAAATACCCAGCTAAGATTAAGTATCATGATAGGGTTTTCACTGTGTTTATTTCTAGGTTTCATTTCTATTTGTGGAACATGGTAATGGTTTTCTATTTGTGGTACTGATTTTAATTTTCCTCTCTTTGGGTGAATTTATTTAAGTTAAGAAAAACAAATCAAGTTTAAGGAAAAACCAGTAGTAAGTAGTAATGCAGATTTTATGAATTGCCAAGTGGTATTTGAATATCTAAAGGGTGGGAAATACCAGTCTAGAGTTTTCCAAAGAGGCCTTTGGGATTCAGAAAACTAACAGACAACTCCACATGCGATTGGCAGGTAGTCCTATTTACTATATTGACCCACCTACACGAGGGCCCATGAGAAGCAGGGCAAGACAGCCTCCGCGATCTTTCAATGGCTGTGCTTATTGTTCATTTCTCAGCTGATCCTTTGTACTGAAACCAAGTGCATAAAACAGGAAGAAAAAAAGCATCGAGCAACCGATCAGGTAATGCTTTGTTGCATGGATTAACAGCCAGATGTTGGAACCCAGCAGAACTGGCTTTGAGTCTCGGCTCTACCCCTTAAAACTGTGTGACTTGAGTCTACTACCTTGACCTCTCTGAGCCTATTACTATGTGTACCAAAAGGAACCGATAAGAAAGCCCTCACTGGGATGGAATGAGGCTTAAACAAGGCACTATTTGCAAAGTGTCCAGTTCTCCTGGTGTGTGGTGAACAATAGAATCTGTTATTATTACTCCGCTGCCCCGCCAGCTGCCAGCCCATCCACTCATTGCTGGGGATCTCTGTCTCTGGTATTGGAGAGCTGCCTTGAGGGCTGTTCTGGGCAAGGCTGGGGCAGACAGACTCCAGGCACACCAGGCCTGGGCTGGTCTCTGTCACCCTGACATGCAGAGAAAAGCAGAGAGGAAGGAATCCCACAGAGCCAGAGGCGGCTGGGTGGCTGAGCCTGCCTGGAGACCCTCTTTCCCCTCCACATGGAGGCTCTGGCCCCTTCCAGGATCAGGGCCTGAAGAGGGACATGGCTCGGCTGGGAACAGAGCAGTGCAAGGTTTCTCAGCCGCGGCCAGGGAGTGACACACAGGCACCCTTAAGTCTGGGAGTGACAAGGCAGGGAAAGGTGGAGGAAGGATGGGTCTATCTCCACTGCTTTGGTTTCACTTAAAAGAAACGTGACTTTTGGGATCAGACAGGCTTGGGCTGGAGTCCTGGCTCTGACAGCTACTGACTGTGTGCTCTTGGACAAGTTACTTCTCCTCCCTGATAATAAGCACAGCTAGTGTTTATTAAACCTTGACTTTGTGCCAGGCTGTATTCTAAGCACTTCACTGGTACTAAATAATTTAATCTCCACAGCAACCCTATGAGGTAGGTAAGATTATGATCGCCATATTATAGATGAAAAGATGGAGGCACAGAGAGGTTCTGCAACTTGCCCAGAGTCACACAGCTAATACACGGCAGAGCCAGGAGTTAATCCAAGGCAATCTATACTGTGCTCGTGTATAGTGATCTGCTCTTTTCAAACCCCTCTTTATTTGCTATTGACTGCTTGAATCCTTAAGGTCTCTGTTTTCTGGCGCCTTCTTTCCCTGTCCCATACCCTGGTCGTTGCATGCTCTCAGTTCCCCCTATCTACCCCCACCCCTCTGCTCAGGAGCCCAAGCCCCTCCAGAGCCCCCAGGGCCCCCACCTTCATGTGGGACCCTGCCAGCCAGCGTCAGCCCTGCAGAGAGCTGCGTTCTCAGCCAAAGTTAGTGGCAGGGTCAGCAGTGGCTTGAAGGAGGCCTTGCTGGGACCCCAACCCGCACTGTTCCCAGAAACCTGTGAGCCATTCGGGGTCTTCAGCTCAAAGGGAAGACCCACTCAGGTGTCAGCTACTGTGCTTACACACTGTCTTGAGAAATCCAATAGACGTGGAGTGGGGCTGAGCCCCACACGAGGGTGTGGGGAGGGGCTGTTCCCAAGGCAGGTTTTGCCAATAAACCCCTGAAAGGGAGGAGGCGCCAGCATTGTGCAGGGCAGTGGCTGCAACCCTGAGACAGCCTGTAGATCTGTCGGGTGGTCCGCATTTCCCTCCATCCCCTCCGGTCCTGTGTGGGCCTTGCTGTCCTCTCGCCCACCTCAGACTCCTGACTTTCTGCTTCCAAGCTCCTCCTTTCAAAAGAAAAGCCATGAATGAGTCTGAGACAATTCAGAGGGTGTGAAGGCTGAACGGCAGCTCAACCACTTGACTCATGGGGGACTTGGGGCTTGTTACTTGATTCCTCTGAGCCTCAGTCTTGGCACCTGTAAAATGGATATGCTGGTGGCATTCTGTTCACAGCGAAGTGTCTTTGAGGAGGATTCTATGCTCCATTTTTTGGCCTCCACATGCTGCTCTGAATCCTTATCTTTTTTGGATCTGGTTTTGCCAGACCTCCTGATCCCCACATATGCTGACCTTTCTCGGTTTTATCCTCTCTCTCACTCCTTTTTTATCATCTGCTTCTCCTAGGAGCATCTTCCTGCTGTCTCTTGGTGTCTGTGTTCCTTCCTTTGAGCCCTTCTGCTTCAAATGTGGGCATCTCGTGGCATCTCTCCCACCTTCTGGTCTTTGTACAGATTGCTGTTTCCTCCTGGAATGCTTCCCTGTCCTAATCGTTGCCTAAAACTCAAAATCTTTCTTAGCCTTCAAGGTCCTGATGAAATGGTTTTCTTGCGAGAAGCTTCCTTTGGCTCTGTCCCCTCTGTGGTTTCATGGCACCTTCTAATACCTATTAATAATAATCCTGACAATGACTGGTAAGAGCAATGACATGTGCCTCCTGTATAATTAAAGTGCCGTTAAATGTGAATTATTACTAAGTGGTGGCTTGGTTGTCTCCCTGTAGCCATGCTCTTTACCCTGTGACTTTGTTTTCTGAGTCTGGACTCAGCCATGTGACTAGCTTGGGTCAACAGGACTGTAGCAAACTTGAGGTGAAAAACATGCAGACATCTTTTTCCCTGCACTCTAGGAGCCCTGTGATTGTCACAAGAGCATTCCTGGGCTAGCCTGCTGGAGGAGAAGGCAGGTCTTTGTTTCCTCTCCAAGAAGAGAAGCTATTATTACAGCCAACGCCATCCAAGATCAGCCAACAGCCAGCCCACTTTAAGACATGTGGGTGAGCCACAGCTGAGACCAGATGAAGTGTACAGCATGCCAGTCTAGACCAGCAAAAATCCCTAGCTGACCCCATGACTCATGAGTAATAATAGATGATTAAGTCTTGGGATGGTTTGTTATGCAGCATAGCTACCTGATACAACATCCTCACTTTTGTAATTGCAACTACTTCTGATGTGTCAAAAAATCCTACTAAACAATTGAAACATCATATGATTTTGTCCTCACCCAAATTTGAGCACTATTCCCATTTTAAAGATAAGGAAACTGAGGCTCACTTGCTACTTTTTCAAGGCAGTGACACAAAAAAGTGGCTCAGTAACCTTTCCTAGGAATCTGATGCTATCTTCTCTACTTTTTGGCAGTGTGACTTTTGGCAAATTTCTTTTACTTTTTGTGCCTTAGTTTCCTGATCTATGGTGATAACGGTTACTATGTTTACAGAGATGTTATACTGAGGTTGATATAATGTTTGCAAATTGCTAATATTGGTGCCTTGCATATAGTCAGCACTCAGTAAAATATTAGATACTCTGTTTCTTGTTCTTGTTGTCTGGTAACCTGGTATTTTTATAGTCATCATCTCCTAGGTAAGTGAAGGCTCCTAGAAGGCTGGGTCCACACCTGGCTATTCTGGGCACCCACCACAGTGCCATGCCCAGAGTAGTTGCTTAGGCTGTTCTGATTCATTTCACTGGAAAATAAGAGTGAGCTTAGTATCCACAGAAGAGGAGGGGGCCAAGAGGACATGGGGGAGAATGATGAGAGGGAGCTATACTATGTGTGCTTTAAGTTAGACTCAGAAAAGAACTTCCAGGGAGGGTAGAGAAGCTGCAGATTTGTTTTTTGCCAAGGAAGAAGATGTCTGCCTTTCCTTAGAGCTCCCTAAGCAAGTGCATGCACACCCAAGCAGGCATCATTTTAAGTCTATTTGGAGATCAGGGGGTGGTACTGAGAACGGTGACCCCTCGATGCCCTTGGCTGCTCCAGGACTCCTGAGACTCGAGGAGAAAGCAGACAGCTCTCCTGCTCGTTCCTTTCCACTATTTTTCTTTGCAGCTGTCTCTGCATTTCAGAGTTCATGTCTCTGCCAGGGACTCTATTTTGGGATTTGTGGGAGCGAGCTGGTTTAGCAAATAGGAAGCTCTAGAAATCTCAGTGAGCTTGTTCCCCTGGGTCTCCTGGCCTACCCTGAGGGCAGGAGAGGTTCAAAGAGGCTGCCCCAAGCCTAGTGTCCCAGACATGTGCAGATTGGAGGGCAGGATGCCCTTTCCCAGCATAGCCCCACAGCCGGGGGTGTCCCGCATCTCTGCTTAAATCAGCACTCACCCAGGCTGGCCGTCCAGGGGTCTGAGGGCCAAGGTGGGGCTGCTTCGACCGCATTCCCCACAAGTCTGTAGACACTGAGCCGGGCTTCTGTGAAAACTGACACCGAATTCCCACAGCCCTGGTCTCTTTCTCCATGGACAGAAGTGGCAGGTGGCAGCAGAAGGGAAGCCCAGTTCTGACACTCAGAGGGGTCTGGGGGTGGCAGACCATAGGGCCACGTGTGTCTGTGTGTCTGCACGCAGGTGGGCATATGCGGGGTTGTGTGTCTGTGTGGCTATCTCAAGATCTGTATTTGCAATGGCACATGGCTGCGTGCACATGGGTGTGGCCGTGAGTGTGCATATCTGTGTTTTCACGAGATGAGCGTGAATCGATTGATATGTATGTATTGCATTTATGTGTCTGTTTTCAGCAAATTCTGGAGGCCATTATCTTTAAACTTTAATTCACTCAATTTGCATCAGTAATATTTGCTCATTGTCTACAAACACTAGAAATCATAAAGAAGCAACATTTATACATATATATGTATGAAAAAGCTAGAAATCAGAGACACAGAAATATGTGTACATTTGGTTGTATGTAACTTAGTAACATTATATATAATGTAATATATAATATGTAATTGTATAATCATATCTAACACATGTATATGAAAACCACTATATAATTTATTCTGACAAGGAGGCATGACCCTTCACACAGAGATAACCACTTATGTATTGTGCATTTTTTTGACCTTACTAAATTTTGCATGCTTTCTAGTCTTTGCCCATTCAAATGGATGTCCTAAAATGTAAGCTCCCTGGGAGCAAGAATGGTGTTGGTATTAGCTCGCACTGCAAACTCTCTGCCTGGCAATATCACATGTAAAATATAATGAGTGGCTATGTCATGAAGAGATTACATAAGTATGTATCACACATAAGTTGAGTGTTTCAATATATTTCAAATTTTACCAAAAGTAAATTTACCAGTGTGAGAGTCTAAATTTTCCAAGTATAAAATTTACCCAAGTACAGCCATAAATTACATATCCTTCCATACATTTTTTACTGTTTTACTATATGTATATATTATAAACCTTTCCTATCTTAGAAAATAGCTCCAATCTCCTCAACTCTGTGGCAAAGGCTGCATAGCTTCCCATCGTCTGGGCAAACCATGGATAATTTAACCTATTGCTCACTGGCGAATATTTCAATCATTTTTGTCCACTGCAAACACACCGTAAAAGGCATCCTTCTGGCTGAAATGTTCTGCACTTTTCTTGGTGTGAAGGAAGGGAAGGAGTTCCCAGGTCAAAGGTTCTTCACATTTTGACGGGTCTTGCCCGCCGTCTGTGTTTGCAGGCTGTATGTGCCCAATGAGTCATTGCTGAAAGGAAGACCTGGCGATACAGCATCAGCCCAGCTCCAGAAAGACAGACACTGTCATGCTCAGATCTCTCTCTTTCTCACTATCAACATCTCCAATGAAGTTGGGGGATTTAGGGAGAGGAGCCTGGGAATGGACTGCCTCCCTGAGGACCACTGTCTGCCCACGTGGGGCGCGGGCCTCTCTGGGCACCTACCCTCAGCTGGTTCCCTCAGCGCAGGAAGAGGCGGGGCCCCGGGTGTGGGGTCCTGACTCCCGCTGCCCTCCATCACAGGCCTCCTAATGAGATAATAGCCCTAGTGTGAGCATTGATTTCTGGGGTGACGGCAAAGCTGAGATGATATACATTCAATTTCCCATCGATGATGCACCATTGATCTCAAGGGCATTGAAATATTTACTAGGGAGCTCAGGACTAGACAAGCCCTGGCCAGGGGAAGCGAGCAAGTGACCCATGGGTGAGAGAGTCAGGAAGTGAAGCGTCTTGTTTGAGGAAGAAAATCACAGGAAAGAGAAAAGGGCAGCCAGGGACATTCTGGAACCTGGAAACCACTTGGGGCTCCAGGTGGGAGAGGGGTGTGAGCCCGAGCACACCCCCGTTTGCCAAGTTGGCACCAAATGGTATCTTCTCAGAGAAGCCTTCCTGGAACTCCCCACCTAAAAGAGCCCCAGTCACTCTATGTCATGACAGAGTATCATGCCACTGGCTCACTATTTTTTAGTTATTAAGGTCTGATTTATAGACAATAAAATCCACCCATCTTAACAGTACCACTGTATGAATTTGTGCACTGACTCACAATCACCAAGCCGCCACTGCAGCAGAAATATTGAATAATTTCCTTCTGTCCCCTGACCTCTGGCTCCAGGCAACTACTCAGCTACTTTTTGTCAATAGAGTTTTGCTTTTTTTATAATTTCATATCCATGGAATCCTACAATGCATTGTCTTTTGCACCTGGCTTTAGCATGATGTTTTGGGGATGTATCCGTGTGGGTAGGGGTTGGGGTTGTGTAGGGTCATGTGTTTGTTCCATGTTATTGCTGCACAGTGTTCCATAGTACAGATTTATACAATCTCTTTATCCATTTGCCAGTTGATGGACATTTTGGGTTGCTTTCAGTTTGGAACTATTATGAATAAAGCTGCTGGGGACATACACATACAGGTCTTTGTATGGACACATGTTTTCATTACTCTTGGGTAGAAATCTGGAGGGAGGCCGCTGTGTTGAATGGCACACGTACCTTTATGAGAAACCACCAAATTGTTTTCCAAATTGTTTTCTAAAGCGCCTGTACCCCTTCACATTCCTATCTGCAATGTATGACCGTCACAGCTGCTCCATGTCCTCATCAACACGTACACCACCTCACCTTAGTTCTCTGCATGACACTTACTATCTGATTTACTTTCCTCTCCTTCCTAGATTGACCCCCACAGGAAGCAGGGCATGTCCACCCTGCTCCCCACTGTCTGCACAGGGGCTGGGTTCCCCAGGTATCCTGGTTTTGGAGATCTGGGAGCCGCTAGGCAGGAGGGCCAGCACCTGGAGAAAGAGGTGGCTCCCACCGCTGGGAGAATGTGTTGGCAAATCTAGGAGAGATGCCCTTGGCTTCTGGAGTTGAGGATGTCACTGAGGAATGCCAGCCCAGAGGGCTTCTCTGTTCATTGCACAAAATTAGTGGGTACCTTTCTGCACCGAGCACCTTCCCAAGTGTGCAGGAAGCTGAAACCATCACAGAAGCCTTGGTCCATCAGCATCCAGGCACTTGACAACCAAATCCTGTCAGCCCTACTGGGAAGGCTGGCTGCCCAGCCCCAGGCCACTCCTCGCAGCTGTGCCGCACGGCCACTGCATGGGGGGCCACTCACCAAGTGGAAGGGCAGCTCTCAGCTGCTCCAAAGCCCTGCGAAGGCTGATTGGTAACTTACTGTTTCCAATTCATGCGTTGCTCTGGGTCCTGAGGTCAGGCTCCCTGATGCCTCAATGCCAGACCCTCTGTCTCTGCATAAACAGATGATCTCTCTCTCTCACACACACACACACACACCAATCTATGCCAAATCATTCTCTCCATCTCTCCCATTGACATAAATGCACACACAAGTATCTACAGAACACTCCCACATAATACACAACCACATCTATGGGTTGACATACTCTCTTCAAAACATCCACACGTAATACACCCATGTGTGCATGCGCACACTTCCCACACCACACAACTTCAGGTGCACAAGCACACCCACACAGCAGACGCACACTCCTACCTAATGCACGCCCGCACACAGGCCACTTTCACAGGTTGTGGAGCATGGCACAAAAGCCCAGCTCCTCTGCTCACATATTTATCCAAACAAACATTCCCATACCTTTGTGTGATCACACACAGTCACAGTCAGACTCACACACATATTCTCCCCACAGACACACATATATGCACGTGTCCACATATATAAAAACACTCCTGCACCCACCATTGCATAATATGTATATGTATATGTCATATGTACTTACGCAATATGTATATGTCAACATCCATATTCCCCAAACAGACATGCAGACATAAACATGGATCCACACACAGGGACACACGCACACATTACTCAAACACACCTGTGCAATGATCCCATGCAGGCACGTACATATGTCATATACAGGAATACATATATGCAGAGCCCCTGCATATGGAGTCAAATGTAAAATGTGCATATTTCTGCCAACACGGACCCTGACACACAGAAGCTTGCACTGTGTACACCCATACACACATATGTACACACATATCTTAACATGCCTTCCCATGTGCATTGCCAGGCATGTCTATACATGTGATGTCACATGTACACCTGTGTATACCCATAAGTAATACACACATATCCCATCCAACATGCACAGCAATTATGTCAGGTCTTTCAGTCCCCTTCCCCTGTTTGGCCCTGAATTCTGGAATTCTTCAATTCACTTTGCCCAGCCCAGACTCTTTCTGGACCTAATCTTCTCCTGATACATAATCCCTGCTGAAACTCTCATTTCCTGCTTGGAATATCCTAGCAAAATGTCCCATCATGACACACTTCATTTTTTGAAGACACTGGATACTCTTTGGAGACACACAGAGGATGCTGGTGTATCCGTTAGAGATCCCAAGAGACTGGAGCCCAGTGAGGTCTGAAGGTTGCCGACATCCATTCAGCAGCCCCCAATGAAATGGAGAAATGCTTTATTTATTTGCAGGCAAAATCACACCTCTCCTCAGGGTTTTTTGTTCCCTGGTCAGAAATTCCCTCTCTCTCTGTCCTTCTACTGCATATTATTTATACTTTAAAGTGCTTTAAAGGCCAGCAGCTCTGCCTTGTTTTAGAGTCTTCTGGAGATTCTGAGCTCCCAGAGGGCAGAACCCTTGCCCAAACTGCTTGGTTTTCCCCATGACTGTGCTGCCTGAAACCCGCTACTTGTAGGTATCCAATCAAAGCAAATTGAAGTGAATACTGTTTTGATGCTGCAATGAAGGAGCCTAGATGGGGGAGAAGATGTCAATCAACCCTTAATCAAGTGGGCTGGCCAACCAGCACCTGCCTGAAGACTGCAGATTATTTGTATTTCCTGGACTCTAAGATTCCACTGACCATAGATGCTCCAGTATGTCACTGCTTCCCCTAAGGAAGGAGGGACAATGCTGTCATTCACCTTTGACGCATGCTTCTTCAGTCAATTAGCATTTGATTTTATACTCAATGAAAGAGCCCTTTTGGACTTAGACATGCATTTTCATCACATATCACTCTGGTGCATATTTAAAAAGGGAAATCTAAGCAAAATAAATTGATTAAGGATTTCCTAGAACTTCTTGAATTCTGAGTTCAAGTTTTTCAGGCCACTCTTAAAATCAAAGTTGCTGATGTCCTCATTTTTCATGATTCTTTCCTTGATGGGCACATCAGTGATGCAGCATTTCATAAGGAAGTGTCTCCTTTTTATTTCTAGGATTTTCTTCCAAGGTTCTGACACCATTCTGCAAGTTTGGTTGCTAAGACTTTCTTGATCTTACCAGAAGGTGCAAAAGAAAGGTTCTCGGACCACAACCCACTGGATTAGAATTGCCTGCTCTCCTGCACGTCTGCTTCTACAGACAGGCCACGGACTGCCTTTGGCACTTAACAGGTACTTAAAACAGAAAGTGTGCCGAGGACAAAATAAAGAGAGTGTCTTTAGCCTCTCCCATTCATCCTGAGAGTTTGCCTGGGCTGGGGGGCACCTTCTAACACCCATGAGACTGTGAAGAACACAGGAACGAAGCTGGCATTATCTCAGACTCTGTGGACTGGTGCATGACTTCGAAAAGCAGGTGGAGAGGAAACAATAGGTGTAGGGGTCAAACGTCCAGATTTTGCTTAACTTCCCACTCTGAGCAACTCTCCTTTCCCAGCACATGGCTGGGTGGGGACAGGTCCGTGCATCTCGGATTGTTTTTCTGTTGGAGGGATATAAAAATGGTCCCTTCACAGGAGTGCCATGAGGCTCTCGGCTCTGCTTTCATTTCCTTTCTTTCATATGACCTACTGTGAGCCAGCCAGGCACGAGGGACAGAGAGATGAACAATAGACACGCTGTCTCCCTACGTGGGGTGGTCCCAACCCTCAGTGGGCATCAGAATCACCTGGTGAGGTTAGGTAAACCCCCCCCAGGAAGTCAAGTAATTGGCCAGCAGTAGGACCCACTCAGGGCCTCTGGTCATTCTGTAGTGCATTGGGGTTTAGGATCAGGGATGCGTGGAGTCCCTTATTGACTGCAAGCGCATGTAAAATGCTTAATAAAAATACACAATGTCATTATAATCTATTTGTTTCACCATTGTTCATCCCCTCATCCCCGCAAAATTCCCGCACCCATAATAGGTTAGTGAAAAACGTTCAGCACAAGATCATGTTAATTAGAAGAGCTGGAATTTGAAATCAGGTCCGTCTGGCTCTCTCCTCTCCTTTCCCTCCCCTTTTCCCACTTCCCCCATAAAATTGTGCAAAATTAAAATTACAGAGAAAAATGTAAGGGCTCCAAGTATCCAACATTCAGGTTTTTCAAGTACATCATTCTTTCATTCAACGAATACTTATTAAGTACCTTCTAAGTACTAGGCTCTGTGCTAAGCATTGAGGATAGAATAGTGACCAGATAGGGCTGGCTTCGTGGGACTTCCATTTTACCATACGCTTTAGATTTCCTCCCCCCTAAGAATGGCATCATTACCAACATAATAGAAGCTCCTTAGGTAGCCCTTCCTTCTCCCAGTTCCCTCCCTCCCAGACAGGACATAAACACCACCCTGGTTTTGCAATTATTTACCCCCATGTTTGTCGTATATTTGTCCATTAAGACTGTATAGCATCGTTTCCTATGTTTTAGAACGTTTTATGCAGAGTATCATGGCACGGATCCTGCTATACATACAAGGACAAAGTTTTACTCACTCTTTTGTTCTCCCCGTTGATGCATTTGGCTTTGTGTTCACTGTCGTATGACATTTCATTGTGATGCCACAACAGTGGACTTAGTCATTCTGTTCATGATGGACACCCAGGTTGTTTACATGCTTTCCCTAATATAAATAATGCCTCAATGGATGTCTCCGTATGCACTCACTGGCATACGTGCATGAGAGTCTTGTGAATATACGCATAGAACTATGATGCTGAGGCATACAACAGGCGTACTTCGGCTTTCCATGGGAATTCCAAACTGTTCTATGGATTGAGTTGAAACCAGCTTGCTCTCCCAGAGGCAGAGTCCGAGACTATCTGTTGCTCGACTACCCTTGTTTTTCAGTTGCAGCCAAGCAGATGGATATGGAACAAAATCTCCCCTTTTGGTTGTAATTGGCACATGCTTGATTATTGGTGAGGAGGGACATCTTTACTTGTATTTATTGGCTGTGTGGATTTCCTTTTTGCTATGAAATGCCTGTTCTTGTCCTTGTTCCGTATTTTAAAATCGGTTGATTTATCATTAGGTTTGCACTCCTAACCACTACACGGAGCCAGCTTCTCCAAGTGAGGAAAACGAATGCATTTGATAAAGGGAGTCAGGGGCAAAGCCCATCTTCCTCCAAGGGCTGAGAAAGCAGCCCTTATTGACTGGCTTCCATCACTCATCTGATTAAAGGTACCACTTACTTCCAAATGCTCAGGGCCAGGGCTGGGAGCCATTCATAAAACTCATATTGAACGATCGGCTTTCACAAAGTTTGCCTTAATGTTTTTGCACGGTATTGATCTGCTGGGGGAACTATAAAAATTGACACCAGAATAAACTTTGAAAGATGGCTCTCGCTCAGCCGAACTGGGATCAATGCAAATCGACCTGGGCAACGAGGTAGGGAAAGAAACTAGCCCTTTTCCATTAGCTGGTCCCAGGCCTGACCAGCAAAACTCTTCTGGGTCTTTCTTGGCTGTGCTTAGGGACCCAAAGGCAGATGCAATGGCGTTTGGTCTAAGTGCTGAGATAGAGGAGAAGCTCTTCCTCCTGGGGTGAGGGACTCCTATGTGCTTAGATCTCAGCCCCTGAGAAATTTGATTTTCCCTTAGATGTCTCCTTTCTCCTGGGGTGGTAGTTATGAGTGAAGGAGCTATGCTGCAGGAATGGAAGTGAGCATTTATTGAGCACTTATTAAGTCCCAGGTGCCTGGCTGGCACTTTGCAAATACTTAGGAGGATGTGTAGGGTTGGTGCCACTGACAACTGGCAGGTGACTCAGACAAGCACAGCCAAGAAAGTAACTTAACCTTTCTGAACTTCCGTTTACTCTGCAGAGCACTATAATGCCTACCTTACAGGATTGTCTTCCTGTTGCAAGGGATTAGCATGGTGCCTAAAGCAGAGTATGAACCTACAGCACGTTCCTTATTTCCTCCATTGGTCCTAGCAGCAGCATCCTCCCCAAGAATAAGAAGCAGAGACTAATGTTCAGAGAGGTTAAGTGATTTTCCCAAGATCACACAGCTCGTGACAGAATTGAAACTCAGGGCACACTAACTCCCAAGCCTATGTCCTTTCTCTGAGAGCACACTGCATACTTGTCAAGCTCAGGGATGGGGGGCAGGACGGCCCTCAGATCAGAGACACAAAGAGAGCTCCTGAGGCACACATGGGTGTTGGGTGATTTGAAGCATCCTTCCTGCCTTCTGTCACCCTGAGGTGAGCATTGCTCCCAACCCAGATTGTTCCCTGGGAGCGTCCCCTCCCAGTGAACTCAGACAGAGGGCACTGCATTCGCACAGGCATGGAAGCAGGTTCAGAGTACCCAGGCATTGCTGGGATGCAATGTGAGAGCAGGAGTTGGGGAGATAAAGGTGTCCTATCCACTGCGTTATCCCAGGAGTACTTACTGAGGTCTGTGTGTCAGGCACTGGGCTAGAGACCAAGAAATAATGTGGAATATTACTGACATGAAGAGATGGTCAGACCAACTGTTAGTCATGACACACAGTAAAGAATGAACCATGCAGGGGAGTGTGGGAGCACTGGAGAGGGTTCCCCAACCCAGACTTGGAACACTAGGAAGCCTTACCCAGAAGAACATCTCAGTTGAAATTAGCAGAACTCAAAGAACATCTCAAAATGCTGACTTGAAGGCACTTCCTCTGGGGATTCTGGTTCAGTAAATGGAGGGTGGGGAAAAGGAACCTGTCCCCCAGTGAACAGACAGCCAGGTTTGGCAACCTCTGGGCTAGGCGACCTGTTAAGATAGTCTTTCTCAACCCTGGCTGCGTGCTAGAATTACCCAGGATGCTGTGCAGAAATCCCACGGCTGGGCTTCTCCCGATCGGACGACCCACAGTCAGTTGGGTGATGGGGCATCAGCATTTTTACAAGGTCCCCAGTTGATTCTGATTCACAGAGAAGGTTGGGAATCACTGCTTTAGGTGACAAATGCAGTGTCTGGACCAGCAAGTGCTGGGGGGAGAGGTCAGGCTGTCTTCAGTTTTCTTTGGGTAGGTAAAGAAGGCTAATGGCATGCATTAGGCACAAAGTGCCTACCAGGCCCCTTTCTCACCAGCCGGCTAATTCACTTAATCTTTATAACATCTTGGCATTGATATTCATTCTCATTGCTCATATAGGTCATCGAGACTCAGAGAGGTTGAACTGCAGCCCTGAGTCACACAGCAAAGCTTCATCCCACCAAGTGCATCCTTCCGAATGTTCCCGGACACGTGTGGCCACAGAGGCTGTAAGAACATCATGGAACAAGCGAGAAGTGGGCAATGGCTTCATCAAAAATATTTCTGGGCCACTGGCCAAGTATGGCAATGCATAGTTTGCTCGGGCAGAGGCTGGGGACCAGGGGTGGGGGCAGGAGGGAGCTTCCTGGGTGATAACGGGTGCCACGTGAGCTGAAAAATCCTGAGGTTAAGAGCGGCATTTATTATCCCATCTCTCACATCAGAAAATTTATGACCTTTTCCAGCTCTAAGACTTCAAAGCACAGCACAAAATCAGCAGCCACTGCTTCCCTTGCCTCTTCTCCTTTTTATTTATTTATTTATGGTTTTCCCTTTTCTCTTGCGCCTGTGAAGCTTGCTTTCTTCAAACACCCTTGTTTGGTGGCAGGGAGTCCCATGCCAGGAGGGGAAACTCCCCTCCAGCTGGCCCACACTTCCTGGGAGTCAGGAGCGGAGAGTGCCGCCTACCCCACACCATAAATAACTTCTCTCTCTGCAACCCACAAATCACTTCAGATTTTTGGAGTAAGTCGTAATTACTGTGTTTTTCCCCGTGGGCTTGGCTGAGGGTATATGTATGTGCGTGTGTGTGTATAATTTTTTTTTTTTTTGAGCCTTGTAAAAAGCACCTTCTGCTCCACCCACAGCTTCTAAACACTCTTTTAAAGGGATTACCGCTCTCTGCCTCTGGAATCAGGGGCTTGGAAAGGCACGGGAGGTTTGAGGTTTACTATGGCTCCAGGGAGCTGACAGACACACCAGCTCGGTTCAGAGCTGGAGGGATGTTTTTCTATTGTTTTGTTTTAGGGACAGACACTTGGAAACACTTCATACCCTTTGCCCTACCCATCACCACTGCCCTGCCTCTGGCCTGGGTGACTCCTCGGGAAGCTCCCGATAGCCCCCTGGCTTATCCTTCTCACTCACTCCACATCCCTCCTCCTTCCAATCCATCTTCTGCGGCAGCCACCCCTGCCATGACCTTTCTGAGCCTCTGATCTGATCACTGTAGAATGCTAACCATTATTTCTGGTTCCTGCCTTAAAGCTGCACAGTGTCTCCCTGTCTTTGGGTCCCTCCTCTAGGCAGATCTGGAGACAGCTTTGGATGTAGGTAGTTTGAGAGACGCTAGCAGGAAGGCGGAGTGAGGGATAGGATGGTGGGCCGGAGAAGGAGAGGTCATCGCGTGTGTAAAAGAGCTGCAGGCACCTGGGGCTCCATCCCCTGGGGAGCTCAGGGGTCTGTATGGAACATGTCTCCTGCTGAAGAATTTTCCCATTAGAAGATACAGCGACTAGAGCATTTATCTGATGGTAAATTTATCCCATCCCTTTTTTATCTAGAGTCGCCTCCAAGGGTGTTGACTTCTCGGCCCTTCTGGATGGTGCCTGTGAGTGGCTAAGCAAGCCTTCTGCAGCTTTGGAGAATGCAAAGTAGACAAGGCAATGGATGTGGTGCTGTCATGGGACCCCAGAGACGCGAGGTGGGACATGACAAGCATAAGCCGTGCCTCCTGTCACTGTCAGGATAGAGCCCAAAGTCCTTAGCATGACTCAGGACAGCTCCAGGTGACCCAGCCTTATGTTTCGAGCCTCATTTCTCTCTCTCTCTCACTCTCCTCCATCTAGAACTTTCCTCTGCAGCTGCACTGAATTCTGATTACACCCCTAAATGGATCTAGATATTTTAAATCTCCGAGTGTTTGCCCCACACTGCTCCCTCTGTCTGGAATGCCCTTTGCAATCACTTCTACCTTGAGGACAGCTCCACATGTGTCTGGACTCAGTTTGAGCATCAGCTCCCCCAGGAAGCCCTTTCTGACCTCTCCTCTTGGGCTTGCCCCACCCTACACACTGTCCACACTTGATTCATAACAATTACTCATTTTAAATATGCATATATGCTTAATTGTGTGCTTCCTCCACCAAGGTCAAATCCCTGGGGACAGGACTATTGTTATATGTATCATTACTTAGCAGTACTCTGCAAATGTTGAATAAATGGCTGGATGGAAATGGGTCATCTTATATGAAAGTTCCCTTTGATGCGGTCTTTTCATTCCCAGCTGGGACATTAATACTTTTACCTGTGGTCTCAGCCCACCTCCTGCCTGGGTGAGGAATAATAGCAGGGGATAATGGCAAATACATGGAATTTGGGGTCAGAAGGCCTGGGTTCCAGAACTTTCTGTAATGAGAACTTGCCCCTTGTTGACTCTCTGACCTGAAAATGCCCTTCCCCTGCACATCTCTCTGACTGGGTGAGGCTGGAGTAGACTGGACTACCATCCTGCATGCCTTCCTTTCCACTCGTGCAGCAGAAACAGGGGCTGCGTGTTGCACTGGTGCATTCTTGGGCCCACCTGTCTCCCCTGTGCTCCATGCTCTGGGAGGCTGACTTGCATGGCCTGCACTGATGAGCCCCTGTGCCCTGTGGGTTCTGGGTGGGCTCAGCCAATGGCAAGGCCTGGCAGGCAATCAGAAAGAGAAAGAGGACAAATCCAGAGGGCTTATTGCCCCAGCTCCCTCACTGCGGAGGTGCGGTGGGTCAGCCATGTCACTGCCCAAGGACCACGGCTTCTATCAATAGCCTCCCCCCGACCCCGCCTTCACCAAGCCACACTCTCTCTGCATTCTGATAACCCCTCTTTCATCTCTTCTGGCCCAAGAGTGATAACAGCACCCATTTTGCTAGCCTTGTGGTTCTGCACCCTTCCCACACCTCTATACATAGCCCTTTATTTACCTTTCTTCAAATAACTCAAGCTGGGGGTACCATCGCTTTCCAACCAGGATCCCAATCGGTGTTCCAGGTGGTGACTATCCATTACGTAGAACTGACCCACAAGATGACCACTTGAGATCTCAAGGACGATATGTCCCGTCCAGCTGCAGTCATTAGGGGACTGAGATATCCCTTGGTGGGGAAAGGGAGGGTGAAGGCAGTGCAGTGGACAGTAGACGAGCACGCCAAGAAGAGCCAGACAACTCCCAGCTGTACGATGTGGAGCTTCAGTTTCCACATCTGTGTTGACTAGATAAGCCTCGTGGGTCTGTTGCCGGGCTCTGGTGAGAATGAGGCATTCAGCTCTGAGCTGGCATGTAGAAGGTACTCTTAATGGGATACATGGGTTATTGCTCTGCTCACAGTGTCACCTGCCACATTATGGTTGTACATCTTCATTTGTCCTCTCTAATTAAAAACTCCGGAAGGGTAAGATTCATGCCTTGCCTATTTCTGTAACCCTCCCAGTGTTCAGCTCAGGGTTGGGCAAACAAGAGACTCTCATGATAGATGGAAGGAAACCAGCACGTGCTGGCCTCCTCCCTGGGAATCAGGTATGAGTCTCATTTTGAGTATAAATAAATGGAGACTTGAACGGTTAGGGAACTTGATCAAGCTCACAGATCTTGAATTTAGAATTGACTCCAGCACTTACGTGTGCTTTTTGTCCCCTGAGCCCAGTGCTGAGGGTTTGAGCCCCACGGTGAGAACAGGCACCGATGATAACTATCTTTATCAGGTTGTTTGCCTGTAAGCAACAGAAGCCTGTTCTGGCTAACACATGCAAAAATGGCTTCAGTGGAAGAGTATCAAGTTATCTCACAAAGCAGAAGAACCAGGTAGCAGAAGGGACAGGTAACTTGTCAAGCGTGGGATCTGATCGGCAAGAAGCAGCAGCAAGCCTTTACTCCTGAGACTTTGGGAGTAAATGAACACCAGTAATTTTTGGTCTGTGAGTAACTCTGCTTAAGATTCAGGTACCAGAGAGAAAACGTCTGGTGAGCTCAGCGCGGTTCACATGGCTTCTTGGCTAAGTGCAGGCTGGGACTGACTGCCCCACTGCAACTGCAGGTAATGAGACTGGGTAGAGATGGTTTCCAGAAGGGGAAGTCAGGGTGACAAGACAAGAAGGAAAACAGATAGATACCAGGTTGACCCAAACAACTGATGGCCCCCGCAGCAGTGGTAGCAGCTATTTTTAACAAGAGATAACATTTTGTGGGGCCTTCCATGTGTTAGGCAGGCTGCTTTGTACAGTCATGCTCAAGGCTGCCTGGCTAAGGCAACACAGGGATATTAAGTCCCAGCCCCATCTCATTTAGCCAAAGAGCTGTATCGATGCAGAGGAAGGGATGTCTTTCCTAATGTGCAAAAACACACCAGGCATTCTGTATAAATCATCATATTTAATCCTCTTACTAGCCCTGAAAAGCAGATGTGGTACATTAAAGACAGCAACAAACCCTTTGCTTCTCTTCCCCTTGAGGAGATAGTAAAATCCTTGGAATGGGATATATACATCATTAGGAGGGGAAGTCTATTTCTCCTTCCCTTGAACTGGAATAGCCTCAACAACACATTGGCTGATGATAGACTGTGGTAGAAATAACACCCTAAGTCTTCTAAGTCTAGATTATAAGAATCCCGGGTGCTTTTTCCTGGGTGTCTTACAGCCCTGAGTCACCATATATGAAGTCCAGCTACCACATTCTATTGATCAGTTGCAGAGCTCAGAGTCAGGGGAAGGAATAGAGATACAACCTTTAACAGGAGGTGTGTCAGACAATTTATAGTCATCTTCAGTTGACCAAATGTTAGTTGAATTCATTCAACAAATATTTGTTGAGCATGTACTCTGTGTCAGACACTAACGGAAACACTGGGGAAAATGGCGAGGAACAAGATGGAAGAAGTTTCTGCTCCCATGGAGCCTGCATTCCAGCGAGGATCTATCTGCCTTCTAGTTTGAATACATGGATTAAAGGAAAGTCGAATACATCTAGTCTTCAACTTTTAACCTGATGCATGTGTCCCATAAAATAATTTCACCATGACACAAGACTTGATTCCCTCTTTCTGAATCAATTCCCTCATCATTAACCATCTATCTGCCTTCATCCTCGTCAACACTTGAGAAATTTTGAAATAGCGAGAGGCAGCTATTCTGTCTCCTACTTTCCATGACGATGCCTGGCACTTTGTAGAATGCTGCCTGAAGATCTCCTGGTTGACCCAGGCCTCCCATCAATTCTGAGTCCAGGCACTTAACCAGTGGGCCTGACAAAGAAGGAGGCTTAAGGGAGAGTGAGGAATTTGGACTTGGATCATTGGAACTCAGTCCAACCAGTGTCCATGCTGGAACTGAGTTGGAAGCTGCAGAATTGTAACAAGAAGGCTGCTTCGACTGGGCCTGAGGGCTGGGTCTGGGTAGCTCTGAGGAATTTCACGCGTGGTGGAGCCAACCTGGGCTCTGTTCTGGAATAACACATGTAAGCGGCAGGGTGAACTTGTGAGTCATGGAGCTAATCTGAGCACTTTCAACCTGGGTGCCTGAGCGATGAGCAAAGCCCTGGCTTCAGCACCATCAAAGAGGTTAGATGGCCAAGTCAACAGTTTCCACCCAGAGCGAAAGGCTGAATCACCCAGGCCACTGCCTGTTTCTTGCCTGAGTCAGGAGTGAAGGATTAAGAGTGCTATTTTGGGGAGTTCCTAAGTGCTCCGTCGGAGAGCTTCCAGCAGAGGTGTGTGGAACCCCATTAACTCCCAATGTACCTATTGAGCTAGAATCCATTTATTTTTCATTTCCATTAAGGGGCAATCAACCAATTACTATTTATTAAGCTCTAACTCTGAGCCCTCATAGATACATTTTATATTAATCACCTAGATTTTTTTTTTTCAAAATGTGCTCTGCAGAGCACTGATTTTTTTACCATGCTTCATAGGCACCTGGGGGTGAGGAGGTGGGGAAGGGTAGGGTGGTGATATGCATAAAAAAGAAATTTTCCATCATCACTTGCATGATACACTTGGGAAATATTTGGTTAAATTTTTCTTAACAGATCTCTCTACTGCAGAACTTTTAGACTCTGTAATATGCTAATGTGCATTGCAGGTCTCCAAAAGGGATTTAGATTATTAACCTTCTGTAATTCATTTAAGCCAGGGGGACCCCCTTTTGTAAAGCAAAGGAATTGTTTTTTGACAGACGCTTTGAGAAATGTTGTCCTTGAATTACCAATTTAGAACAATTCTTTCACATTATAGGCATACAAATTAACCCGAGAGCTTGTCTAAAAGGCACATTTCTACCCAGATGTCAAAATTGAGTAGATCTTGGGTGAGGCTCAGAAATATTTATCTAATAAACATTTTAGGTGATTCTGCTGTGGGTGATCCATGGCACCTACTGGGGGAAACACTGCTTTAGAGCAAGTCAGAGTTGGAAGGCATGTGAGTTTAACCCCCTATTTTATAGATGGGGAAATAAAGTGCTGAGAAGTGACTTGTCACACAGGGAATTTTTTGTACAGTTGGAGATTGGCCTGGACTCCCAGTTCCGAAAACAATCTCATCATCTAATGAGACACGCAGTGCTTCATATGTATCAGAGATTTCCATAAATAATATTAAATGTTAAGGGGTGGTATTGCCTTCATGGAGGGATACTAATGAATAATTAATGAATCTATGTTCCTATTCACATCTCTTATACCTCTTTTGATCCAATCAAGATCATCAAATTTGTTTTGGTCGGTTCCTCTTATGGCAGAGAAAACTGAGGTCCAGAGAAGTTAAGTAACTTGCTCACAGTCAGACAGCAAATAAATGGTAGCAACAGTCAGTCTTTTGTAAGTTAAGTCAGTGTTTTCTGATTCCAGAAACCAATCCTGATTCCAGGATCGCCATTTCACAGCCAATGTCAGATTCTAGAGTCAGGTGTGGATTTGTTTCTCAGCTCTTCTACTTACTGTGTAACATTGATCGAGACCCATGACCTCTCTGAGCCTCAGGTATACAATGAAGATAATAACTTATCACTTTGATGAAAAGATTAAATGAGATAAAGTATGTATACACTTGGCATGGTGCCCAGCATGTGGTAAGCACTTTTTAAATATTAACTACTACCAGTAATAATGTTGTGGACTGAGTAATATCCAAAACAAGACCAGTGCATGGAAAGGAGGCAAAGGAACTCCTTTAGTCAGATGACAGGGCAACAGCCATAAGCTTGGAAGGTCTGACTTTCCTTGTGAGTCCCACTGAGTTCCAGAATTCCAGAGGTGGAATGGGCTCTGGAATTCACCTAATCTAACATCCAACCCCCAAAAGAGACTCCCTGTGCGAAAGCCCCAGTGGCCCCATGTCTCTTAGTTTATCACCTCCACTGCCCAGGAACTCAGCAGCTCCTGAGAAGGTTCAGTCCCTTTCCAGCAAAACAGCAGTGACTTTCAAGGCCATGTTTCCCAAAGTATTGCCCAAGTACCACCACTTCCAGAAGAAGCTCCTCAAGAAGGGTTCTGTATTCAGTAAGCTTGAACAATGTCACCTGCTCTAACCTTCCCCCTTCCCTAGAGATATTTAGAATGCCTACTGTCATGTCAAAGGCTCTGAAAAGTCCTGCGCTTGACAAAAATAAAAAGGTTGATCTTTGTTGAACCCAAAGCTCCCTGCAAACTCAACTGTCAAAAACAAACAAATAACAAACTAACAAAACCCTATTAGCAGTCTGATGAGCTTTTCCTCCCTGTTGGAATCCCTTTAGAGACTTCTTCTATGTTAGAAAGTTTTTTCATCTGGTAGTTCATAAATGATTTTTGTTTTTGCAATCATGCTGATAATGACATTTCTCTAGATTCATCTGAGTTCAAACACAACTGTTGTCCCTTTAGAACATATGTATTTCCCAACACACAGTGCTAGTTGTGGTCAGTATACACACGGACACTTGTACCAAATGTTTACAACTTCTATCTCTTCTGACTGGCCTGTGTCTGCACCATGCTGCTAATTAAATATTTTGAATACCCCTTCTGCTAGCAATTTCTTATCCCTTTAGACTGTCCTCTCTTGAAACCCATGGCTTTCCTTCTCTCAGTGCCATAAATCAGCTTCCCCATACCTGAGCCCATCTGTTCTCTACAGAATGCCCCACACAGCTCACACCCTGTCTCAGGTCTCAGTCGGCTTCTCATACTAGGCAGTGGCTTCAGTTTCTCTCCCCTGTCCCCAGAAAATGTGCCTGAGAAGAGGTTGGTGATAAACTATAGGTCCCAGCACACTGCTAAGTGTTCCAAAATTGCTGACCTTGAGATTCAAGCACGCATGAGCACATACACACACACATGCATGCACACACAAGCACACGTGTACACATGAGCACACGCATGCACATACACACATATACCTTCCAGACACCCCCCAAAACAGATACACACAACCATTACCCCTTCCCTGTGGCAGTGGGAGTCTCCCTTCTCTCCAGGAGGCAAATCTGCTAAGAGACCTTCCAGAATGCTTTCTTGGGAGGGTAGGAAGGTTACAAGTGTACCTTTCTTTCTTTCTGGCTCCACTCTAAAGCCATCAGAGCGAAAGGAGTGGGGTTTCTGGTTTCAGAGGGAGCCCGAGAAAAGCTGCTTCTCTTCCTTGCAGCCTCTCTTAGGAGCACAGAGTGCCTGTTTTTTTTTCCTTCTGCAAGCAGACCCATAAATCATGAGTGCCGCTCCGGTTCTACCGGTGAGGGTGGGATTAAGGTTGTTTGATCGGATTTGTTGGAGTGTGTATCTTTTGGTCTGCATCGCCCTCCCCCTTCATAAACATCAGCTGTTAAGTTCCTGTCCTCAGGAGGACACACTGAAGGCATCACGTTAAATATTTAGAACAGGAAACCCACCATGCTATGGGAGGGGAAAGGCACTCACAGGGGCCCCCGCCTCTCTCCGGATCTTGCAAATGAGAAGGCTCCCTTGTCTGACACTCAGTGGGTCCCCCCAAACTCTCCCCAAGAAAAGAAGGAAACTCAGCAGGCCAGCAGGCGAGACCTTGGCTGGGAGGTGTTTCTCCTTGGAGCAAGGTTTTGTAGGCCAAGTATAATCGATAAAATACATTTTTAATGGCCTTTTCTTTTAAGTAAGGTGGTTATGTGGCTTATGAAGGGAGAGAAACATGGTAGGAGGTAGAAGTCTGCCAAAACCATCTGCCAGAGCACCACCCCCGTGCAGGTGCCTGTTTGTGCTGAAATGCAGCACCTCTCAGGGTCCTGTCCTGTGCAAAGCCTTTCATGGCTCCCTACTCCCTAAGGAAGAAAGGGAATAGCAGACACTGCCGAACTTGGCTGGAGCCTTTTTTTTTTTTTCTGTTTGTCCATGGCTCTGATCTCATCAAAACTCTCATCCCTCCTTTTACTATCTATCAATTGTCATATCTTATATTCCCTTTAGATGTGCTATTTTCTCTGTGGCTAGAATGATATTTTCTCCGTCTACCTTTCGCATCCCTGGAAGGGTACTGCATGACTATTACTAGTTCAGGATACTTTAAAGTAAATAGTAGTAAAGATGATATATCAGCTCACAACATAGTGGCTTGAGAAGTCAAGATACATATGGGCTTCAAGTAAGGCAGCAGCTCAAACAATGGCTTGGAGGACCTAGTTTCTCTCCCACACAACAACCCTTTGGTCACTCTTAGATCTCCCCTAATAAGAGCTGAGTAGCTCTAGCAGTTCTAGACCTCACATATTCACCTGTACCACCCAGGACTAAAGAGACTTTGGTCAGTTCCTGCAGAAGCCTTAGGATTCACTCTTTCATTGGTCCAAATTAGATCTTGTATCCATCCCTGCACCAATGGCTTGGACTCAGTGTATAATATCTGTTTGCCTTTGTACATGTCATCCCCTCTGCATGAAGTACTTCTCCTTGAGAAACTCCTATTCAACCCTCAAAACCTGGGTCAAATGTCACATAACTCTGTTAGGCTTCCCATTCCATTCCAACCTTTTCCTCATGAGTTAGTGACTGTTTGCTATGTTCCCAACACACTGTTTATTTTTGTGTACACAGCACATTGCCTTGTTAATTTTTTTAAGTTTGTTACTTTCCTACTAGGCTGTGAGTTCTTCTACTGACCACACTGGATTCATATCAATAGCCTATCTATATGTTGACTCACATACTGCCAGACATGCAGGGGGTCTAGAAATCACTGTTAAATGAATGTCTGTGCAAAGTACATGGACATCTGCTATCATCACACCTGGGTTCTGAGTAATCAAGCAAGACAGAGGCCCTTGAACTCTCAGAATCAGTCTTGACTTAGGGCTTGAGCAGGTTTTAAGAGATGGCACTTTCCTTACGAGCACCACCTCACTTCTGCAAAACACCAACACATCTCTCAAGGATCATCTCAGGATATATTTAGTCCTGAGACAGTAATATCATGCTGGTTCTAAAAATGGATGGAATATAGGTCAGACTCTCTGAAGGACACAGGTGGGCCACCCACACTGGATAACTTGAGGAGAGTTTAATAGAGGAGCATTTACAAAGGTGCAACTGGGTGTAGGGAAACCAATAAGGGGCAGGGAAGCACTCTGGGATCAGCAACAGCAGAAAGCTCTTATGACTTTGAGGGAAGCCAGACGAGAGAGAGCCGAATGAAGACTGCCATCTCACAGAGGCAGGGGCTTTGGAAAAGACAGACAGACAAACCCCAGAATCCCGGCAGGGAGGAAACTGGGAATAAATACCTGACCTCATTCTTCTGCCAGTACCTCCCACTGCCCAACTTAGCCTGACACCAGGAAGCAAGGGAGCTGCTGATGTGGTCCACATGGGTCAGCCTCTGGGGTCAAAGAGCAGAGTGGAGAAGGGTGGAGAGGCACATGAAAAGAGGCCATAGTGTGAGATGAGTCAGGTCCTAGGAAATGAAGCAGCGACTAGCTGGGGCCAAATGGGTTTTCTACCTTCTGCTAAAATGGCTTCATTTCTTCTTTTTTGGATCAGGGACAATGGCAGACTGACTACCTTGATTTTAACTAAATGTTTGGCATGCATCTTCATAATGCATTTTTGGAAAAGATGGACAAAGCTGGGCTACAGGCCCAAAAGAATCAATGAGCTCTTTGCAGATTGGATAATGAGAACCCAATAGCAATGACGAAAGAACTGGGACAGTCAAGAGAGTGGTAGTAAATCTGGACCACACAGCTCCATCAGAAGCCTTGTCTACTCACCAGTGTTATCAGGGAGTTGGTTAATGACAGAATACACCTGCTTATGGTATTTCCTGGTGACCAAAAGTTGGGAAAACTAGCTAGCAGTTTGGAAGACAGGCCAGAATTATCAAAAGAATGAAATGATGAGCTAAGTGGCATATGCCTGAGTGAACTTCTGATACTCAAAATGCCAAATGCAAAAACTGAAGGCCAAGAATGTTTTTTAAAGGGTGAGTACAAGTTGGCCAGGCCAAGGGGCCAAGGGAGTGAGTAGGGCTTCCCAGTCAGAGGACCTAGCAACCTACAAGTAGAGCTTAGAGGAATCTACAAGCACTTTGAAGCTGCTAACTGATGTATCAAGAGGCTGGAAGTAAGGAGAGGTGATGCAGAAGAGATAGAAAGAGCTCTGTCCATGTAGGACTTGGTAAGGAGCATTAAAATTCACCCTGCAGGTGACTGGAATTCTTGCAAGGGTTTCTGACAGCTGAGTGAATAGACCAGATTATTTATTTACTCCCTCATGTATGTATGCACACATTTATTTATTCATTTTTATTTTAACCAGTTAAATGATTCAGTTTCATATCCTCAAAATTTTATCAGGAGAATTTTCAAACATACAGAAAACCTGGAAGAACTGTACAATGGTCATAGACATATACCCTTCGCCTAGATGCTACAATGGACATTCTGTTACATTTGCTTTATGACACATCCATCCATTCCTCCATGCTTCTAATCACCCACTAATCTGCCTTATTTTTTATTACACTTTGGTACAAGTTGTAGACACTGGTACACCATTCCCCTAAACCCATCATCTTTCAAAGCCTTAACTGTGTATCATGCTGTGTTAGCACAGGTTTGATTTTAAATATGAAACCACTGCACATCATAGCTAGCTAGTAAATCCAAACAAGAGAATCTAATTCCAGAGCCAGTGTAACAACCCACTGATACACTACATCTGCATGGAGCCACCCAAGTGTTTTAAGCAGAAGACTGAGCTAGTAAGTGATGGATGGATTATGGATGGAACCTTAATAAAGGAATGAAGCATCCACACAGATGCCTGGGCAGGGCCAAGATGGAGTGAAAGCCTGACCATGGAAGAGAGATGCTCAGACATGGGCAGGTTTTTCTGTCAACCCACTGGCTCATGACTTGGGTTTTCTGACTTGTGACACTGGACTCAAAGAAGCCTTTGAAGACAGTTGAACCTTTGCATGGACCCTGTGCCTTCTGGTCTATCTTAGGTCTTTGACCCAGCCCAGGGCACTGGCCATTGGAGAGAATGAGCGGGCCTCTGAGTCATAGGTCAGTGCTAACAAACTTCCTGGACATGTTGAAGAAAATGAGATAAACTATGGGAATGCTCATCCCAGAAATACTAGAAAATCACAGTGGAAGATGTGAGGACTGTGGGTTAATACTTGGGATTGGAGTTCTTATGCTTTCGTGTTTGACTGCCTGATCAAACCCAACCTAATATCTCTAGTTTACTCATTCGTGTATATATGGAAAACTCTGAAAAGGTAATTTCCTTTTATGTTGGCCCAGATTTTACAAGGCGTTTCCTTGGGACTCATGGGAGTTTAGACAGGGCTCCTATCAAAGGTCTCTTAGCAATGAATTAGGGCACTTAGTACATCATCTGCCATCGATACATAATTAAATGGAAACATAGTAAGACTCCAGTCAATGAATAAAGATCAGCTAATTGGGAAAAAAAGCAATTAGTTAATTCTTGAACTGGTATTCCCTTTACCTATCAATTATCAATGCTAATTTTGTGTGTGTGTGTTTGCAGGGGAGGTATATTTTCTGATCTAGGATAAAACTATCTTACCCATTGATAAATGAAGCTATATTTGAATTTCCACATCCATTTTTGCATTAAATGGTGACTAGGCAGAGATTCAATGAAACATAAGACACAAACTCTGCAATGTACATGTAACTTCTCACTTAAACGTAGAGGAAATCAGAGAGAAGAATCTCAGGGAAAAAATATTTCATTAGTTTTCTTCCTAGCCTGGTCTTAATGCTAGAATGCAATTTGGCTAATGGAGTTTGGGTATTTCATTAAATTACATGGGCATTAAAAAGATCTCTAAGACAATAGAAATATTCCAGGGAGTTAATTTTCATCGGAGTTATTCAGTCATCCTCACTCTGTTAAGCAAAACCCCATAAATTCTCTCTGGTCTGAATGAGAAACATGAAGGTAAACGTTTTTTGTTATTATAGGAGTTGCGACTTGGGGCCTTTAACACGTTCCTGTTACATTTGGAAGGCTCTTAAGGAGAACATTTTCCTTAACACTTTTTTTTTTTAGAGATGTGTCTGCAACACAGACACATTTATTTTTACCTAAAAGGAGCCCGTATGATCCAGGTGGAGAGAAAACACTGAAGAAAGTATCCATGGCCATCGATCATTTCTTCATTCTTGGGCTCCAGAGGTATATTTCGAGATCCCACTGAGTGCCACGGATGCTGTCATCAGTATCTCCTGGAGGTGGGCCAGTCCCATCTGGTACCAAACTACTGTAGCTTGAGGCCCTGGAGGAATTCAGCCTATTCACTGAAAACTTCAGACAAGCTGTTAGGCATTCTTGAATCCCATCAGGCAATGGACTGAGCAAGTATTTCCTGCCCCTGACCATTTTTAGGCAGTTGGTTTATCAACAACAGAGTTCCTCCAACTCTGCCCTGAAGAAAACTAATGTGATGAGTCATTAATAGATGTTTAATAGATGTTGCAAAAACACAACTATCCCACAGCCAAATCAGTCTGTCTCCCTCCTGGGGATTTGCTATGCACATTAGCTTATGAAAGCTCCTGAGAAGTCCTGCTGTAAAGACATCTGTTTAACTTTAAGGTTGTATCAAGATTTCTCAACCATTTGTTTGACATACACAAACCTTTTCATTTTTCCTATGTGACAGACACTTTCAGAGAAAACAGTTTGGCATGATGCTCAATGGAATATGCCAGCAACCAGTGAAGTTATCAGGAAAAAACAAACACAGCAATTCAGGAATTTCCAAACACAGACTCTGTTGCATCAGTGATAGCCCATGGGTGTCTGCCTTTAGAGCTTAGCAAGGACATGGCTGTATAACATCATGGATGTCGCCTCCTGATTGTGGGATGTATGGCTTTTGTCCAGCTAAGGCTTCATTCTTTTGGATTCCTCTGAAGAGGAGGGCCAAAATCTAGGATAAAGTTCAAAATGAGTAACGGAGTAGAGCCATAATCATGATGGCAACGACAGCTAACATTTATTGATTACATTATACATGCTACACGCTGTTCTAAATATTCCACACACATTGAACTACTTGACTCTTAAAACAATCTAATGTGTCAGGTGCATGCTGTGGCTATTATCGCTGTTTTTGAGATGAGGAGACTGAGTCACAGAGAGATAAAGCCGCTTACCTGGACTCCCCTTTAGTGAGGGGCCAGGCTGGAGTTGAAACTAGATAGTTTGGCCCCAGAGCATAGGCTCTTAATTCCTCTCTATTTTGCCTCATTTTAATAACTGTCACTAATAGTTTTGAGGACTTACTGTGTGTCAGGCACTGTGCTATGCAGGCATTTGCCTCATGTATATACCAGGGGTGACATCATTATCTCTATTTTACAAATAAGGGCATTGAGGTTTGGAGAGTCCAAAGTTTTGAAGCTGAGTGGCAAAGCCAGTATTCAAACTCAAGGCTAACCGACTCCGGAGTCCACATTCTTAATTAAATTTTGAAAATTGAGTAAAATGGTGGATGTCTCTGAGGAGGCAGGTTCCGAGTCATTCTAAGAAAGAACTTGCCATAGTTAAGGTGTCCCACAGTGGAATGCTTGCATGCTAAAGTAAGTGTTGCCTGTGGTGTGGCAGTGTCCAAGCAGAGGAGGGGTAATCACGTGCCTAGCTGTGCATTGGGGTCCCTGTTCTAGGACGGAGGATCATTTGGATTCGTTCAACCTGAGAACCTACAGCTGTGGGAAAATCCTTTGGTAGGACGAAGGATGAGAGAGTTCCTGGTCATCAGAGATCGGGGGGATAGTAGGAAATGGCACAGACTTTTTGAATGCATGAGCCCAGTTTTGGAATTGTAAATGGTCATTACCTTATTCACTCATCTATTCATTTATTTATTAACTAATATCTATTGAGCGACTACGGAGTGTCAAGCCTTATGCTAGGCACCGGTGGAGATGCTGGAGCATTTACAGTCTCATGATGGAGCCTGCATCTTAAAACTGAACAAGTAAACATGTAAGTAAACCGCTGGCAAATGATATAAGACCTATAAAGAAAGAAACCGGAATCCAATCATGGTGAACAGCAGGGTGTGGAGGGCAACGTGCTCAGGAGGGGGTGTTCAGGGAAAGATTCCGCAAGGAAGTGACATTTGAAGCTGAGGCTTCCTTCAGCTGTGAGCAAGGGCTGGCCGTGGGAAGAGCTGGAGGAAGAGGGACCCTGGAAGAAGGAGAGGCCTGGGCAAGACCCCGGATGCAGGACAAGTGTCCTCAAGCCTCTGAGCAGAGGCCAGTGAGGTTGGAGTCATGAAAGAGGGGCACTTTTGTGTGAGATGGAAAAGAGGTGGTTCGTACACCAGGTGAAATTGTTTAGCCAGTGGCAGTGGAAAGCCCTTCGGGGGCTTTAAGGAATGAACGTCGTGTTACCTGAGTCAGGTTTTTAGAACATACTTATGGCTGATGGGTGAAGAATGGATGAGAAGGGGGCAACAGTAGAAGCAGATCTGGAAGGAGGAGGTGGCAGTCACCCAAAAGGACATGGTGGTGGTGTCTGAAAACAAAGTAATGGTGGCAGAAAGGTAAAGACATGGGAAAATATGAAATCTACCCATCTATCGTCTATCTATCATCTATCTATCATCTATCTATCTATCTATCTATCTATCTATCTATCTATCTATCTATCTGTCTGTCTGTCATCTATCTGTCATTTATCTATCTATCTGTCTATATTAGAGGTATGGCAAAGATTTGCCGATGAATTGGTAGAGAAAGAAAAGACCAAGAGACAAAGGGAAACCCCCAGATTTCCAGCCAGATGATAACATTGTTCACAAGGATATAGGAAAACCTTCTGGTGAATACACTGGCTTGTAATTGCCAAAAAGTCCTTTTGACTCGATTGACAAATTGTTGGCTCAGAGAGTATTAGGGGCGGCAACAGTTATGTTTTTGTAGTAGTTGAATCTGAAAGAACACAGGCCAAGGATGGTACACCAAACTCTCACGGACAGCAAAAAGCTCAGTCATTGGGGGTCCACGGTCATCCCCCCAGACAGGCAACTTAACACACACACACACTCCTAAAACATCAGGGCTCTGTCAATTACCGATGGTAAACCACATGCTGAATCTCGACCAATCCCAGGCTCCCACAAAAACCAACAATTAAAAGGTGTATCCTCAGTGGATGACCAGCCACTCTGGAGACCCCGCTCTCCCTGGGGGTTGTCTAACAGCTTTCAAAAGTATGCCCCCGCTCTATCTAGCTCCCAAGAACCTGGCCCAGGCCCTAGGAAGTGCTTCAATAATGGATGATCACCAATAAACAGCCAGCGATTTGCTGGAAATTATGAGCGATAAATAATTGAGAGGTAGGGAGCCTGACCAGTGGCACCCTTGCCTCCTGCCGGTTCTCCTTAATGCATTTCCTTGATGCAACTCCCTGCCGTGTAGGGAGCAGACAGCTATGCATCCTTCAGAAGATGCTGACCAGCAAGCTCAGGGAGTTATAAATATACGGGCCTCTCCACATTTCACTACGTGGTAACAACAGGCAACAATTCACCAAGGACGTGGCTTGGCTGTCTCTGTTCAACCCACTTGGACCCCACTTGCTGGAGTGTGATGCATAACTGCAACCTTGAACACCCTGAGAAAGGCTGCAGGTTGAAAGCCCAAATGAGTTTAGGGAGAGATGAGAGGGATTGTGTCATCCATGGTGAGGAATTGAGGGGAGTTTTGAGATTACCTCCATTACCCAGATCATGAAGAATTCAAGCTACATTTTCTCATCAAGTGTCAAGTCTTGCCACTTCCTCCTTGGCCCCCATGGGTCTATCACACTGATGTCCACAGGGTTCTCACCACTTCTTATAACCTCTGCTGTTCCAGTCTGATGCAAGCCATAATCATCTCTCACCTGGGTTATTGCAATAGCCTTACACAATACTCCCCACCACCCCAGTCTGGTTTTAAATAATAGGCAGAGAAGTTCTGTTAATGGGTAAATCACAGCCCTCCAGTGGCTTCCCTCAGAGTCAGAATGAGTCAAAGTCTTACTGACATCATCTCTTGCTACTCTCTCCTTCGCCCCCTCTGCTCCCACCACATGAGGTCCCTGCTGTTCCTTGCATACACCAGACACACTCCTACCTCTGAGCCATTGTGCTTGCTGTTCCTTCCCCCTGGAAGGCTCTTCTACATAACTTTATTCCAGTCTTTGTTCAAATGTCACCTTCTTGGAGAGGCCTTTTCAGTGAACTTAACACAGAATGCAGCCCCTGCCCATATAGGAGCAGTAGCTAAGTAACTCCCTTTCTGAAGTTAATTTTCCATCAGCACTTAGCACCATCCGTATTAGCTTCCTATTGCTGCTGTAACAAATTACCATGAGATTAGCAGCTCAAACCACACAAATGTATTTTCTTACAGTTCTGTGGCTCAGAAGTCTGACACATCTTTGTGCAGTAAAATCATGGTGTTGCCAGGGCTGCCTGCCTTCTGAAGGCTCTGGGGAGGATATCTGTTCCCTTGCATTTTCCAAGTAGGTTCTAGAAGCTGCTGATAGTTCCTGGCGGTCCCTTCTTCCATCTTCAAAGTCTAGTCTTCTATAATCACATTTCCCTCTGAACTGTTTTTTCCTGCCTCCCTCCTCCACTTTTAAGGACCTTTATAAATGTATTGAGCCCACCCAGAGGATCAGAATAATCTTCCTATTTTAAGGACAGCTGCTCAGCAAGCATAATTCCACCTGCAACCTTCATTCCCTTTATCCATGTAGCCTAATGTAGTCACAGATGCCAGGGATTAGGATGTGGACACCTCTGGGGGCTACCATTTGGCCTACAATAGCACCCAGCTGTCAACTTTGATCATTTGTTTTGATAATTGTTTCTGCCAACTAGAATGCAAGGTGCAGGAGGGCAGGGCATTTTTGTTCCATTGGTTCATCACTTTATGCCCACTGAACATATACAACGGTGCCTAGCATGAAGCAACTGCTCAAAACATATTTGTTTTTTGAACAAATGCACCAATACATGGTGCTTTCAGATCATTCTCCAGCCTTCACCGGCTTTTGGCTCCTGGGAGGTTGACCTGCATGCACCGTGTCCATGCTCTCCCATCTGGAAAGGTCTCTTGCCTGTGCTGTAAGTTTGTAATTCTTGGTCATCCTCGACACCTCGCACTTTTGACATCCCTTCTGCAAGGTTTTCTGATTCTCCCATGAAGAATGAAAAACACTTTCTCCCTTGCCCATTCCCAACACTTTTTGTATCCTTGAATTATGCATATCTCTTTCTTTGCCATGTTATCTTTTGGTTTTGGTCTTTATATTCTTGTTTCTAGCCTAGAGTTAAGTGTTCAAAATTTCTTTGTATCAGATTCGCTTGTTTTAGGGGAGAGATCCAGATGAGTGGGAAAAGCTCTATAGATTTTAGAATTCAATAGCAGTTGGGGCATGAGGCTCCAGAGACAGAGTGTATTTTACACTTTGGAAAGTAATAATAATAAAATTGCTTTGAATGCTTCCTACTTGCCAGGAACGGTGTTGAGTATTTTACATGCATTATCTTATTTGATTCATATAACAAAGCTACTCTGATGCCAAAGTCCATGTTCCTCACCATGAGGCTAAAATGCCTAGGACAGCTGGGACCAGAAATAAGTCATGGTATGTGAGAAATAAGTCAACCAGAGAGGGGATGGGAGTTTGAGTACACACATTTATATAGTCATTTCTAAACACAGGGAAAGAGACAACCAAAGGTTTAAATGCCAAAGAAAACCAGGAAAGAAACAGAAATGGGAGATGTAAAGGCAAGAAGTGATGGGTGTTCCCAGCACAATGTGACATATGGTCCTTCGGTGGCAATTCTGTCAAACACAGCCTTTCCAGGGCATTTGTTTCCAGATCCATACTTTACTGAGGCTGATAGGATTAGATAAGACTCATACTCAGGCATTATGAACTTGACTTTAAATTCAGGCAGTGACATGGGAACTTCAGACACATTGGCAAGCTTACTGGAGGAAATCTTTTGAGGAGGGGGCTGCTGGGACCTCTGATGACCTAGGAACATTTGGTTCATATCTATGCAAACCCATGGCATGTGGAGCTTAACTCCAAGGGGTGAGGGACCTGCTAACAAGTGGGGGCCTGCCACCCACCCCACTTTGAAGCAGAACAGACTACTGTTATATGTTCTTTATGTTGATCACTTACCTGTTATCCTTTATGGAAAAACAGATTCTGCTACTAGTATAAAAGGGTGTGGAACCACTCCTTCATTTATAAGAGCTGGGGACTGAGGATCAATGAGGAGCTACCTTCAATTTGCCCCTCCTAATCTGCTGCCCACCCACCCAACTGTGCACAGTGCTTTGCTCTGAGAAACATACGTACTTTCGCAAATGCCATTAATGATTTCCTGCACCTCTGGTTTCTGGTCAATGGGAGAACCAGCAGATCAGGGAGAGCTGGAGGGAGGAAGGAGGGAAAGTTGGTGCATTTAGTCTTCCTGTTCCATTCCTGCAGGGTCATCTGACCTTTGATCTCTTTACCAAAGGTCACCCCTCCTGCACAGTGACCCTGTCAGCACAGCCACCTGACTCCCAGTTATGTCCTTTCTCTGTTCTCTTATTCCTCCAGGTCTGGGCAAGGGAATGTCCCCTCCTTATGAGCCCCTGCTGGGGTTCTGCGCAGGTCCTTTGCTATTTCCCCTCTACCCTGTCCATATCTTTGCAGATAGGTTTTTCATTAAATTCTTTCCAAATTGTCTTGACTTGAGTGTGCTCTTTGTTTCTTGCTAGGACCCTGACAGATATCATGTGACTGTCCAAGATTCCATGAGGGAATCAGCCGGAGCTCCAGTCCCTCTGCTTTCCTAGAAAAGTGGCTTTTTGGTCAAGTGGGTCCCAGTGGACACTGTCTCTTTTTCCTGGGGAAGCAGTTTTCTGACATCAGGTAGGCCAGAGAGAGAGGTGGGAGAATCCCATGTATCATGCTAGGATCACACAATGTCAGCTTTGAGCCATGTTGGAAAAGAAATAAATTTTTTTTTAATGAGAAATTAAAGTTCCCAGGACCCTCCACCAGCCCCAGGACCTGGGGAGACCTCAGCTCCCAAGAACTGAACAAGCAAAATATCAGCCAACACAGAGCAGATGCAACTCTGTAAGTGTTAGCTGATATTTTGATTATGACATATCTGTGTCCAAAGATTTTTTAAGTAAGCATTCAAACCTCAGTAAAACAGGTATTTCCATTTTGCTAATAAGGACTAACCTCTCCTAATCATTACTTTTATTATAGTTATTTTATGTACTATTATCATCATTAGTATTATTTTTATACCCAGACCATGCATCAGACCTAAGGTATCACAGTCCCACAGAACCCCACAGGAAGATGGCATGGTGAGGACAGGAGCTTCTCTGTGATGTGGGCTCCAAGCATGTGGAAGTCACATCTGACTCATCCTCACTAGGGACCTTTATGTCTGAGTGTGGTTCCTGGCACACAGCAGATACTCAGTAATCAAGTCTCCACTGAATGGAGGAAGGGAGGGAGGAGGAAGAGCAGAAGGAGGAAAGGAGGAAAGGAAGGAAGGGAGGGAGGGAGGAAAGGAGGAATTTGTTAGATCATGGCCTCTGGGATGCCAAGACCAGCTCTAGCATCTTAGTTTAGCTTTCTGAGTTCGGGTTCCTCACCTGTAAATGGGAAATGATAGCAGTAGCTGTCTCTCCAAGTTGTCGTGACATGTGTAACGTGCCTGACCCTGTGCCTGAAACAAAGTAAGTGTTCAATAAGCACCAGTTCCCTACTGTCCTCTACTGGGGATCAGAAAAGCAGCCAGGGTTGCCTGAGCAGGACAGATGAGCTCACTGCCTCTGGACGCTTCCCCCAGTCACTGCCTATGAGCCATGTGAGCATGGCCCCAGGTGGCAGTGGTTGGGAGGTGGGCACAGGGTGAAGTGTGAGGAGATTCATGACCTTGACTGTCCTTGGCAGCCTGATTTATGGGGCAGCGCCGTCTCCTGGATGAGATGTAGACGCTGTGAATGAAAGAGCTGAAGAAAACCTTAATCCCCAAATTGCAGAAAGAGATACTCTGGGGTCCGGGATGTGTTTGATCAAATACATCAGGTGGGGCATGATTTTCCCACATGGAACCCTGTCAGCTGTCAGGCCTACGCTGGCGTTTCTGAAGTGGGAATGAAATATTTTCCCTGATTAGCTGACCAAATTCTTGGCTGATTTTGCTTGGAGAAAAAAAAAAAAAAAGAAGGAGATGAAGAATCTGGTGTCAGAATATTATAGTCATGTCATTGAACCAACTCCAGCATAGAGGGTAGGAGGCAAGGGGAAAGGAGTGGTGGGGGAAGAACTGCCCCCCCCCCACCCCCCCAAAAATACCCAACCTCCTCTGGGTCGGTGAAGGGGACCTGGGCAGAGCCTTGATGTGAGTCGCTTGTTAGGCACCAGGTCTGGGAGGTCAGACTGCTGGGAGAGTGGGAAAGAGGGTGCTGTCTGCTTCTTTTCTTTTGTGAGGATGGTGGTTGATCCATCTAATAGTTCCTGGGAGCAGTGGGGAGCCTCTCTGTCGGCAGAGCTGGGGCTCTGCTCCTGGCTGTACGGGCTGTCAGGACTGTTAGACATCCAGGGAGGATAATGGGATTCCCATAAGCCAGAGGTGGCTGCAGTTCAAGGCTCTGTCTGATGGATCCGTGGCTGGGGGAACGATTCTGACTTCCTAATTCTCAGAGCCTCTGCTCACTCTGCCTTTGGACCAGCCTCTCTGAAAGCGTTTGCCTCCCGAGAATAGCTCCTTGTGCTCTTCCCCTAAGTCATCCATTGGCGTATCCTTAAAGGAAGGCAGGGCAGTACTTTACAGAGTCTAGATAGGAACAAATGGCAATGTCTTCTCAACATCTTGGCTCAGGGGCCTTTTACTGCACCAGCATTCTGAATTCCAGCACCTAGTAGGTCCATCTGAGGTGGGCTTCCTACATGCCCTAGGCCTTCCAAGCTTGGCTTACGCTGCTGCAGGAAGTCTGACCATTTCCTGCTTGGTACACATGAGTTCATCCTAAGAGGCAGTGAAAATGTCACCTCCACTGGGAAGCCCTGATGCGTCTTCGTGTTCCCCCAGACCATTTGGCACATTCTTTTACTTCAATTGTATGCATGCTATTTGGGGTTGCCCCCATCCCCAGGAAGCCAGGTGTGTCACAGGCTGAATACTGTCTTCCCCAAAATTCATATGTTGAAATCCTGACCTCCAGTACTTCAGTGTGATGTTATTTGGAGACAGGATCTTTAAAGAGGTGATTAAGTTAAAACGAGGTCATTAGGATCGTCCCTAATCTAATATGATGGGTTTCCTCATAGGAAAAGGAGATTAGACACAGACACAGAGAGGAAAGACCACGTGAGGACACGGGGAGAAGACAGCAATCCACAAGCAAGGAGAGAGGCTTCAGAAGAAACCACCCCGGCAGACACCTTGATCTTGGACTTCCATCCTCCAGACGGTGAGGCAGTAACTTCTGTTGTCTAAGACACCCAGTCCGCAGGGCTCTGCTGTTCTGCCCAGCTAATTCAGGGGCTGTAGACTTCTTTTGTAAAGGGCCAGATAGCAAATATTTTCAGCTTTGCCAGATGTACAGTGTCTGTCATAGCTACTCAGCTCCGCAGTGGTAGTGTGAAAGCTGCCATAGATAAGATGTGAACAAGTGGGCATGGCTGTCTCCCAGTGAAACTACTTACAAAACAGGCATCTGGTTGGATCTGGCTCCCTGGCAGCAGTTTGCTAACCCTTGAGTGAGATAAAAGTTCCCTGAGACCAGGATTTATGACCAATTTTCATTGTATTCCTAACGGTATCATAGGGCTGGGCACACAGTAGATATTCAGTTGATACGTATTTTTTCTTTAATGTTTAAAATCTTTTTGTTGACATAATTATAAAAGTTACAAAAATTGTACAAAGAATTTCCCCATACCCTTTACAGCGTCAGCTTCACCCATGACATCCCTGTCATATCCATGTATGTTAACTTTTGTATAGATGTTACAGCCAGAAAGCTTTTCTCTGCCTTTTTACAGCTATATATTCCTTCCCGCTCCCTACGTATCACTAAACTCCTCTGTGCCTTAATTTCCTCCTCTGTAAAACTGTGCTAATTAGAGAACCTACACATTCAGTGGGCAGCACGAATTTAAATAGAAAGTGCACACAAAGCAGTTAGCACAGCGTTTGGGGCTTGGGAAATGCTCAGGGAATGCTAATGGGGATGGTGAGTGTTAGTTGGTGTGTCCCCTGCCCTACATGGTTTCTCTGATGTTCCCAGACCCACACACCCCTCTGAGGTGTCCATGCTAGTCCTCTAGGTGATTCTCAGAGATATCAGCTCAAGACTTTTCCTAGGAAAGCCTCTCGTGCTGGGAGCAGAAGAACTCCCTCACCATGGGAGGATCAAACCCCAGGGTTCTACAGGGCAGGGAAAATGGGATGGCTCCAAGGCGCAGCGGGCTGGAGGAGGGGCCACAAACACACATCACGCCACCTGTCTGAACACACCGTTACCAATAAACGCAGGCTCCATGAATGCTCTGAGGGCCCAAAAGGAAGTCCAACCCAGGGGTATTCCTTTCCCAAATGCAATCAGATGTTTACCTTTCTCTCCTAGATCTGGCCACCTGCACAGAGATGTTGAGGAAGCCAGAGATAAAAACTGCCAAAGGGAGAAAGCCCCCCCACACACACACAGTGAGCTGGGAGGGAAAGGAGAAAAGTGGCAAATCCCCCAAAGCAGATGTGAGAAAGGGCTGCAAATTGCCCACAGGCATGGCTCAGCTCTGCATAACAAGTAGCTTGAACCAGACTTTTCAAAGACAATGATAATGATGATGATGAAGATTATAATAACAATAGCAATAATAGCTAACGTTCAGACAGCACCTCCTGGAAGTCAGGTATTGCTCTGAAGGCTTTGCATTTATATGAATTCGTTTATACAAAGGATTATTCAGTAGTTTGCTAAGGTAGATATTAGTATTATCACTATTATTTTACAAATGAGGAGATCAGGGGAGAGAGAGGTTAAGAAACCTGTCCAAGGTCACACAGCCAATAAGAAGCAGACCATCTGGCTCTGTAGGCTGCGCTCAACCACCAGGGGCATGCAGTGTGCAGTGGCTCCTTCTCATGACACACATGAGCAAAGGACAGCCCCCCACAACCAAGAATTATCTGGTCGCACTGTCAACAGTGCCAAGTTGGAGAAACCCCATTCCATTCCCCTCAGTTTCCTCATCTATACATTGAGCGCTTGACTTTTTTATAGATGCACACCTGACATGTCTATAAACTGTAGTACCTACTCCACAGTAAGATTCAATGAGCTATATAATAAATGCAAAGATACAGAGCAGGGCATGCCATGGTCTAAAGCACTCAAGGTACATATTCTTTCCATTTTTATTCAATGACTTGAAAACATAAAACCATTCTTTGGGGCTAGGGCTGGGGGGCCCTGCTCCAGTGCGAGGGGGAACCGGAGCCCTCAGAAGAAAGAGCGTTTTGTTATTGTCTTTCTGGCAGCTCATCCTCTCGGCCAGCTGCCCCTTCCCTCACCCTCCCCTCTTAGCCAAGCTCAGAGACTGGATGCAAAAGCCATTATTAAAAAATGAACATGAGTTGTTTTTTCCCCTTTTTGATCAAATAATCCAGTTTGCTGCCTCAGACAAATCATTATTCATGTGGAAGCTGCCTGCGCCGCCCCTGGGGAGGAAGGCCAAATTGATTTAACATCTAATCTGGTTTGTACCTCCTGCTAACCCCAGTGGAGTGCTAACTTCACCCTTGCAGGATAGGGGGAAGGGGGCGGGGGCTGCAGCTGGGCAGAGCGAGGCACGAGGGGGTGAACCCAGGGCGTCGGCCTAAGGCTGGCTCTACACAGGTGAGACGCACATGCCAAGTGTCCTCACAGCTCCCAGTGTCCCAACTGCCTCAGAGGTGTTTTTCCTCCTTTCTTCAATTCCTTGCAATAATGACACCCCATCAAAGGGACAGCTGCCTCCTCTGGGCCGAGTGGAATCCCTGACGACACCCTGTGCAGGAGATATCGAGGTGTCTGCTTCACAGCTGGGGAGACTGAGTTCAGTGCGGCTGGAGAACAGGCGTAAGCTCACAGAACATTCTAGAGCTGGGGCTCAAAGCCTGTTCGGTCTGCCCCCAAAGCCATAGCAACCACAGTAATGGCCTCCAGGATGCAGGAAGGTGTTTGGAAGTGTTCTCCAGCTTTTTTTTCGTAAAAGTCACCTAAGTGATAGCCCAGACATGTCTGGGTTGTCTGTGTGGTGGTGGAAGGTCAGCTGCCTCAGTCTATTGCCCACCTCTGAATTTTCTCTCCTCACCGCTAAGCCTGTCTGTCCTCTCTGGGGGATTTAGGGTGGAGGTAGAGAAGTAAAAACAGCTTCCGATGGCCTCTGGGAGGGAAGGTCCCAGCAGGGTCCTGTGGCTGGTCCCTCCTTCCCAAAGGGGCACATCCTAGGATGCCACCCCGAGCCAGCAAGTGGCAGATGCCGGACCCGACTCCAGTCTCCCGGGCTCCTATCTGGGGTGCGCTTTCTGTTGGGTGGTCTTGTCTGTCTCCCCAGGGTTGTTGTGCTGTCTTCCCCGCTCCCCAACAAGACTTGCTCTTGGAGAGTGACT